>JAPMLY010000034.1:0-457302 GCA_026401115.1 Tetraselmis chui
ACACATCCCAACCACTACACTTCATCACCCTCAACACCCGCGGCCTACACACCTCCATTATGGATGTTGAACACCTCTCCACCTCCCACCAACCGGACGTCTTAATCCTCACCGAAACCAACCACGACACCCACAAGTCCCGCTGGCGCATAGCCCTCCCCCAATACCACCTCAAAAGCTCCCGACCCTGCTACTCAACTGTGCCCCTACCCAACGCAGGCGTTCTCTTCGCGGTCCGCCGAGCCTCATTCCAGTCTGCCACTGTCCTAACCCCGCCCCCCCACCTCATCCCCCATATCGCCGGACTAAAAATCGTCCCCCACTCAGGCACCCCTTACCTCCTTATAGGTACTTATATGCCCCAGCTCTACAACACACAACTGACCCGCCTCTACGCAGAAGTTGCAGCTTGGGGCCTCCGACTAGCGGACGACCACCCGCAACACCGCACCCTCTGGGGAGGGGACTTCCAATCGACCACCCACACAGGTATAGGACACCCTGCCCTCACCTCCTTACTCAAATCCCACCTCCACCCCCTCCACGACCCCATCCCTACCTTCCCCCGCAGCGGGGGCTGCCTTGACCACTGGCTCACCACGCCTCCTTCACCTATCACCCTCCCACCATCCTCTTGCTCGATATTCCCCTCCCCCTCCCACTTTACTGATCACTCTGCAATCCACCTCGTCATTCCCGCCCCTTTCTCACTCATGGCACACCCCCCCCCTCCCCATACCCACCCCCACACACAACACACGACGCGCAAACTCACCTTTCGCCTTCCCCTCACACCCGACCACATAAAAGTATACCAATCCAGCACCCCCGACCTCATCAACCAAACGGCAACCCTCCACGCAGAAATTCTCAACACCTCATACACCTCGGCCACCCCCGACACCCTCGACACCCTCGCCTCACAATTCACCACACTCCTCTCCCAACACATGGACCACGCAGCCACAGTTTGGCCCCTCCTCCCCGACAAAAAACCCCGCCCACCCCAAGCGTCCCTTGACCCCACTTGGCTCACAAATAAAACACGCACTCAAATACTCAAACTCCGTAAATGCAGCAAAAACAACGGCCCCCTTCCCATCGCCCAAGCCCTATTAAACACAACGGAATATCTCTCCCCTGACGCCATCAAACAACAGTGCCAAGCACGCATCCGCCAGCTCCTTCACGACACCACCACGAATAAAATAAAGAAAATAAAAACTCGAGCCAATGTGGCCTACGACACCTGCCCCAAACTCTCCCACCGCCGATTGAAAATTAAAAGCGGCCTCCTACCCCCCGCCGGCACCACCTCCACCCTCCACCGCATTACCAAACCCGATAAAACCACCGCATCCTCTCCCTCCGCCGTCATCGACGCGGTACACTCTCACTTCGCTAGCGAACTCGGCTGCGCCACCCCACCCGAACTACCCACCCCCCCATGGGAACTCCCTAACAACCCCGACAACTTTACCATCGAACCCCGCGGAGACCCCTCTCTCACCCTTGCCGACATGATTACCCGCGACACTTTCGATAAAACCCTCAACTCCCTAGGCACCGGCAAAGCCCCCGGCCCCGACGGTATCCCCAATGAAATAATCAAATTCCTACCCCCGGCGACCCGCTCCGCCCTCTTCTCTCTCCTCTCCCTCCTAGCACACAAATCCTACACTCCTCCTGATTGGTGCCACAGCACAACATGCCTCCTACATAAAAAAGGCGACCCCTCCCTCCTCGATAACTACCGCCCTATCGCCCTCATGAACAACCTCCTTAAACTATGGACAGCACTAATCAAAGATGCAGGCTCGAAGTACGCCGAAACCCATGGCATTCTCAGCGACCAACAAGACGGATTCCGACAACACCGCAGTATCCACGACGCCCTCTCCTCCCTCATTATGACGATGGAGGACGCGAAACTCCACAGCAAAGACATCTACGTCATGTACGCGGACTTCAAAGGCGCCTTCAACGCCGCGGACCACCGAATCATGTTCAAACACATGCGTCAACTCGGTATGCCTCCCACCTTTGTCGATACATGCGAACAACTATACGGGGTCTCAACCACATCATATATCACTCCTCACGGCCCCACCCCTTCCATCGACATCAATCGAGGAACCCTCCAGGGCGACACCCTCTCCCCCTTCCTATTCACCCTCTTCCTTGAACCGTTCCTTCGCTGGCTCACGGTGGGAAGCCGGGGCTACCGCCCAGGCCCCCCCACCACTAACGTTGACCCCACAGAACCCACAGCCACATACCCAGGACACGGCTTCGCCGACGACCTCAGCCTCGCTACGGGCTCGACCCCCAACATGACCATCCAGCTCAGAAAACTCTCCCTCTTCAGCGCCTACACCGGTATGACGGTCAACATCCGCAAATGCTGCATCACCGGCGCCCTCTGGCGTACAGGCAACGCCCTCACCCGCGCCAACACTACCCTCCTCGCATCCCGCCTGCAAACACAGTTCATCTCCCTAAACTCCACCCCGGCCCCCATCCCCTCCATTGGCCCCAGGGACACATACCGCGTCCTAGGGGTAGAACTAAACACCTCCCTCACCTTCACCAGACATTGGCACGAACTCAAACGTACCACTGCATCCCTCATCACCGCCCTTTCCACCTCCCCACTAACTCAATCCCGCAGAATCAGAGTCATCCGTGGCCTCCTCATCGGAAAACATTTTACCCTCCAGCTCGGCCTCTTCACGGACTCCCAACTCGACACTCTCGAAGGACAAATCTGCCGCGCTCTCCGCTCCGCCGTCTCCTCGGTACGTAACCTCCCCCGCACCGCCCTTCACCGCCCCACATCAGACCTAGGATACGGCCTCCCCTCCCTCAAAGCCCACGCCGCACAACTCACAGTATGCCACTTACATAAAATCATGAATGCCTCAGGCTATAGAGGCCACATGGCCCGCGCACACATACGCACCCTATCCACAACGTATTCCCACTGGCCCTCAGAATCCATCATGTCAACCTGTTACACTCCACCCACACTAAAATGCTTAGTCCGAGCTCAACGCGACGCGGGCACCCTATTCCACAACATTCCCCCACTCTCCCTCACCAACCCTATCGCCTCCACAATCCGTGCCCACTTCACCACTCAAGACAACGCCCTCCTCACCTCACTCCGGGACAAAGCCACACACATCACCGACCCTCACACATACAAACAAGCCTACTGCGATTTCTCCCCCCGCAAAACACACGCCTCCCTCCTACCCCGCCTCACCCCCCTCTGGAAAAACAACATTACCACATGGCCACAAGTCCTCCTCAGAGCCACCTCATCCTCATTCATCCTCAAATCATGCAAATCCATCACCACACTCACGGGGTCCACCACCCCCCTCTCAGTTCCCATCCGCCTCCTCGCAGCAATCCTCACCGAACCCCTCGATACTATACACAACCGCCTCCCCATCACAAGCCTCAATACCAACCAAGCATCCCCCCCCACCACTATACATCCCTCGTGGATCCCCCTCCTCTCCCCTCACCTCCCCCGTTCACCCCCCACCCTCCAATCCGGCATCTGCACCTCCCACACCACTCACTCCACCCCCACCGCACCCACCACACACTTAGACACAGAATACCTCACCCCCTCCGACCACCACTACCCCCCCTGCGACGTAACACGCATCATCTCCAAACACAAAGACACAGAATACGGCCAAACGCAGTACATGGTCGAATGGGCCCCGGAACACCTCACGGAATGGGACATTCAGCTACAACTCGACGACGGCTTCCGCCTCATCTCCTCCACTCCCACATCGGTATGCCTCCCCTCCCCCTCCCCCACCACATGCTCCATCTGTCATGACCCCCTGCACACAGAACCCTCCTCCACCTGCTGCACATGCCCGCACTATGCCATACACTCCCAATGTCGCCCAGCTCAAGGACCCACCACATGGCAGTGCGAGTGGTGCGCTCGCGGCCAACGACACGACCTTACCCGCCTCCACGAAGTGCAGTGGGCCCCGTGCCTACAACTCCACGACACCATCAGTGAGACCCCCTCCGGCCCCACCGCCCTTACCGCATTTAACTCCGGCTATGTCCCCTCCACCGCACCCATTTTGCCAAAACCCGGACCCCCTCCGTGGTCACACCCACTTATCACATTCAACCATGACCCCATCAACCCCGACCTCGACATGCTCCCTACCGGTAAATTCGCTATCCACGCACACCCATCACTCCACGACACCACCATACTCTGCACTCCCGACGGCCGCGCGGTCACCACCCTTAACGGCCCCCGCGTCCGCCACCTCTACCAACTCTTTCGCCCCGACCTCTCGCAGCATACGTTCGAAGAGGAGGTCTATCACCTCCTCACCCGTCTAGGTTCCCGCTCAGAAATCCACTCACCCACACCCGCCACCACCACCCGAAATAGATGGGCCACTAGAGAAGACCTCCTCACAGCCCTCCGTCACACATTCCGCATCCAGACAGAACTCTACTCCGACCCCCTCAATAAATCCCTTCACTCCCACACATACCACTCCCTCTATCCCGAAGATATAGTCTTCTCATCCAGCGGTAGCAATGCCCCGCACACCTGGCAAGGCACCAGCATAGCCAACCCCGAATACGACCACGAATGCATGAGACGAGCCATGGAACACGCAATCACCAGCGCACACCTCACAGCCCCTCACACACCCAGCGCAACCATCCTCATCCTCCCCCGATGGGAACACACACCCTATCGCCACTCCAAATACATCAACTCCCCATACACCCACCACCTTTACACCCTCCCCAATGACGCAAACACATTCCTACCCCCCGACCAACACACTGGCAACCCCACCCCCACCCCATTCGGCACACGATGGATGGTCGACATATACCTCGTCGCCAACCCCCTCGCACTCTCCACCCTCCCATCACCCACAGCCATGACCGCACTTCACAACACTCTCGAATCTATCTACGACACTCACCTCCCCAACCCCATCATCACCCCCCCTCCTCCACACCTCATTGTCACCTACTCACCCCACTCAGCAGGTATATACCACCGCCCCCCAAACCCAACTCACCCCCTCACATACCCCCTCCCAGACCGCGTACATCTAACGTACCCCCCCACCAGAGGCACCCTTGCTTGGAACTGGCAGGACTTTGTATACACAGACGGCTCGAAAAAAGGCAGCTCGACCCCCCTCGGAGCAGCAGCTACCCACCCCGCCTCGGACACCAAAGTCAAAATCCTGGTGACCTCTACCCCTCCCTCCCATACAATAAATCGGGCTGAATTAGCTGGCATAGATGTAGGCCTCCAATTTGGCCGCACCCACCTCCTCACAGACAGTGCGTGCTCCCTCCGCCTCATACAAGGCTACTTAAACTGCCCTTCCGCTTACCGCCACAACATTCATCGCGACACCCTCTCATCTATCACACACACCCTTAAAACCCGCTGCGAAGCAGGCATCCGTACACACCTCGGCAAAATCAAAGCCCACAACCATTCCCTAGGCAACGACCTCGCAGACACACTCGCAAACCAAGTCGCGGATGGTCACCCACCCGACACTTTATACACCACAGGTTCTGAAGTCACAATAGGCCACTGGACATGGCCATACACCCTCCTCCCACAAACCCTAGGGGACCCCATACCCTACAGATACACCAACCTCAAATCCGACGCACACACCTACAGCACAAAACACACACACACTCCTCTCTCGCAAACAACCAAACACGGAGCCCTCCTCGCCCGCGCCGCGAAGGACGGCGCCGATTTTTCTTACCACAAAAAACACTCAACCCTCACAAATATCCAGTTCACACACAAACAAGAATTCATGTGGGGCGTCCACAACACCCGCCTACTTACTCACAACCCCACCCTGCGCTGCCCCCTATGTGGTCAATTCACCAGCAACGGCCACATGGCCGGTAACTGCCCCTCTATGTCTGGTCTAAGACAGGACCGACACAACAGCGCTCTGCAACTCCTACTCTCCCTACTGGAACGCCACAACGGAGGACGTTGGGAAACCATCACCGCAGACTTCGGTAACAAACCCATAAAATCGTTTGCTTCCCCCACCCCTGCCCTCACTCCACTTGACTGCCACCCACCTCACCCCACCCACATGCCCACCCGACTTGTTGCTGCTGACGAAGGTCTCTCGCCTGACTCCCTCACCTCATGCCCCGCCGTCCTCCCCCCTGAGATTCTCCCCCCCCTGCTTCGTCCCCCTGCACACAAACCTGACTTCATCCGCATCCTCGAACCCCGATTCGTTGGTCACTCCAACGGTCGCCGTCGCTACGCGTCCATAAAAAAGATTCAGATAGGGGAATGGAAGTACTGCACAGACAACAACCTCTCCCACACAGCCGACCTCATACGTGACAAATACACACCCCTTGCGAACGCCATCAGAAACCACTGGCCAGGCACAGTGGTCGACATCCTCCCCATATGAGCCGCACAGGTACACCGCACTCCTCCACCATCACGAGTCTCACCTCCCTTCTCACCGCCCGCACCGACCCTCCAGATAAACTCGTCTCCAAAGCACATCTCGACACATCTCGCATTCTTGCACAACTCCATACGCATACTGTCCAATGGCTGCATCACCTCCTACGCATATACCGCATCAAGTCCCGCACGACCTCCCGCCGCGCATCCGCACATTGCCCCCTCGCACGACCCTGAATGCACACAACCTTCGCCTCTACTTGCACCCTCCCCGACAATATACTTTACATGGTTCGCATCGGAGCTCGAACACCTATTCAAATAGGTTGACGAGCCTACCCTTGTCGTTGTCTTCATCAAGGGACTTCATGAAGAAGTTAGAACTGATCCACCGAGACAATTGTTGATGTTGCCCTTGACAACGTATCAACCCCTACGATTGACGTCCCGCAGGAATTACCGGCCTTCTTTTGATCAAGCATCTCTCATGCCGCATGACACCTCGTTCGTTTTAGATGGTGTCTTCTTTTTTAGTGCGTTTCGCACATTCGTCACCACATGCGATTGCCACCCTCAGCATGACGGCCCGGATGACATATGTGACGACAGCATCTTCGAGGCTCACATCTTCTACCATGATGACGTGTTGATGTCGTACAAGGAAGTTGTGGCTCACCACCGCCCTCATCCGTCCTCCCTCGTCTCACCTCAGTATGTGCGTATGTCTCCCTCACCGATAGAATGTCAAGCCCGCCGCATGATGACGTCAACACCTCGACTTGCCCGGGCCTCGTTACGGACTCTGACAACCTCTTATCCACGGATGGCGATGATGATGATAATAACGATGTTCAAGTGGCCCTTCGTGCCTACGCCCAGTCCATTCATGCGTATACGTCCATGTTGAAGTCCTATGTCGTTAGGCCTACACCAGTGTGGCCTTCATGAGTCTGTCGCCCACCCTCTTCGTCTTCAACTACCTCGGATGATGACACCTTTGATGACTATGCCTCTTTTGGGCATTGGTTCCTCAAGAATCCCATGAATCTTCACGACTACATGTGGCTAATGTAGTGATACGCCTCGCACTTGCCCCACTTATCGGCAACACCACCCCAACCACGTGCCCCACGAGGCACATACGCACTACCATTTATACAAACACATACACCCGGGCACACACACATACACGTGGATAAACACACACGCGTGGATAAATGCACACACACACACACACACACACACACACACACACACACACACACACACACACACACACACACACGTGGATAAACACACACACACACACACACACACACACACGAACACACACACACACACACACATACACACACACACAAACACACACACACACACACACACACACACACACACACACACACACACACACACACACACACACACACACACACACACACACACACACACACACACACACACACACACACACACACACACACACACACACAAGGAAGGGCTACACAATGCGCAAACCCAGCAACTAGAACGCAGTAAGGAAAGATGTTGGACATGGTTGTGGTTTTAAGGATGGCGCGAATACAGGCTACAGATTGATGAAATACTAACCACGACGGAATATTGCCTTACTACCGAAATGAGAATGTCCTAAGGTACATTATTTTGTGTGTAATTAATTTATATCATGCTTTTGCCGGACATTGCGAAGGCCCGCCCGCCGTAGAGGACAAACGAGCCGTAGCCATCACACGAGGAACGACAGTGTGTAGCAAGTGCCGACTGCATTCTGTGCATATGCTAGCTAGTGTTGCAGAACTACCTCGTAAAGCGGGCTAAGGAAAAAATACGAGGATAAGGGCAAAGGCAGTGGCCGAGTGCTTGGCCGTCGCGAACGAGTGTTGTGTGTGGCCGGCGGCTGATTTGGCGGTGCTTGACTTTTATATTGAAATGGCGGGGACGGCGGTGGTCTGTCCGGGCGACCGGCTCGAGCGGCAGGTATGCACCCAAACTAGCACCTCACCAACCTTCAGCAATTAACCTATGACCTCTAGGCTCTAGTGTCGACACCGTATAAGCTAGCGAGGGTTGGTTTATAGTTACGTGCTTAGTGGCCGAGTTCGTCGCCGAAATGTCGCTCGCTCTTTCGCCGCCGACCACACAACCGGAATTCTCACCCTGTCCCTTCGATGCCAACTTTGACGGTACTGAGACGACACCAGGGGATGGTCTGTACATTCAGCTAGCGTTACCGAAATCCGCGCTGGAGGCAACCCTCGAGGGCTGCTGACTGTTTCGAGTGCGATACTGCGCAGGACAAGTTCAGTGTTGGGGAAGGCACCTACGAACGCAACGGCTACATTATCTCTTCCATCGTCGGGGTACGGGAGGTGCGGGAAGCAAAAGAGGCCGAGGAAGACAAGGTTGGTGTCTCATCCCTTGTGGCAGGCATGCCCTTGACCGCACATTCTCACGGGGAGCTGCGCATGGAGTGGGTGATCGCTGGATTTACGGCGATGTGAATGGGATTTGCAGCTGATGGCATCTGTCTTTCCTCCCTGTCCCTCCCAGCGCCCCATTCTTTGCGTAGTGAGGAGGCAGGGGCAGCAAAGTATAGTACCTGCGCCAGGAGACACAGTGACATGCAAGGTACTGCCTGTCTGTGCTCGCATCAGTTTCGGTGCTTTTTCATCCACACTCTGAATCGCCAAAGCCAGCCCTGGCCTGCAAGACAGCCATCAGAGAGCCAGCCATTTAAGGCGAAGCGCGCAAGGATCACGTGTGTGTGTGTGTGTGTGTGTGTGCGTGGTGGTTGGAAGGTTACCAACATAGCCCAACGTCTGGCGCGAGTGGAAATCCTCTGCGTTGGTTCACGGCCCACGAAGGAGAAGTTTCCAGGAATCATCAGGTGCTGCCTCATGAGTACCATGCGCGTCATCTATTTCTGGCCGGACTCATGCAGCGCTGATGCTCACTGCTGTCTTTGTTCCAGGGTTCAGGATGTGCGTGCGACGGAGATCGACAAGGTGCGGCTCTGCCTGTGAGACAGGGATTAACAGTATGGAAAAGGATGGGCTGTGATATTGAAGAGTGGGATGCCGGGGTCTCTGAGGGGCGTGGCTGTGCTGGCAGGTGGTGATGTTCAACTGCTTTCGGCCAGGGGACATCGTCCGTGCGGAAGTGATTTCGTTGGGCGACTCGCGCTCATACTACCTCTCCACTGCCAAGAACGAACTCGGTGTTGTGTATGCGAAAAGCCTCGCAGGTGGGCCAGCTCTCCCCCCTCCCAGAAACAACGAGCACTCGCGCCACAGCATGGTCTGAGGGATTGCAATGAAGCGTACTTGCCTGAGAAGCCCTTGATTGGAGAAGCTATGCGAAATGCGTCATGTAGGGTCTCCCATGATGCCCATCAGCTGGCAGGAGATGCAGTGCAGCAAGACGAATGCCAAGGAGCCGCGAAAGGTGGCCAAGACGGTATAACCTCCCTCCGATATCAGTGGGGCTGAACATGTGCCCAGGCAGGCATAGTTCAGAACGGACGGTGTAAGGAACAACTGGGAACAGCTGCAGTGTTTATCTAATGTGTGTGTGAAGGTTTCGCGTGCCTGCCTCATTCTATCATGTTGTACAGACTGTAAGGGGGCAGAGGACTTTATTTTTTTGTTAAATACTTAAACAACGCATGTGGAACTCAATTTGAGTTGGGTATGTGCCGGAGGGGCCCTTCTTACGGCTAGGGATGGTTGGTGCGCGACATCACTCGGGGCATTTCTGTTTGAACAGACTCTAAGTGCTATCAAGGTTCAACTCCAACGGCCCATGGAGGCGACGCGCCGCGTTTCAGGTCACAAGCTTACCGACAGCGCGTCGCGATACACTTCATGATGGGTGACGTTCTTGACTCGGTGCCAAAAAGCGTGTGGAAGCGCTTTGGCGTGGTCGACTACCTTTTTGACGCTGGGTGGGGTTCGATTACAGCAAGACATGGTGCTCAGCTCCTTGGGGGTTTCCACTGAGTAGTTGGCGTGGAAGGCCAGCGTGAGAGGGAGACTCTCGTGGAAGGCCAACTTCCCGTGCTCACGAGCAAAGTGTAGCCACCGGTCGAGCATCCGATTCGACACGCGGATGGCCGACGCGAGGGTTCTCCACCTGGGCGGCGGCACATCCTGAACATACCCCCAATTATTCCACCCCGGCGCCGGCGTGTCGACCGTTTGCTCCGGGACGACGTACTTACACAACACGTCGACTTCCGGGTACTGCGAGTCAAAGTAGGCGAAGCTCGAGGGACCGGGCACGAACACGTCGTCCTCGACCAGCCACACGTAGGACCAGTTCGGGTCGGGTGCGAGACGGGCTAGGTAAAACATAGCTTTGTCCTGCCAATAGTCAGCCACACTTACCGTCAGTCACTGCATACCGAACAATATCGCGGACAGAGCAGTCAAACGTCGAGGCCACCGATATCACCTGGGAAAGTGTCCTTCGCCTCGCTTTGAAGATTGCGTGCACGTGCGAGTGCGAGAATCCCGCTGCCTCCGCAACCTTGGCGTTCACTCGAACATATGTCACATTCCCTACTTTCTTCATAGCCCACGGCTCCCCGCCCTCCGGCTCCTCGTCCGTAACCATTATGGCGTCGTAGTTCGGGTAGCTGCCGATATTCTCGGCGAACGCCGCCGCCGCGGAGTCCGTGTCTCTGGAGATTCTCACGACGGCAACCCTGCTGCTGCTGGTTCTTCCGTACCAGGTGGGGCCAGGGCCCACTGCGGAGGTATTCACTCCTGCTGGAGGCTTCCACGGGCCCAACCCAAGTCCTCTCGACTTCACCGGCTCTTGCCGGACTCGCCAGGAGCTGGGCACCGGTTTCACTTCGAAGACCTTCGCGGCCGACGGACGAGCGGTAACGGGGGCCGAGTCAGGAGGGCTGGAATAGTGGGGCTCAGCATGCACCCGCAAGTTAATGGTCTCGGTCTCCATCCCTGGTCTACGCTCAGCATAACGGTGGTTGATCGGATAAATGTGACTGTCGCCGAAAGTGATGGCAGCGGTTACGGCGGCCGCGCCCCAAACCACCAGCAACAGCAGAACCCAGTACGTCCACGAATTGATACGGCAGCTTGCCATACCGCAGTTGTTATTGATGAACCGAGGAGGAGTGGGCTTAAACTCTAGAGTCTCAGGCATGGACATCAGCTGGAGTGCCACGAGTGCTGGCCCGTGGTGGTGGTTAGGAAAGGGCAGGGTGGGGAGCCGAAGTAGTTTCAGTCGTCACCCTTCCGCCTTCCATCCCTTTCGGTGCTTTTCTCCAACTTCAGACAAAATACTGACCAGGAACTGACCAGCGCGTTAGTCGTACTGCTTAACCACGCGAGGCGTATTCCAGCCGCAACACCAGCTGGCCACAATATACAGCGCCGGGTTTATCCCCCAGCTCTGCCCCTGCCGTTCTAGTCGTGAACTGGTGCGGTTGGATGCAGCGTTTGCCTTCATGACTCAGAACAATGTCATCATTATTTATTCTGCTGCTGGTCAACCCGCGGCCGGAATCGATGATAGATGATCCTGACCTGTTCGGTAACTTGTACTGCAGGGCGCGCGCTTGCACGCGCGCGAGGGGTGCGAAGAGCGGCGGAGTTCCCATCTGGGAAAGCATCGGAGGAAGGATTTCTTACAAAACATAAGTGAAAGAATGAAGGAGGGGGGGGGGGGGAAGTGGAGAGAAGGGGCGAGGGAGTGTAGAGGGAGGGAAGGGGAAAGAGAAGGACATGCGAGTGAGGGGCGGGAGGAGAAGAAGGGAGAGAGGAAGAGGGAGAAGCAAGGGGGGAGGGGAAGGGGAGAGACACGAGATAAAGGAAGAGGGGAAGAAAGAAAGGAAGGGGGCGAGAGAGAGAGGAGGGGGGTAGAGAGAAGGAAGAAGAACTGGGAGGGAAAGGGGGTAAATAAGGAGACAAGCAGAGGGGAAGAGGTGGAGAGGAGGGGAGAGAAAGAAAGGAGGAGGGAGAAGAGAGAGTGGGAGTGATGAGAAGGAAAGAGAAGCTAGCAGGGGGGTGGAAGAGGAAGGGAGATAAAGAGAGATAGAGGGAGAAAGAAAGGGGTCTGAGGGGAGAGAGAGAAAGGGGGGTGAGACGGAGGGGAGAGAAGGGGAACGGGAGAGGGGGGAGAGAGAAAGGAAGGAAGGAAGGGGGTAAGAGAGAAAGAGAGAGAGAAAAGTAGGGCGGGTAGAAGGGAGGGGGGAAATGGAGTGAGAGAGAAGGGGAGAGGGAGAGGGTGGGTGGATAGAAGGGGAGGGGGAAGGAGAAGTGTGGAAATTGAAATTGAAATTGTTTACAACATGTACCGTATGCGCCGGTTTTTCACCAAAAGCCGGATGCGTCGGCTGCTGTCTCTGGGCCCTCCCAACTATGCCATACAGGGAACTTACAAGTCAGGGCTAGACCGTAAACCACCTAATCCAACCTCTCCAATGTGGGTCGGGGGTTTTACTCCCCCCCGGGGAGGTGAAGTGTGGAGAGAAGTAAGGGGAGAGGGAGAGCATGGAGAGGGAGTTAGAGGGACATGTCGAGAGAGAGAGAGAGATCGAGACAAAGACATGTTGAGAGAGGGGAGGGAAGGGTGGAGACTAGAGGGAAGGGGAGGGGGGAGAAGCGCAGAGAAGGGAGACAAAGACGAGGGGGGGGGGAGAAGGGAGAGGGAGAAAATGATAACAAGAAGCAAGTAGGTAATTTATGAATTGTGTTCTTTTTACGTGTCCGTACGTTTTGATACGTTTCGGCACTTTTCGGTACGTTTTGGTACGTAGGCATGCCGCGTCGGATTTTTTTGCATGAAGCTTATCCCTAGAGGGGGACTGATGGACCATCATATGCGACCATCGCTGCTACCGTACTCGTACCTGTCCAACAGCGCACGATGAAAAGAATGAGTAGCGGCTTGGTACAAAAATCCCGCCACGTGGGTGTCTTATCGATTACAAGAAGCACTATAAGAACGTGGAAAAGAAAAAGGGTGGACGGAACCAGGAGAGCAAAGGGGTAATGGCATTCAAGGCACGGCCGAGAGGGACATGTACCTCATGAGTATTTTCGTGGCGAGGAGGGCACGGACGAGTCCGCGGCGCAGGGCGGGCGTTGATGCTCGCGGCGGAAAGCCGACAAGAAACGCCAAGAAAGTGTGCTCGATGGACGACGATTAGCCATGCGGATGTTAAGCATCCCGCGGGGGGAGAGGCACGACGCGACGTAGACTGGAGGAGAGTAGAAGCCGGAGGAGCGGCGTGGTCTAGCGACGGAGGTCCTCACGATCCACTGTCGCCGGAAAAAGCGGTACGGAGGGATTCGGTTATAGTTTCCGTACCCAACATTTGATGAGGACGGCTACTCGATCCATGTGTTCGACAAATCTCCCCCCTAGTCGGTGCCTAACCCTCGACATGAGTGCCTTAGGCGATGCGGTTAGGGGTGTCGCGACGGAACACAGCTCGGAATGGCGCCCCCCATGGCAGCGTAAGCCAATGGGGGAGGGTACGAGGGGACTCATCGCGTTTAGACAATGTCTGAAAGAGACAGCGACGGATTGGGGAAAGGAAAAAATCTGGCGCGGAGGCAAGAGCACCAACCGGAATTTTTTGCAGCTGAGACCTTTCCTTCCTTCCAGCCCCCGAAGGGGAAGGGAAGCCCATGCCATGAGGATGGCTGAGACATAAGGAGCAGCACTGACCTCGGACGCGTGTGTGCGCGGATAGAGTCGGGGCCATCGACGACCTGAGGCAAGGGTTTGTCGCTTGCCTCCCCCCTCATTAGATTAGAGTCCCCAAAGAGCACATGTCAGGTAGGCCCGACTCGACAAGCCCATGCTGACTAGTGTAACTGATCATCGCCTTCGAATGGTCATAGCATGTCGCGCATCGTGGAGACTAACGACATAACTACTTGTCATATTTGTATGCTTGATATTGTGTTGTCACTGCCAACGGAAAGATTGGAATAAGCGAATCACGGCATAAACCCAAACCTAGGAGACCTAGATGGTTGTAGGGGGACGCCCAAAGACAACGGCCGTTAAATCGGTATTGTTGTAAATTACTTAAAATTTTCATTATCCCGTTTGCCTTCGTTAGCTTTCTCGAGGAGTGATAGTTTTAGCGCGATGTTATCACGGTCTTGGTGGAGGTAAGCTATGGTGGGGAAGTTACCACCCATAGGCTTGTCACTAAGGGATTGGCGATAAAGGGGACAACTATGCGTCGGGCAACATCATAGAAGGCGTGTATTGAGGAAACCCCCCCCCCCTCCCCCCCCCCCCCCCCCCCCCCCCGAAAAATCTTGCTTTTGAGCGAATTGTTATTGTGTGAGTTTTATAGGAGGATGATTTTGGGCTTTGTTCAGTGGGGGCGATATTTAGTATGTGTCCGTCTTTGGTTCAACGCTTAAGGGGCGTCGTGGCGTGAATTTTGCTGTGTGTCGTGGAATCTCGTTTTATATTCGTAGAATATAAACGGGGGCTAGAGGAGCCGTCCAGCGTGTATTGTGCATGGCCAGGTTTTATTTCACAGTGAGAGGTCATGCCAGTGGAGTTTGTAACGGACTAACGGAGGCATGTGGGCATCCGTTGCCGTTGTGGCGAGGGTGTAGACGAGGTCATTGTTCACGGAATCGTTTTGCGCTTTGATTTTGCAAGGATAGGTCCCGACGTCGTCTCTGTGCCGCATGATCTTTTTGTTGGATGGATTGGACTGCATCTCTATGAAAGTGATATTGGAGAGAGGTTGGGAATCGGCTGTATTTCTAGGTGAGACAAAGAGAACAAGCGCTATTGGCAAAATTGAAAATTGGTAATTGTTTTCAACATGCATGTACCGGCTAACGAGACTGGACGTTGTCTCTCGGCCGCCATGTTCACAACCAATTTAGGGAAGTTTATTTATGAGGTTGGATGGGGTATAGATTCGAAAATGGCCCCGGAAGATCGTTGGTATATGTCTGGGAAAGGGGCCTGGTACTCGTTCGACCAACTACACCTAACGACAAGACTATCGTCAAACTTTTACCTTTGCTCATCGGGGGCCGTACAATTGTAATCAATCCGTTGTAACTGAACCCCCCCCTCTCCCCTAAACGCTTACGCGAAATTAAAACCTTATAGGAAATATAAACTCATCTAACGCCAATTATCTAAAATCATCCAAAAGAATAGTATGTCACTAGCTAGTCTCCACGATGCGCGGAATCCACTCGCCGCTCGAGGGTGTTGACCTGCCAAGGCTGTTCAACTCGTGGGTGTCGAAACGGGCCTATTTGACCCTTGCTCTAGTGCAATGCCGGTCGTACCGGAGCTTGGGAAGGAAGGCAAGCCCCAAAAATCCTCGCCATGATAGTCGACGACCCCGTTCTTACGTACACCCCTCGCCCGAGACAAGTGCTACTCATGCGAACGCGGCGATCCACCTATTATAAACTTCCTCTCCCGTTCGGGTGCCGGGAAGGAAAGGACGCCATAGCGCTCCATACGGTTTCCGGCAGACCTCCCACTCCACCAGCGCCACCATCCTCATCCTCTCCCGATGGGAACACACACACACACACACACACACACACACACACACACACACACACACACACACACACACACACACACACACACACACACACACACACACACACACACACCGCATTGCCATTCCAAATACATCAACTCACCGTACACACACCACCTACACACCCTCCCTAACGACGCAACCACTTTCCTCCCCCCGGACCAACACAACGGCACCCCCACCCCACACCCTTCGGCATACGCTAGATGGTAGACATCTGCCTCGTCGCTAACCACCTCGCCATGTCCTCCCTACCATCACACATAGCCATGACAGTCCTCCACAACACTCACGAATCCATATACGACACGATCCTCCCACCCCTAATCCCCCTCGACGCATACACACCACACTCGACATGCATCTACTACCATCCCCCCAACCCCACTCACCCCATCACTTACTCTCCCGCAAAACGAATGATATTTACCTACTCCCCCACGAAAGGTATTCTCGCTTGGAACTAGCATGACTTTGTTTACACTAACGGCTCCAACAAGGGAAGCTCCCCCCCACTCGGAGCTGCCGCGACCCAACCTGCCACGGACACCCACGTCAAGATTATGGTTACTTCCACTCTCCCCTCCCACACCATGAACCGCGCTGAAATATTAGGCATCGACGTCGGTTTTCAACTTGGTCACCCCCACCTCCTCACTAACAATGCATGTTCGCTACGCCTTATCCAAGGATGACGCCCGCCGGCGGCGCAGCGGCGGCGGCCCCGAAGGGTGGTGCGCTCGCAAGCCCGTCGGCACCTACCTTTACCTCCACGCGGTGGGCGTTGATAACCATGTAGCCGTGTCATGCTTGGCACGGTAGGGGGCTAAACGAGGTACCGGTAGGTGCGATCCGCGCGATCAGCGGCTGCCGGGAAGCCTTGTACGGAGGGTTTTAGAAGTCAAAATAACCGTATCTTAGCACTAAGATCTCCCGCTCGGCCCGTCCGATATGTTGAATCGTGACAAGACTCTCTCAGATACTCATCTAAAAACCCAGTCTCTTAATAAGGAGACGGGGGCGGTGCCTTGAAATATTCTTTGCCGAGAAGGGTACGGACGGATCAGCGGTGGGACGCGGGTGTTGGAGCTGGCGGCCAACAACCGGGAAGCAGCGCCATGGAAGGGCGCTCGCTCGACGTAGACGAGCGCTCGTGAGGTCGACTATACCCATCCCGAGGGGTGGAGCTCGACACCGGCACCGAGGAGGACAGCCGCGGCGAAAGGAACGGCACGGCATGGCAGCGCTGATTTTAGATCGGCCGCCGCCGGAAAAAACATGTACGGAGGGTTTTTGTTAAAACGTCCGTACCCGGTTCCTTTGAGGTCGGAGCCCCGATCTGACTCTCCCACCCAACCTCTCCCTGCGTCGGTACCCACAATCGATAGAAGTGCCTTCGGCGGTGTGCTAGGGTTATCGCGAAAGCACACATGCCAAATAGGCGACCCCCATGCCGCGTCAATCACAAGGGGAGGGTACGGGCGGTATTGCACTTATCAACCGGTGCCATAAACATGTGGCAGCCGACCGGGGCATGATAGACGTGACGGGAGGAGCGACAGACGGCAATCAGTTGTAGCTATTGCTTTCTCTCCCCTTCCCCTAAGGGGGGGCAAACCTAGGCTAGGAGGCGAGCTGCGACGGGAGGAGCGGCTAATATCTTGGACGAGGGAGTGTGTGGATCGAGTCGGGGCCTACGACGGCTTGAGCGAGGGGGTTTTTCGCCCGCCTTTCCCCCCATGCTCTCGCACGACCGGAGTCGCAACGGAGCCTAGGCCATGCATGTTTGACTCGACCAACACATGTTGACCAGCTCGGAGGATCAGCACCCTCGAGCGGCGGGAGCGGGACGCGCATCGTGCTGATATCGACATAGTATTATTCATATTTTATCGTAGCGATAGACCATGTCTGTCCATGTATGATTTACATTGCGTTGCTACTGCCGACGGAGAGGGATGGATAAGGAGACCCCAGGCGTAAAACCCTGTCCTTAAGACCTAAAAGGCAGCTTTGGCTGCGCCTTTAGAAAGCAGCCGATTTATCGGTACTTGTTGTAAAATTATCAATTTCAATTTATCCAAGGATTCATGCGCTGCTCCTTCGCGCTTCTCGACAGCACCACATCCACCGTGAAACCCTTGAATCCCTTGAATCCATCACACACACCCTCCACACCCGCTGCAAATCATGCATCCGCACTCACCTCGGTAAGATCAAAGCACATAACCACCCTATCGGTAACGACCACGCCGACGCGCTAGTCAACCAAGTCGCCGATGGACACCCGCCCAACACGACTTACGACACATGTTAAGATGTACTTATAGACACTTCGACCTCGCCCTACACACTCATCCTTCTGGCACTAGGCGATCCCAAACCCTATAGGTACACTAGCCTAAAAACGGATGCACACAATAAACACACCATGAAACGCATTCATGCACCACTTTCGCAAACCACCAAACACGGCGCCCTCTCGGCCCGCGCCGCCTAAGACGGCCCGGACTCTCGTTCCACAAAGAATGCACCTTCCTTACCCACATTCAATTTATACACATGTATTAATTCATGTGGGGTTCCACAACACCCGCCTCCTCTCGCATAACCCCACCCTCCACTTCCCAATGCGTGGTCAATTCACAAGCAACGGCCACATGGCCGGTAATTGTCCCTCGATGTTGGGCCTACGACAAGACTAGCACAATAGCGCCCTGCAAATGCTACTCTCCCTACTCAAACGACGCAACGGCGGCCGGTGGGAAGTCCTCGCTGCATACTTCGGTAACAAACCCATCAAGTCCATCGCCTCCCCCATTGCTCTCAACACCCTCCTGACTGCCAACCCCCTCATTGCATTGACATGGCCAGCCGCCTAGTTGCAACTCGCGAAGGCATATCCCCCATACTCCCTCACGCACTGCCCCGCTGTCACCTCCGACGAACTATTGCCTCCATCGATCAAACCCTCCGCCCACAAACCCGACTTCATCAGCCTCCTCGAACCCATGTTTGTCGGACACTCGAACGCCTAACGCCATTACTCCTCAAGCCAAGAAACCCAAATGGGTGAATGGAAGTACTGCACAAACAATAACCTCTCTCTCTCCGCACAACTCATCCGCGACAAATACACCCCGCTCGCCAATGCTCTCCGCAACCACTGGCCCAGTATTGAAATCAACATCCTCCCCATCGCCATGAGACGCATCGGCACCCCCCACACATCCACCATCACTAGCCTTACCTCCGTCCTCACACTCCGCACACACCCTCCTCATGAACTCATCTCTACAGCACGCCTCGACACCGCACGCGTCCTATCATAACTCTACTTGAACATTGTTCAGTGGCTACACCACCTCCTCCACATCTACCGACGTAAATCCCGCACGACTACACACCGTTCCGCACCACCCCCAACCGCACCTAGCCCCATTGCCCTACCATCACCGCCACGATACGCAAACTCCCCGGGGGGGTGGGGGTCAAACTCCCGCAAATCATTCTTGGAGAGATAGGAATAGGAGGTTCAAAGTCTAGACCCGGCTTGTAAGTTCTCTAGATGGCGGAGACGGGAGGGCCCATAGACAAAAACCGGTTTCACCCGGTACATGTTGTAAATAATTTCAATTTCAATTTCAACTTCAACTTCAATTTCCGCCAAACACTCTTGCCCCCGTGCCTTTGTTTTGCTCATGTCCCCGGTCCGTCCCCGTATGTTTCCAATACCTATTTAATTGCGTTGAGTCCGCCCATAAATGCGCACCTTCCCCCATTTGTTTACTTTGTGAGGGGGGCGCCTTTTTAAGCTATGTGCCGTCACGATAACCCTAAGCACATCGCTTGAGGCAATCCTGACGATGGCTGTGTGCCAACTAGGGGAGGAGTTTGCCGAAAACAAGGATCGAGTCGCCAACCTCAAAAACTGTTCGGAAATTATAATCGAAACCGAGGCGCCCGCCGGCGGCGCAGCGGCGGCGGCCCCGGAGGGGGGTGCGCTCGCATGCCCGTCGGCATCCCCTCACCTCCCCGTGGTGGGCGCTGGAAACCCCGTAGCCGTGCCAGGCCTGGCAGGGTAGGGGGCTAAGAGGGCCGACAGCTCGATCCGCGGGATCAGCAGCTGTCGGGAAAGCCATGTACATAGGGCTTTTGAAAAAAACAATTCTGTGCAATACCGGCACCGAGATCTCCCGCTCGGCCCGTCCGATATTGCTTTTCGCGTACAGATACTACTAAGAACAGTCCTACCTCGAGGGGGTGGGACCTGTACTTCAGGAGCGTCTGATTGCGAGGAGGGCACGGCCGGATCTGCGGTGGGGGTGGGTGTTGGAGCTGGTGGTGGCCAGCCGGGAAGCATCGCCAGGAAAGGGCGCTCGCTAGCCGCCGACCAGCCCTGTGCCGGTCGACACTTCTCGGGGGGGGAGGCAAGACATGGCACAGGCCGGTGGCAGGTCGCAGGCGGAGGAGCGGCTATGTGAGGCGGCGGCGATCCTCATGATCAGCCGCCGCCGGAAAGCCCTGTACGGAGGGCTTTTTGGATAATTAAAGTAATGTCCGTACCCGGCGTCGAGCTAGTTGGGGAGCAGCACCAGGGTAGGGCGCTCACTAGCGAGCCGCCACGCCGACGAGATACAACTCCCGAGGGGGGAGGGAGTATGCTTGGGCGGCAAGGAGGCCTGTCGCGACGGAAGGAGCGACAAGATCTGGCGACGACGACCCTCCGGGTCGGCGCCGCCGGAAAACCCCGTACGGAGGGTTTTGACTAATTTTCGTGCACCCGCGGCCCGACGGAACCGGCTACGGCGACCTGACCCCCCCCCCCTCCTCGATACCCACTACCGGATAGACGAGACCCTTGCGGGGGGGGCCGGGTAAGCGCGGAGGCCCCAACCTCAACAAAGTCTACTAGGTGGACGCGCGATCAGAGGGGGGAGGGTACGGACGCAGGCCGGACTACATGACAGGTACCCGGGTACCAGACAGAGAAAAAATCGGGGAAATGAGCGGGGAAAATTCAGGTGCGGAGGCAGGAGCGCCAATTTTTTCTATGTCTATGTGTCTCGGTCCCCCCCACCTGCCCTCGAGGTGACGGGGGACCTCGACAAGGAGGACCGTCGCGTCGGCGGATGCGGCGGCGACCTTGGCGGGGCTTACGGGATGGGGCGGCGGGATCGACGAGCGACCACGCGAGGAGGGGTTTTTTGCCAGCCTTTCCCCTCCTATTCTTGGCAAGACCGAAGTCACGCGGGAGCTAGATTAGGCTGGCC
This sequence comes from Tetraselmis chui, assembly GCA_026401115.1. NCBI lineage: Eukaryota > Viridiplantae > Chlorophyta > Chlorodendrophyceae > Chlorodendrales > Chlorodendraceae > Tetraselmis > Tetraselmis chui. The sequence continues at coordinate 21,368 of JAPMLY010000034.1, forward strand.
CGTCGTCCCTCCCGAACGAGGGGGTGAGTACCGACGGGCGTGCGAGCACACCCCCTTCCGGAGCCACCGCCGATGCACCGCTTGTGGGCGCTGCGTAATCAACATGTATACGGGATGCGTTTGAGCTCATGCCTACGTCAATGGCGGCCAGCTCAGCACGGGTGATCGCGTAGAGGAGGTTGACGATAATTCGAGGATCATGAGCTCGAGCTAAGTAGTAGGGAAGGTGACTCCAGCCCCAAGACGAGAAGGTGTCGGTTCTTTTAGCCATCCGTGTAGATAAATTGGGCCCAATTCCACCCGATTGTGCACAATTTGGTGTAGAAGACGAGGGTGATCGTGTCCGAGAGCGAATGCACTAGGGAAATATGTTGGGGCCGTTATAGATGCCTGCCAAGTGGGGGCTATATGGGTCACATTCAAAAGGGAGGGTGCGGCGGAGACGCATGGCGGCGGGGGGTGCTTTCGAGAAGAGGCGTTCGACTGTGGAGTGGACCGTCCGAAGTGAGGGCGGGACGTGTCGAGCGCGAGTTGATTCGCAATTATGTAAACCGCAACTTCCCATTTTGTCTTACCCCCTTCAAGTACTTGTCAAGCTTGGTCTGCTAAGCACGGCCGTACTTGGGCGGCTTCGGGAGATGGGCGGCTACGAACACCGAGCAATCCGGAAAACACGTCACAATTGAAAATTGAGAATTGAAAATTACTTACAACAATCACAGAGGTAAGGGTTGCTAGCTTTGGCGCTCCTGTGATCAAGCCTTCTAGAGCACCTTTTTGATCGTAGGATATACGTGTGAGGTGCTGCTTTGGTTAGGCTAAGCTGGCAACCTTAGACTAATAGTAGAGGCTAATCTCTGGATCTAATTATACAGCGTAGAAAAAATTAATAAGATTGTCTTAGGAACATGGTTTCTAAGAGTCTGGGTGTGGCGTAATTCTGGTATGTACCGGTCTGGGTCTCTTCCATGGCCAGTAAGTTCCCGTCTTTAAATATTCACGCCTCAGGTGCTCTAGAAACAGCCTTAGAAACTGTAGCTTGTGCTGCATGCTAACTAAACCAAACTATTGTTAGCGATACATATTATCTGAGATTATCTCTTCCGTCTTATCTAATCTTATGGCACAAGCTCATAGAACTATCAAGAAAAGAACTATCGAGAAGAGATACTGCTAGTAACTCTGTACAGTCCGGGAAAATCCTGCGATACAGTGGTACTGCCGTGATGACAATAATAGGCGCCTTTCGCAAACGCAGGACGAGACGTAGGACGAGATAAATCGCTAACCTCTACAAAAACGTACATAAGCAATTTCGGCCTACGTACTTCTACTTTCCCATCCGTACCATTCCGTCCTACGCCTCAGTCGCAGGACATGATGAAATCGGCCAAGATCGGCTATCTGGTCCTCTCGCGTGCTATCACTTGGGTGCCGAAAACCAAAGTTAGCACAATGGCAGACTCGCCTAATTTTGGGATGCTCGGCAGGCTTGGGAACGCAATGAGGCGTCTTTCAGGCGATGGACGCAGCTTGGAGTTATAAAGTGAAGAGCGAAGCGAGAGCAATTGCGGGGTAGAGAGACCACCGCCCCGAACACCAACCCCCGAGCCTCCCCAGCGAGCATCGTGAGTGACTCCAACACCCCCCAACCCCGAAGCCTCATGCAACCGTAGATGTGGCGGAGATAGAAGGAGTAGAGGGTGTCGGCGGGGCAACCCGTGCACTAACATGCGCACGCCAAAACTGCCCTTCTCCGCCCGCCATCACGCGTGCTCGACTTGCTCTGGCATGTACCCGTGAGCATTATAATCTCGTCCTACATGCAAATCTCGTCCTACAGGTGCGAAATACAGGTATTTTGACAGCGTGGGAGGGGATGAAATTTAACGGTTCTAGTACGTTTTTGTACATGTTAGCGGAATTTCATCTCGTCCTGCATTTCGTCCTGCGTTTGCGAAAGGCGCCTAATAGAAGAGTCACTGAATATCGCGCTACAAAGATACATGTGCCATTATGAGAAAATAAGTGGTGTCACGTGGTAAGGATCCTTAGCAGTAATAAGATAAATGGGCTAGGATATGACAATACGCCATGAATCCACTAATCCCAACATCTCCATCGGCAGCAGCAATACCGTCAAATTCATGCTAGTAAACAATAAATGTACACTAGTTATGAAAAATAATTTCATCGCTAGTCTCCACGATGCGCAGCTTGCTTTAGCTGCTTCGAGGGCGCTAAACAACCTAGCTCATTAGATGGCGCTCGTCGCGATGGGCCTACCTGGCATGTGATAATGTGCGACTCCGGTCGTTCCGGAGATGGGGGGGAAAGGCAGGCGAAAAAAACCTTCGCACAGGTCGTCGACGGTCCCGTCCCGATCCACGCGCTCCCCCGTCCGAGATATCGCTGCTCCTTCCGTCGCAACTCGTCTCCTAGCCTAGACTTCCCTACCCCTCCGGGAACAGGGGAGAGCGGAAGTCCATACCTACAAACGGTGTCTGGCTGGCGCTCCTACCTCCGCGCCAGATTTTCTCATGTCCCATGTCCGTCTCCATTTGTTTCCAACACCTATTTGATCGTGCGAAATCCGCCCGTACCCTCCCCTAGTGGTTTACGTTGTCAAAGGGCCGCCTTTATAAGCAAAGGGCCGTTGCGATAACCCTAGGCACTCTGCCTTTGGTAGCCTATCGATAAGTGGGTACCGACCGGGGGAGAGGTTGTTCGAAGTCGCTGATGGAGTCGCCACTCCTCAAAATATGATGGGTACGGAAATTATTTATCCGAAAACCCTCCGTACCGGGTTTTTCCGGCGGCGGTCGATCTTGTGGACCTCTACCACTAGACCGTGTCGCTCCTCCGGCTGCAACCCTCCTCCGCCATGCTAAGCTCCTAGCCTCACTCCCATGGAAACTCGAATCTCGTAGGGCAATACGACAACTAGCGAGCGCCTTGCCCTAGCGCTGCTTCCCGGCTGCCCGCCGACAACTCCAACACCGCGTCCCACCGATGATCCGTCTGCGCCCCCTTTCGCAAAAACAAAATCGCAGACACCGCCCCCGCCCCCTAGTCGGGAGAGTAATTGTGAGTACTCAGTCGCGAAAAATCATATCGGACGGGCCGAGCGGGAGATCTTAGTGTTGGTGTACGGATATTATGTTTTTCCAAAATCCTCCGAAAAGGGCTTCCCGAGAGTTGTTGATCCCGCGGATCGCAATTGGCGGTACCTCGTTCAGCCCCCTACTGTGCCAAGCCTAGCACGGCTAGAGGGTTACTAGCGCCCACCGCGTGGAGGTAGAGGTAGGTGCCGATGGGCATGCTAGCGCACCTACCTCCAGGGCCGCCGCCGCTGCGCCGCCGACAAAACACGTCATCTAGAACAAGCTTCGAGCCTTGGATATTATGCTATTGCAAAATACCCACATTTGCATGGCCGCCGTCGTTGCCGTTTGGGAGTTTCACATACATCGTAGTATCCGTGAGAACTTCGACGCTAGACCCGATAGCACCGCGGACCTCAGAAATGTTTTCCACAATGTCCGGCATCAACCAAGAGTGAGCGGTATGGACCGAATCGTATCCGCCACATCGAGCCAATTGTTTAGCAAATGCAGTTGCCCACGCGTTATGCGACATGTCAACACTTGTCGAATTGAATGCACCCCACATAGCTTTAACCGAACGATGATAAGAAAAACAAGCGGTGGGGGAGCGAGGAGTGAGGAGGGTGCGAGGGCTGAAGCACACGCAACAAACCGCGACGTGGAGCAAGGCGTTGTAAAATGGAAATTGGAATTTAACTTTATAGAGTACATGACAACAAATACCAATATATCGGTTGCAATATCAGGGCGTACCCAATACGCCAATACGCCCAGTATTGCCTTCTAGGTCTCAAGAATAGGATTTTACGCCGGGTTCTCCTTATTCATCCTCTCCGTCGGTTGTAAGAACTGAAGAACTTGATGTAAATCAAACATGGACAAACATGGCCTATCGCTACGATTTTTTTTTGGAAACATACTATGTCGTTGTCTCCACGATGCGCGGCCGGCTCCCGCCGGTCGAGGGCTGTGATCATCTTAGTTGATCAGCATGTGCATGTCGAGTTAGGCATGCTTGACAACCTCTGCTCATGTGTGACTTCGCTCGTGCCGGGTCTTTGGGGGGAAGGTAGGCGGACCCTTGCTTATGTAGTCGACGGTCCCGACTCGATCCACGCACACCTCACCCAAGACATATGTTGCTCCTCCCATTGTTGTAATCTTCCTTGCATAGGCTTTTCGACCCTTCGGGGCATGGGAAAGAAAGCATAGCTACAAGTAGCTTCCATCCGTCGCTCCTCCCGTCGCGTCTTTTGTGTCCCGGTCGGCTAGCATATGTTCCGGGCACCGTTTGATCCGTATAACACCGCCCGTGACCTCTCCTTGTGGTTTACGTTGCTAGGGGGAGGTCACGTCGCTGCCTATGCGAGTGACGTGCTTTCACGATATCCCTAGCACACCGCCAAAGGCACTCATGTCGGTGGTGGGTACCGACGAGAGGAGAGGTTGGGTGGGAAAGTCAGATTGGGGCTCCGAGTTCAAAGGTGTGGGACACTGATGTTGTAGCCTAAACTCTCCGTAGGAGGTTTTCCGGCGGCGGCCGATCGAAAATCGGCGCCGCCAAAATGAAATGAAATGAAATTGTTTACAACAATACCAGTATAAACCGGCTTTTGTCTCTGGCCCCCCCATGCTCGTGCCTAGTGGACTTATTAAGCTGGGGCTAGACCGTGAACCACTAATCCCAACCTCTCCATTGGCAGTGACGATGCCGTCTCAAACATACACGTTGTTGCGAGACATTGTTTTGTGTGATAATCAAGTTGCTACACAGCAATGTTGGTCAAGTAGCATCGTGATAGTACGGCTGTGACTCAGCACAATAAGATGATAAGCCAATCAACAATAGAGAGGATTAGGTTGCTGATAGTGGCAAGTTGCTGAGCGTTAGATAATCATCTAAAGGCTCATGAAATGAAATGAAATTGTTTACAACAATACCAGTATAAACCGGGTGTTGTCTCTGGGCCCCCCCTTTTGCTATGCCATACAGGACTTAGTAGACTGAGGTAGACCGTTAACCACTAATCCCAACCTCTCCAATGGCAGTAACAGCTAATAATTTTGTAATCAAGAAAAACAGATCTAAAAATAAATCCACTTGTCGAGAAATGCAAAACTAAACTGCTGCTCGACCTTCACGATGCACGGCCCGCTCCCGCCGAACCGGGGTGTCGACCGGCCTAGGCCGGTCGGCGTTCGGGAGGGACGACGGGCCAGCCTAATCTAGCTCCCGCGTGACTTCGGTCTTGCCGAAGGTAGGAGGGGAAAGGCTGGCAAAAAACCCCTCCTCTCGCGGTCGCTCGTCGATCCCGCCGCTCCATCCCGTAAACCCCGCCCCAAGGTCTTGCCGCGTCCACCGACGCGGCGGTCCTCCTTGTCGAGGTCCCCCACCACCTCGAGGACAGGTGGGAGGGACCGAGACACATAGACATAGAAAAAACTAGCGCTCCTGCCTCCGCGCCTGAATTTTCCCCGCTCATTTCCCGGTTTTTTCTCTGTCTGGTACCCGGGTACCTGTCGGTTTTCCGGCCTGTGGCCGTACCCTCCCCCCTCTGATCGCGCGTCCACCGAGCAGCCTTTTCTTGAGCGGGGGCCTCCGCGCTCACCCGGGCCCACGCTCAAGGACTCCTAGGAGTATGAAGGTCTGTCGGGGTAGTGGGTGTCGAAGAGGGGGGGGGGAAGGTCACCGTAGCCGGATCCGGCGGGCCTCGGGCGCCCGGAATTAAACAAAACCCTCCGTGCCGGGTTTTCCGGCGGCGCCGACCCAGAGGGTCGTCGTCGCCAGATCGTGTCGCTCCTCCCGTCGCGACCGTCCTCCTTGCCGTCCCAGCTGACTCCTCCCCCCGGGAGATGACGCTGGACGACGTAGCGGCGCGCTAGTGAGCGCCCTACCCTGGTGCTGCTCCCCAACTAGCGCGATGCCGGGTACGGACATTATTTTTAGTATCCAAAAAAGCCCTCCGTACAGGGCTTTCCGGCGGCGGCTGATCCTAAGGATCGCCGCCGCCTCCTGTAGCCGCTCCTCCGTCTGCGACTAGCCACCGTCCTGTGTCATGTCTTGCCTCACCCCTCGGCAAGGTTCGACCGGCACAGGGCTGGTCGACAGCTAGCGAGCGCCCTTTCCTGGCGCTGCTTCCCGGCTTGCCACCACCAGCTCCAACACCCGCCTCCCACCGCTGATCCGGCCGTACCCTCCTCGCCATCAAACGCTGCCGTAGTACAGGTCCCACTCCTAAAAGTAAGGCTGTATCTAGGAGTATCGGTACGCGAAAAAACATATCGGACGGGCCGAGCGGGAGATCTTGGCGCCGGTAGTGTACAGAAATTATTTTTTCAAAAGCCCTATGTACATGGCTTTCCCGACAGCTGCAGATCCCACGGATCGAGCTGTCGGCCCTCTTAGCCCCCTACCGTGCCATGCCTGGCACGGCTACGGGGTTTCAAGCGCCCACCACGGGGAGGTGAGGGGATGCCGACGGGCCTGCGAGCGCACCCCCCTCCGGGGCCGCCGCCGCTGCGCCGCCGGCGGGCGCCATCTAAAGGCTCAGAATATATGTTGGCGTGTGCTCACCACAAGGTGAGTACGTGTCCTGTGATAGGCAAGTGCTAGGCACTTGCTGAGGGTGAGATGACATGCAGTGTCACTCACCGAGTGTAAGCATTCCTTATTGCCCCCTCAACTTTGATAGGTTATGGGCCCTCTAGCTGCTAGTTGTTGGAGTCATTTGTCTTGACTGGAACCTAGAGCTTGCTTCTCGAAGAGTGGTAGACCTTTGTGGTGTCGCACGATACGTGAGGTGCGGCTGGCTCACAAAGTGGCTGGCTCTTGCTTGTGTTTGTAGCTTTACTTCGATACCCGGCTGGTAGCGACTTGTTTGTGTCGCTTGGAGCCGGCTTGAACCCCCGAACGCCGACTCGTGTGACGTGAAGATCGGCTTGCTTTTCTTTGTTATAGCTTGGCGCTTTCTGAAGTTTATTCGCTTCCGGAGCTTGTCACCCGCCAGTTTCTTTTCTCGTGAAAGCCTATAGTGGTCCGGCTGAATTTTTGGCAAGGCATCTTACCGCAAGTGTACTTGCACTCCTGTACGACGTCACTTGACCGACCTTCTGAGACTCGTTTCTGATTGCCTTGGCTGTATAGACTCCGGGAGTACAACTGCGTCTTCGGTCAGCCCTTTGTCGCCTCCTTTTCTGAGCCGTGTTGCCCGCCTTTTCACCGGTACTTGATGCCTTTCTTGTTGGCATTTTTCCTGATTTTCTGGTGCTCTTGCGAGCGCATCCGACGTACCTGCTATGGACTCCGTGAAACTACCCAAGTTCAGTGGGGAGAGACGAGATTTTGACGTGTGGAAGAAACGTTTCCGTGCCTTTGGCTTGATGCAAAAGTGGGCTCCGGCTTTGTCGTCGGATGGTGCCGCTTCCTCTCAACAACAAGTCGACATGTACTCCACATTGATTCTTGCGCTGCCGGAGGACGACCTTTCCATTATCGAGAATGTTAGCGAGGATGACAAGACCTGCGGCCACACTGCATGGGCTGCGTTAGTCAATCATTATGAGGACGATGGTATTTACCGGTGTACGGAACTATTGCAGGACTTGGAGACGCCGCAAGCGGACGGCGAGAGCGGCATTCAATACCTGAGCCGGTTAGTTCGACTGCAACGGCAGCTTGCCCGAGTTGGGGACGTCGTCCACGACCGGCGTATCATCATGTACTTGGTGAAGGGCCTGCGCAGCGAATACCACTCCATCACCGACACGTGGGACGTACACGACCTCAGCATGGATACCGTCAAGCGTGATCTTCGTCAAAAGGGCATGCGCATCGAGAGTCGTGCGCAATCACATACAACGGAGCCCCCAACGCCTACGGCTTTTGCAGCGTCTCATGATGACTCAACGACTGAACTTTTGAAGCGGCAAGTCTCCGAGCTCCAAGACCAACTGAAATCTCTTCAAGGAGCTGCGACTACTTGTCGTACCTCATATGGCAGAGGCGGAGCGAGAATGTTTCGTGGTGCTTGCTATGGCTGTAGTAAGAAGGGCCATCGCAGGTCCGAGTGCCCAGTCAACAACACCGGAGGTAACTCTGCGCAAGTGGACTCCCCGGTTGCTTTTCCGGCGGTCATGGACGTGACAGCCACCCCTGCGAGCCCATTCTCCGAGGCTCGACACATGTTCGAGCGCGATGGGGAAACGTGGATGTGGTTGGCCAACAGCGGCGCCAGCCATCACATGACTAGTGTGCGCCGTGACTTCGGTGAGTATCGAGCGCTCACCGACCGGCTTTGGGTGAAGGGTATCAGCGCCCGCGCTGTTGGAGTGGGCTCGGTCCGCATCATTGTGAAGGCTGAAGATGGAGAGGAGATTCCTGCCACGCTAAAGAATGTGCTCCACGTTCCTGAGCTATCCCGTCGTGCGTCGTGGTCTTACCATAGGCTTTTCAGCCTCACCCAAGCTCGGCGACAAGGTCATTCTGTGGTGTTAGCTGATCCCGTGGACCACCTTCGTCTTCATGCCGGTCATGGTGGTGGCGTGGTGGCTCCGTTGGAGCGCGCATTTGTTGGTGTGGTTGCCGGCGCGGGTTGCTTCGTCGAATCCTACCGCTTCGGTCGCCACTGCGCCATTGGAAAAACGGTTGTGGCATTCCCGACTCGGTCACCTTGGCGAGTCGCATTTGGACGGGCTCTTGGCCACTCAGGTGGAGGGAGTGGCGTTTTCTGCGTCGGAGAAGTTGGGCTTCTGTGAGACGTGTGCTGTGTGTAAGTCGCACGTCCGCCGTATCTCTCGTGAGCCGGCTGACCGGAACGTTGGTGTCTTTGAGGTCCTCGGCTTAGACTTCTGCGGTCCTATGAGTGTTCCATCCTTGGGAGGCAGCGGTACAGCTTGTGTGCGGTTGATTTCCGGAGCCGTTTCATGCTGCATGATGCGGTCCGCTCCAAGGATGAGGCTCCCGCCTCGTTCCGTCGCATGTTGACTACCATCCGTTCTCTTGGGCACACGGTTCGTCGTCTTCGGGTGGACAATGACACGGTGTTCTTAGGTGCTGCCTTCCGAAACCTCTTGGATGAGTTCAACATCGCTGTGGAGATCACTGCCCCTTACGCGTATTGGCAACATGGCCGGATTGAGCGGCAGTGGGGGACGGTGGTCCCGATGGCGCAGTCAATGATCCGGCAAGCCGCGCTGCCTAAATCGTATTGGGCTCTAGCGATGGCCGCTGCGGTGCATGTCCGCAATCGTGTGCATAGTAGCGGAGCCGGCGGTGTACCTTTCACCTTGGCGACCGGTAGACGAGCTGATTTGAGCTCCATGCGGGTCTTCGGCTGTCCAGCATATGTCCACGTTGACAAGTCTCAACGCCGCAAACTTGACGATCGCGCGTGGAAGGGTGTCTTTGTGGGCTATGCTTCCGAATCACCTGCGTGGTTGGTGTACAATCCTGCTACTCGTCGGGTGGTGAGCAACCGTAACGTGGTGTTCGATGAGGCTGCAGTCCTCTCCATGGGGGAGAGCAATGCGGAGCAACGCACTGATGATGAAGAGGACAGCATCCCGCGCACCATGTGTAGCGAAGAACCGGATACACCTTCGGGGGAGTCGCCGCTACGGGAGTCGCCGCAGCATTCCGGGTCGATGGAAGATGAACGGGACATGCATTCGGGGGAGAATCCACGTCCAAGGTATAATCTTCGATCCACTGCCGCAGCACAGCAATGCGTACCCAGTCCAAGGTATAATCTCCGTTTAGCGGGCGCTTCGGGAGATGGATGGACTTCGGGAAGTACCGCGGCTATTAAGTCAGCTAGCAGCCCGATTGTTCAAGAGCCGGTGTCATACAAGCAAGCGCTGAGGAGTCCCCAATCGGGGGAGTGGGAGGCAGCTATCAAGAGCGAGTACGACTCACTTGTATCTCGGAAAACCTGGACATTGGTCCCTTGTCCTGCCGGTCGCAAAATCGTAGATTCCAAGTGGGTGTTCAAGCTGAAGCGCGATGCCAATGGACAGATAACACGGTACAAAGCAAGACTTGTGGCTCGCGGGTTTACTCAGGAGAAGGGTATGGACTACCACGAGACCTTCGCTCCCACAGTGAGGGTGATTTCTATTCGAACGTTGCTCGCGCTAGCTGCTTATAGTGATTGGGAGGTGGAGCAGCTTGATGTGGTGACGGCATTTTTGGAGGACGATATCGAGGAGAAAATCTACATGAGGCAGCCGGAAGGATTCCGTCACTTCGACATCAATGGAGAGGAGCGAGTGTGCTTGTTGAAGAAATCATTATGCGGTCTCAAGCAAGCTCCTAGGAACTGGAATAAGACCATCACAGCATGGCTAGAGGAGTATGGCTTTACCCAATCCAAGGTGGATCCCGGCATTTACGTCTTCATTAAGGAGGGTGAGCTTTATGTCTTGGCGTTGTACGTGGACGACAGCATCATCGTCGGACCAGCGGGTATCTTCATCGTTGGGTTCAAGTCGGCTTTCGGCGAAAGGTTCAACGTGCAAGACCTCGGTCCAGTGTCTTGGTTGCTTGGCATGACAGTCGAGCGTGATCGTGGCAGCCGCACCATCAGGATTGGACAACAGCAATACGTCTTAGATATGTTGGAGCGCTTCAACATGATGGGCTGCAAGCCAGTGGGCTCACCTATGGCGGTCGATGCTTTGAGTAATTGTGTGGAGACGTCGACATCAAGGTTGCCTCCCGGTCTAGTGCCGTACCAAAGCTTGATCGGCAGCTTGTTGTACGCTTCCGTAAGCACACGGCCCGACATCACCATGGCTGTTAGCCACCTTAGTAGGTACATGTCCGACCCCTCTTGGGAGCAAGCCAAGAGGGTGCTCCGCTACCTCAAGGGGACCGCAGACTCGGTATTGATGTACGGTGGCGCACCCTCATCAAAGGTGGTAGGATGGTCAGATTCTGACCACGCGAGTGATATTGGCGAGCGCCGCTCTCGCACGGGGTATGTGTTCATGCTCAACGGTGCAGCGGTGAGCTGGAAAAGTCAGCGGCAACAAACTGTGGCGTTGTCGACAGCGGAGGCAGAGTATATGGCGCTGACTGCGGCCACTCAGGAGGCGATATTTTTGAAGCAACTACTCCACGAGTTTCACCAAGACTCTGGGTCGCCCATCACAATTCACGAGGACAATCAGAGTTGTATTGCACTCAACAAGAATAGCATGACGACCAGACGCAGCAAGCACATGGACGTGAGGTACCACTTCTGTCGGGAGAAGGTGGAGAGCGGAGACATCGAGGTGGAATATTGTGCGACGGAAAACATGCTTGCTGATGTGTTTACCAAGCCATTAATGAGTGCAAGGCACGGCAAGATGTGCAATGCCATCATGGGATTGCCTGCGTAGCAAGGGGGAGTGTTGCGAGACATGGTCTTGTGTGATAATTAAGTTGCTACACAGCAATGTTGGTCAAGTAGCATCGTGATAGTACGGTTGTGACTCAGCACAATAAGATGATAAGCCAATCAACAATAGAGAGGATTAGGTTGCTGATGGTGGCAAGTTGCTGAGCGTTAGATATCATCTAAAGGCTCAAAATATATGTTGGCGTGTGCTCACCACAAGGTGAGTGCGTGTCATGTGATAGGTAAGTGGTAGGCACTTGCTGAGGGTGAGATGACATGCAGTGTCACTCACCGAGTGTAAGCATTCCTTATCGCCCCCTCAACTTTGACACACGTAACCATGTATTTTGGATCTATACGTATTTTTTTGGATATAGTATGAAAAAAAAGTGTCGCTAGTCTCCACGATACGCGGCCTGCTCCAGCCGCTGCGGGGATGCTCATCAGCGAGGCTGGTCAGCGTGAGCTAGTCGAGGCGAACGTGCCTGACCTCGGGTACCTTGCGACTCCGGTCTTGCCGGAGCTAGGGGGAAAGGCATGTGAAAAACCCCCTCGCTTAGATCTTCGTCGGTCCCGCCTCGATCCTTGCTCGTCCCCGCCCGAGGTAGTAGTTGCTCCTTCCGACGCACTTCGCCACCTAGCCGAGTCTTCCCTCCTCCTTCGGGGGTTGGGAAGAGTAAATAACTAAGCTGCATACGGTGTCCGGCTAGCTCTCCTCTCCCCGTGCCGAATTTTTTAATGTCCCATGTCCTTGTTCCGTCTGTTTCCAACACCCATCTGATCGCGTTGTGGCCGGCAGTACCCTCCCCCGGTGGTTTACGTTGTTAGGGAGCCGCTTTTACGAGCAGTGTGCCGTTGCGATAACCCTAGGCACACTACCTGAGGCAACCTGTCGATAACCGGGTATCGACTAGAGGAGGGGTGGGTCGGACATAGGGATCGAGTCTCCGAACCACAAAAGATGTTGGGTACGGGAATATTTTTCCAAAAGCCCCAAGTACCGGGTTTTTCCGGCGGTGGTCGATCCTAAGGATCGCCGCCGCCATACAGTGCCGCTCCTCCGATCGCGACCCACCTCCGTCCTGCGTAGCCTCAGGCCCCGCCCCCAGGATAGACTTAAAGTTGTCGCAGGGCTGGCGGCTCCTAGCGAGCGCCGTGCCCTAGCGCCGCTTCCCAGCTGTCCGCCGCCAGCTCCAACACCCTCGTCCCACCGCTGATCCGTCCGTACCCTTCCTCGCCAAAAAATAATCCGCAGACATCGTTTCCGCCGCGACGGGAGTGTATCTGTGGGTATTTAGTTGATGAAAAAACATATCGGACTGGCCGAGCGGGAGATCCATGTGATGGTGTACGGATATTATGTTTTCCCAAAACCCTCCGTACAGGGCTTCCCGACAGCTGTTGATCCCGCGGATCATAGCTGTCGGTACCTCGTACAGCCCCCTACCGTGCCATGCCTGGCACGGCTACGGGGTTACCAGCGCCCACCGCGTGGAGGTAGAGGTAGGTGCCGACGGGCCCGGCGCCGCCATACTGCGCCGCTCCTCTCGCCGCGGCTGCCCCCCTCGTTGGTAGTGTCGATCTCCACACCCCTGAATGGGTATGCTCGAAAACTGCGCTGCGCTATGATCGACCTCATGAACGTTGGTCAACGTCAAGCGAGCGCCCTTCCCTTGCACTGCTTCCTGGTTGTCCACCGCCATCTCCGACATCCGCGTCTCACCCTTGATCCTCCGTAGCCTCCTCGCCAAAAAGCGTTTTACAATAACCCCCCGCCTCTTTATCGAGAGAGTAAATGAGAGTATTCACTGGCGAAAAAACACATCAGATCGACCTGACGGGAGATCTTACCGCTGGTAGTGTACACATATTGAAATTGAAATTGAAATTATCCACATCAATAGCGGCAAACTAGACCGGCTGCTGTCTATCATCGTAGTACAGGCCCCACCCCCTTGAAGTAGGATTGTATTCAGGAGTACTAGACCGCGAAAAAAAGATATCAAACGGGCCGAGCGGGAGATCTTGGTGCCAGTATTGCACAGAAATTGTTTTTTCAAAAGCCCTTTGTACATGGCTTTCCTGAAAGCTGTTGATCCTGCGGATCGAGCTGTCGGCCCTCTTAGCCCCCTACCGTGCCGGGCATGGCACGGCTACGGGGTTTCCAGCGCCCACCACGGGGAGGTGAGGGGATGCCGACGGGCCTGCGAGCGCACCCCCCTCCGAGACCGCCGCCGCTGCGCCGCCGGCGGGCGCCGTGTACACATATTATTTGTATAAGCCCTCGGTACCGAGGCTTCCCGACACATGCTTATCGCGCGGATCGGAGCTACCGGATTCACCCCGCCTAGCCCCCAACCGTGCCACGCATGCCACGGATATAGGGTTACCAACGCCCACCCCGAGGAGGTGAAAGTCATTACCGCCGGGCATGTGAGCCCACTCCCCTCCGGGGCCGCCGCCATTGCGCCGCCGGCGGGCGCCCATGGCGTCGTAATGCTCATGGAATTTGTCATGGAGCTCGCCCAAGCGGGCCGTTGTATGTCAGAGGGTGCGAAGCAAGAAACTCAAGGGCATCGTAGTTGATACGAGATACATAACGCCGAGACTCCGGCCCAGCGCGGGACAATAACGTGGTTCGAGTATGGCGAAGCGAAGGAATTTCACGCTCTCGATGTTAGCGTATAGGATAGACATCCGTGGCAAACGCGGAAAGAGGTACGAGAAAGGCCATGCCATCCACGTACACACCGGGTAAATAGAGTGCTTGTTGTTTGACCGGGCTTCGAAGACGCAACCTACGCGAGCCCATGTCAAATGTTTCGGGGGTAGTATCGCTAAGGCCGTGGGTGTGGCGGGTTAGTTCGGACTCGAAGATTGCATGAGCAAAGCACGCGGCGTCCAAGCGGCAGGCGCGCCCACGCCGCAGCGTGTTCAAACGACCACATCGGCTCTGTCTCGTTGTCGCAGCCGTCACCATCCAGAACAATCGGCCATTGGGACATCGTTGTGATCATAACAAGCGCTATCGGTGCGTTAATGCTCGGCTCCGTCGGAACACCGTCGTAGGCATCCCCACGCACGCGAGCGTCTTTCGAAAACGTCCACTGCCAAATCGGCCACCCCCACCCAGGTGGGTCGCACCCGCCAAGGCAACCCAGTCCCCCACCCCTGTGCCTTCAAAACTTACGGAAACGGGCATAATTATCAAAAACTGTTGTCCACAACCGCGCCCATCATCCCTTATGTACATCCGCCTCGCTACTGTTAGTGCTGCATGAAAAGTCATAACGTTTGTAAGTAGCTCTTACAGTAATTGCAGATACAGGTAAATGCTCATACCCGTATGTACAGGTTTTCTCGTCTGCTGGGAGACGGTCAGTACCCGTACCAGTACCAGTTGGCGGTGTTTCCCGCTACCCGTACTGGGCGAGAGGAGCAGCACCACACAGGTACAGGTCGCTGAGGGGCAGAACAACTATCAGCAGCACCACCTCGTTTTGAGACTGCAAGGAGACTCATCCCCCAGCGAGACATCCGACGACCTCGTCACTTGAAGTCGCTCGCTTCCTTCGCTGTTCTGTCTCTGGAAGTAAGGTTTATTCACGATAGTAACCTTGCAGTGCCCTTTGTCAAAGCATCGCCAGCTAGTCCTGTCGCGGCTTCTGTGCGTCCTCCGCACTCAGCTCTATTCGTCTCACTCACTCGACTACCTTTCGGCTCACTTCTGCAGCAGGCAGGCAGTCAGGCTCACTAACGGCGGTGTAACCCCCTTGTCGATAGCTGTCTACGTCGTCACACTCATCGCTGCGTGAAATCTATCCACACTGCGCTGACGCGTGTGCATCCTTGGCAGGTTCACGCGACATCTGGCGCTCGAGGTTGAGTGGCAGAGGTGTAGCACTGCTCAGGCAGCTGTTTCATTTTCTAATAGTGCTGGCGGTGAAGCTTGGAGTTCGCGCCCACCAGAAATAGGTACGTGGCACTTGAGACGTTACACAAGCAAAGGCGTGTCTCGATATCAGAGCAGCACATTGTTTTGTAACAGCGCCACCAGTCACTCACATAAAGTAACTGTTTTGTCATCATTCCTAGTGTTAAGATCCACGTTAGCGTGGAGCGGCTGAGCTGTGTTACTAGAGGGTTAGTGCGTTGTCAAGCATAAGGGTGATGGGGAAAAAACAAGGGGGAGGGGGAGTGGGTCTCACTGAGCAGAGCACCGTCTCAATGAAT
The DNA here is from genome assembly GCA_026401115.1 of Tetraselmis chui. Lineage (NCBI taxonomy): Eukaryota > Viridiplantae > Chlorophyta > Chlorodendrophyceae > Chlorodendrales > Chlorodendraceae > Tetraselmis > Tetraselmis chui. Next base: position 37,089 of record JAPMLY010000034.1, read on the forward strand.
GCGGACGTATACTTCTTGCCGAACTATCTTCAACCACACCAGCTCGCGTTTTCTCCCCACCCCCGAATGAGAACTTGTGCCTGAGACATCGTTTTCCTTTACTCTTCGCTGACATCGTGGCTCCTGCCCCCCTTATATGTCTGCGTTGCCTGGAATGTATTTCTTTGCCCTGTTCGCCTGTTTGTGTTGCCCTGTTTTTATTTTTTGGTAGACCTTCCGCGTTTTTTTACCCCATGACTGACATTCACTGCTTTGTTTAACTACTCCCAGATCGACACCACACGAACTCTGGTCTATCCACCGGCGGCTCGCAGAGGAGTGAGAAAAGTGGCGAGGAGGTCAGCACGTGCTAAGTCAGCCATGGGCGCAGAGGCAGCCACTGCAAGCGACACCGCAGCCGAGCCTCAACCCGCTGCTGATGCCATCAATGCTGAAGCATTTGCTACTCCGCAAGCAGCGGAGGAACAGCTTCCTCCCGAGGCTCCACGACCGGAAACAGCGGGGAAGCAACTGGCGACAGGTTTAGCGGCGGACGGTGCTGCTGCGGTTGCCCCTATTTCAACTGAGGCTGCCGCCACTCCGGCTGCGGCTGTCGAAGGCGGGACGCAGCAGCCGGCAGCAACGGCAGCAGTTCAATTTGTTGTGCCAGACGCGCCAGACGCGCCCGCTGTGACGCCTCACACAGCACCACTTCTAGTGCTCGAAGCGCTATTGAGCAAAGTTGCTGCATTGGATCCCAACGGCTTCTTTGAGCCCCCCGTCAGTGAGGCAGTGGCGCCGGGCTACTTTACGGTCATAAAGAAGCCGATGTGCTTCAAGTTGATGCGGCAAAAGCTGGCGGATCGCGAGTACCGCACGTGGCGCGCGTTTGTGGAGGACTTCGAGCTGATCTGTAACAATGCCACCACGTACAACCAGCGACGGAGCAAAATTCATAAGGCTGCTGCACAGATGCTGCGCTCAGGGAAAAAACTACTTCAGACTAGCGAACTGGAGGGGCGAAAGGCGGTGGCTCTGCTGCACCCGGACGGTCCGCACGCGGCCGCGCTGGAAGAGGAGCGGGAAGCCACTGCCGCAGGGAGTGCAATGGCAGGTGGGGTGGAGCTGAATGGTGTGGCTGGGGATGGATGTGATGACTTGGAACTGGGCTTGGCGCAGAGGGGGGGGGGAGGGAGAGGACAAGTACTGTAGATTTAGGCATGAATCAATGTGGGGCATGTTAACATCCGATGGAATGGAATTGGGGAGGTGAGGGTTGTGGTGGCTTATGATGAGCGGGTATGGGGTAGATTCGAGCGAGGTCGAGTGGGGTAGGATGAGATGGCAAGAGGTACGTCAGCATTGATGGGGCTAGGTGGGTGGGTTGGAGTGGCATGGGTTTAGCCTCGGTGAGGTGAAATGGGAATGACGCGGGGCAGGACGGAGCTGGGTAAGGTGCGGCGAGAAGACATGGACGGGGGCGATACCTTCCCCAGTGCAGCTTCTCCTACATTTCTTTATACATCTTCAACAGCATGGAGTGTCGTGGCGTATATAGACTACTCGTTAATTGGGGATCAGACCTGGCATTTCGTGTTACACCGGAAGACTGGGACTGATTCATGCAATGTGGATGAATAATTTGGAGGGGAGGGAAGCAAAAAGATTCAGCAGGGGGGAGCGGAGGAACTGTTTCAACGTGAACCGTTAGACGGCAGACGGACTATGGGTTTTCGATTTTCTACTTGTCCCACCCCCACTTGTGACGTTTGGGACTTATTGCCCGCACACAGGCGCTACTCCGTCAACCGTTAAGCTGGAGCCATCCGCTGCGCCGGAAGGCGCTGGGAGCAAGCATGCACCCTCGTCCGCGCTCACAGCCTACGAGGCACTCTTTGAGGACAGCGGCGCAAGCAGTGGGGGTGAGGACTACTCCTCCTTCTCTGACACCGACCTGGAGGAGGATGGAGGGGGCGGGCAGCTCTCTACCTCGTCCTCCGCCGCGGCCGCTGCGCAGCAGCAGGATCCACTGCTCCACCAGAATCTGAGTGCTGTCGAGTGGCAGCCCTGGCCAAGGGCTAACGCCAAAAACGTGTGCTGCTCCCCCTGCCCAGTACCTTCTATCCTGTAGGCACTGACACTCAATTAATCCACAGTTCTGTAAATAACGAGTGTGTGGATCGAGCAGTTTAGAGTTTACATGGTGAAATCGTCAGACTTCACAATTTTACAGTGGAGTTGCTCGATTTTTAGAAGCTTGTGTAAAGTGATCCTCTGGATTGTGTGCGTGTGTGTGTGTGTGTGTGTGTGTGTGTGTGGGTGTGTGTGTGAGAGAGAGAGGGGGGGTAGGGGAGCACTCAGTTCAGCCACTTACACATTTTATGTAGGAATGTATTTCTATTTGTGTGCGCGTGTGTGTGATGGGGATATGGGATGGGGTTGTCAGTGAGGTGAAGGCCATGCCCTGTGGTGGTGCAGGTCGGGGGCGCCGGAAACAATTTTAATGAAACTGAACTGGTACTCGTCAGTGGTCGGTCCGCGATGTGGAAAGCGGCGAGGCGGGGGCTCGAGTGGCGGCACCACTGGCTGCAGCTGCGCACGACAGAGGCGGCCTTCCAGGCTGAGCGCTGTGAGGCGCTCGTGCAGCGCTTTGCCGGGGACCCGCACGCTCAGGAAAATCCGGAAGGAGCCGTGACCTCGGCAGTGCCTGCTGGTGCGGTCTCATATTAATACTGGACCTACCTACCGTCTCCCCCTTTCCCCCCAAGCACACACACGCACACACACAAACACACACACACACACACACACACACACACACACACACACACACACACACACACACACACTCTCTCTCTCTCTATCTCTCTCTCTCTCACACACACACACACACACACACACACACACACATTCTCCTCCTATTTGATAATTCTTTCAATGATTATCCATGAATTTATTCTGAATTTTGATCGGTGCATTTTTCGAAACGATAGGTTGCTCGATAGAAAATTGCATATCCCTTTCTACAACGGCATATTTTATTTGAATGTCGTCAGCAGTACATCATTGCCTTCGATTTCTGAGCATCGTAAGCAAAGCATTTTAATTACTTGATATGAAAAATATGTCCACACCGACATTACGCACTCCTCACGAACTACTTGTCTCACCTTCTTAGTCTGCATGAACCTGTTGTCTCAATTGCGCATGCGCGTTTAGTCCTTAAAACTGATACATAACTTCACATTGTGCCCCTCACCTGGTGAAAGCCTATTGTGACATGTTCATCTACAACATTTACTTGGCTTGGCTGTTCACCTGCCAATGTATGCCTTATCGTTCAGGAGGTGGTCGGCAGCCGCACCGGCGTCGTGCGCGAAGTGGGCCGAACTTTTCGGGGCTTGCGGACGGCCTACGGGACCACCCCTTTTTCGCGCACCACATGTTTGGGGAGCTGCCCGCCAAATGGGTGGAACGCTGCGGGGCCAAGGTGACGGAGGTTGATGGTGTTGGCGGACCCGGCGAGGCAACGGGGAGCCAGATGTACGCGGCGTTCCAGGTGCTCTCCCACCGGCTGCAGCAGCTGAGGGGGGTGCTCAGTCAGCAAGGGGCACGTGGGGCTGAGAGGAAGCTGCCGCGGACTGGGAGCGCCAGCCGGCTCCCACCTGCTCGCAGCAGGAGTCAGAGCTCCATGCACCCAGGTGGACGCCTCCCCTGATCGCCAGCTCCCCCGCTTATCAATCGACCTGCTTGTTTGAACGATCGTATGCGCATTCGATGGGAAACGAAGCAACCCGTCCCTTGTGCCATTAATGCATTTAATCTTTATTAATTTTGAACTTTGTCTCAGGGGGACTGGTGGTAGGCTTAGGGAGGTCTCTGGCCGAAAGGCTTGACAACAGATTGATCAGAATTTTTATTATAAACTGTCTGATAACGCGTATGTTTTGAAACCTATTGCGCGAATTGTGGTTTCATTGTCAGAAGCCCTTTGAAGCCTCGCTTCTGGTCGTGTTATTTCGGAGGTTGCAGTACGTTCAAAGGCGTCAAATTGAGAATTTACGTAAGGTTCACTCCGAGCACTCTAATGTGCTGCACTCCTTCACCTCCGACTCTGATGCTTAGATCCGCCGTTCGACGGGTATTGGCACGAGTTCAATGTCTGACAATCCGCGCTATTTTCACAGCCGCTCAGTACCCATTTCCGTTTTCCCAGCGGCGAGTTGGCGAGGATAAATGAAACATGGCATACTACTTCGTTGAGTTAGAAAAAAGGTCACTATTTAGCTATGATGTGTTACTATCTTCATATCTTAGATCTTTGGCTGCAATCTTAAATCTTTGGCTGCAATTTTTTTTTTGATAACACGTCTGTTGTCCATGCCCTCCCCCCCCCTCCTCTCCCCCCGTCCCCCACCCCACTCCACCCTCCTTTCCTCTGGGTGGAGAAGGCAGCCCGCAATATACGGCCCGCTTCAAAGGCTCTGCGCCCTCTGCGCTTCGGATACCCAGCAAGAGCGAGACCAGCGGCGCGTCGGGCTCCAAGCGGCGGCGCAGCGAGCAGGACACCACCTACTACGGCGGCGGGGACCCGCAGCAAAAGGTAACTCTGAGCGTGGAGATCAGTGTGCCGCCGGTGCGTGAGATCGACGAGCGGGAGTGGAGTCGGCGCGAGGCAGTGTTGGACGCGATGCGGCAGCTGCATTCATCGGTGGGGATGCACTCACTGGGGGGCGGCGGCATCATGGGGAACGGAGCGAGCAGTGGGGGAGGAGGAGGAAGCATGGAGGCGCTTCTGGCTGAGGCGGTGGGGGCGGACGGTGGCCTGGAGGGCAGCAGCAGTGAGGACACGGACGACGAGTCTTACCTGCGCCGTCACCACGTGATGGAGATTCAGGAGCGCGAGCGCTTCAACACCGCCGGCACCACTGGGGGTGGAGGGCAGCGGTCGCAGCAGCAGCAACAGCAGCTGCAGCAGCGCCCTCTCACAGCCCTGGCGCAACAGTTCGGCGACCCCTGCGGCAAGGCCAACCTCAAGACCCCAAGCGCACCTGCGGCAGCGGTGCCCCCCCTCAGCAGCCCCTGAAGCCCCTTCTCATCCTCATCAACCGCCGCATGCTTCAAAAACAAGTGCGGCACTCTCATGTTCTCTTTAAATGACCAATTCATTGTCGAGTCACGGAGTAAGTGCTCGGTTTCGAAGTGCACGTCAGCTTATGCAGGAATCACCAACACACGCACAGACACACACAGAGACAAAAACACACGCATAAAGACACATACACACACGCGAACTCACGTGCATCCACACATGCCCCCTTCCCCCCTCCCCCGCGCACACACGCACGCACGCTCGCATTCAAAAGGCGCGCAGGTATCGTCTTTTGCTCTTACACACGCACGCGCAAGTACTTCCATGTATCCCCTTCAACACAAGCATTCAACCTCCTCACAAGTACGCACATATATTCCATCTCTTTAGCCCGATTGACTTTCGCAAATTCCAAGCCCGCATGACACCCGCATCCAACGTACCCTGCACTCGAAATCACCCCCTCGCACAGACGCTCATACTCACTCCCTCGCTTTCTCTCCAAGTGTGCGCAGGGACGCTCACCCGTGCCCGCCCACAGACAAGCGCGAAAATCCTTCCGAACGGCCTGCCAAATAAGATGCCATTTGAAATGTAACCATCGATCGACGTCATTTGAGCAACCGCGTATCCCTTCAAGTTGTATATTAGCCAATATGGGGGAGCAATGACGCAAATCTTGCGTACACTGCCCTTTGTCGCCATGGCTGCCATTTCGTTTGGAGTGTTCAGGAACGCCGCATATCTTGCTGTCGAGTGGGGCGGCGCGTGTGTGTGTGTGCCTGCGAGCGGATGTGTGTTTTAGCGGGGGAGGGTGAGGAGCAATTGTCATTTTCTTTTACATGCAATCGCTATATCTGACATAACAGCTCTGATGCAGTATCGGATGTGCTGGTTTGCTTTGAAGGGCTAAATCGAGCACGTGTACGCCGTGGAACCATGATAGACCCTAAACGCATGTCGACGATAGGAAATTATGTGTTTGATAGGTAGAACTGGTTTCACTGTGATAGCCAAATCATACCAACGCCTCGAATGACGATACCGTACCACCTTAAAGTCGAAATGAAAGGGAAACTTCGGCGCTGATGCCAGAGCTACAAGTGCTGGATTGTCAAAGTTTACTGGAGACAGCAAACTTGCCTTCAGTCCCCGTCCCGCGAATGCGGATGAGAGCATGCAAGGCCCCCTTATCATTCCCGGTACACATTGGACTGCAACTGAAAATGTGTTCAGGTATTGCAGTCTGAAGCTCGTTGAATACGTTTTGTGTGTCTGGCTATGGTGAAAAAGAGAAGACGTTACATGTAAGTCCCTTCACGTTGTTCTGCCCATGTTGCCAGACTCCAGCACGACGATAGCGAGGCACAACGACCTGACGCGCTGTGTACTCTGGCATACCATTTTGTTAATCATTTTCGATGACAAGCATTTCGTGAATGAATTTCCCTCCTGGCTGTCATTCCCCAGGCGCTATCACATTACCTAGGTGTCATTCCCCAGCGCCCCCCGCCCGACGCAGCCATGGACCATGCGCACGTCCTTGCACACCAACAAGAGCCTTGATACTGAGAATAAGCACTCAAATAACACACGTCGACACGCGCACCTAGTCATGAACATGCTTCCGAAGTTCGTGTTGCCGCACGCCCGATGAGAAGATTTTTCACGAATTTAATCTTACTCGAATCGTCCACTCAGATGTTGCCTGGTACTTACAAAAAATAAATCAGACATGCACGGACGCGTATGTGATGGAGCCAGCATGGATTAGTAATGGTGATGATCTTTCTGGGATTCCGTCATATTATTGCTTGGGACGCGGCGGGGTCGCAGGTAACTTGAGTGGATTATTATGGGCAGCTTTGTCTACTACTCCGCAATTGGAATTGCTCTCTTTCCATAGAGAATGCGCTTGTTGGCGCTCAGCCACCAAAGGGGCAGTTTAGAGGCATCGAGCAGTGGCCAACATAGTTGAGCTAAACTTTTTCATTTATTTCGAAGCACATTCTGAACACACATACCTAATCGTCCGTGCACGTTTCTTATCATCGTCTATGACCCTTGGCAACTCCCACGCCCCATCCCATCCTCAGACAATGCTCGCCTCATTCAACGCAGAAGTTGAAATGCAATTGACAAATGATGCGAGCACCATCGGCAAACTGTGATGTTGTAAATCATGCACCCTGTGCCTCCCGGTGCCGCAAGCAGCCGGAAAATATTTGAAGACTCAGTGTATAGTTTTCCACGCACTGCAGTATTTCCGTACAGTCTGTGTAGAGAGCGTCACAGTTGGGCGCACATTCCCATGGGGACTATCGGTTCTCAGCTGTGGATGACATAGCAGACCGCAGAGGGAACAGGTGCAACTGTGAACCCGGGGGGAAGGGGGACTATCATCGACCAAATCAGATCATCCCGTGGCGCGAAGGGGCTGCCTAGATTAGCATAACGTATAACTGCAAATAACACGAAACGTAAACTTTTCGACTTCAGCATCGAACATACATGACGGAAACAGCGGCTTTGACAAACCAAACCGTGCTTGATATATGATTGCGCTCCAGGAGGAGGCACTGCAGATCCAGACAGCCAGACGTACGTATTTGGCATGCATGTGAGGGCTGTGGGACAGCAGGCAGTGCTCAAGAGCTGATACGCTCAAACGACATTCATACTGAATCTCCCATGTAGTGATGCACCGCTTGAAAGTGGCAGCAGGTATTATGTTGGATTGACATGTACCACCAAAGCCTTCATTCGTGGTCGCCGATCAGTGGGAGGTGGGTGTGTGTGTGTGTGTGTGTGTGTGTGTGTGTGTGTGTGTGTGTGTGTGATGGTGGCGGTAGGTCAGGGTGTATGAACCATCTATGCTACATTCTGTCTATACTCACTACATCTATGTAAACATATCCTTGGTATCGTCCAATTGCAGCAGCGATTTGCAGTTGGTAAAAAGAAGCTATTGAGACAGCACGCCTCAGTGTGTTGCGTGATTTTGTGTGGCCAAGGAAAAAACAGCAGCCACAAACGAGTGGGCTCTAGCACTGCCGTCGCGTTAGCACTTGCCAGCCATTCACCGAAGACCTCCTGCAGTCCTGTCCTCGTCGCATTGCACGGGCTAGTACAACCCTTCGCCCATCACCAGATGCCGGTGTAGTAGTCATTGAACATCTCTACCATCTCCTTATTCAGCCTGTCGAAGTGGATTTTCATCTCTGTGGACGCTACGTCCGGTGTGTTGTCCAGCATAATCTTCCACTCGCTTACCAGAGCCTACAAATTTCCAAGATAGCACCGACAACCATAAATAATTGTCGATAGGTCCGTAGTAGAGTATTGAATGAAAACGACCCATCCTTGACCAGTGAAGTAACGAGTTAAGGGATCTTCCCGTCAGGAAGTATACAGGAAGCGCATTGGAAGTATACGGGAGAGGGTCTCGTACCGTGTACGCTTCTTGAAGCTCGAGGAAACGTTGTGTCGCATCCTCGGCAGAGTTTCTGTCCGGATGCAGCTCTTTCACCTTGCGCCTGTACGCTTGCTTGATCTCGTCGGCGCTGGAGCTCTTGGCGATACCCAAAATTTTGAAGACGTCAGCCTTTCTTGGCTCGCTCTCCCATCCCATGGTGCCAGCTCTGACAGGCAAACTCACGGACTGACGCCTGTGGTACCTGCAACGTGAGAAATGCCTAAACCCATATGGCAGTCTGTGGCTCAAGGGCTGGAGACACGCATACGGAGTACGGTCGTCAGCACACACAGGGATTAACACTGCGGGCGCAAGGTGGTCGAACTTGCTCGCGGATATCGAAAAGGGGTGGTAAAGTGAGGAGGGGTATTTATCGAGACAAAAAAACAATAATCAACGCGTTCGCCCTTCCTACCTGTCTCGCTGCGCAAAGCTGCCCAGCTTTCGGCGACTTGGCGTGGGCCATGGAGCGCGCCACTAAGGTCGTATGACCACTCATATCGTAGAGGTGAATGAGGTGTCTGGGTGGTTGCTCTCGGCGCTCTCGAGTTCAGACGCTCTCGACGAGAATATGTGCGTTAGTACCAAAGCTCCAGCGCAGCACTTGAAAGCTCAGCTGCAGTGGTTTTTTTGTGGGTACTCAGTAGTAGTCAGCGCAGTGTCGTAGTTTATTTCGTCAGAGACCAGCAAACGCGTATCCTTGCTTCTGTCTGAAGTCGTTGGAACCTTGTCTGAAGGGCGGTCAGTCACTGCGGGTCCGCCACCGGAAGAAGGGCTGGGGGCATAGCAAGTGGAAGTTCGTAGGGCAGTGTATCCTCAGGGCTCGTCGCGTTTGCTTGTGATGCAGTCGGCTTCATACACAACGGTGGGAATTTATTTATTTGCAGTTGCACCGTAACCCCGAGCCAAGGGGCAGCACGTGACGCGCTGACAGGGCGCGCAGGTACGTTCGCTCAGGTTGCATTACCATAGTAGATTTGATTACAATGAAACGAAGTGGAAACCACCAAGCAAAAAAGAAAAAGGACGAAGAAACCCCACAGGCCCGCTGAGCCACCACAAACCCCCACAGCTGGCCTGCTGAGAGCTAACTGCAGGCACAATTCTGTTCCGTTCTTACTGCTGCTGCTATCTCTGCAGGTGGAAGTGCATATGGAGGGAAAGTAAAGATTCTTATTGTTCAGTGTTTAACAATTAAATTGTAATTGAACAAATAAGGAATTGGTTAAATGGTTTTGTCACCTCCCTCTATTGCACTAGGCTTAAATAGCTTTCGCCAAGCCAGCTTACACCTGCTGTGGCTTGGTCTACGTGTCAAGTGCTAGGGCTCTTCAACCGTCATCAACAGACTAGCGACGCGGCTCGTCCAACATTGGAAATCTCGTTTAGCATTGGGAACCTGTTAGCACTAGGTGTTAGCACTAGGTCGTCCAACGCGTTGTGGCGGTTAGTCTCCTCAAGCTAAACGCTAGCACAAATCAGTTCTAATCTGTCTAGTTCTGTCGTTCCAAGATGGCAAAATGATGTTGTTGAGAGATGCTAGTGAAAGATGTCTCACTGCTGTACTTAAGCAGTATACATTGTAAGTGAACAATGGAATTGTTAAATGGTTCTGTCACCTCCCTCTACTGCACTGGGCTTAAATAGGTCTCTGCCCATATAGCTTACGCTTGCTTGCTGCGCTTACGTGTCAGGCGTTAAGGCTGTCCAACCGTCGTCATCTGTCCTGAGACGCGGCATGCCTAGCATTGGGTTTCACGACGCGGCTCCTTCTGCATCGAAGAACTCGCTTAGGCGCGTCATCTGGCTAGTTAGATTAATTATGCGTATATGTACGTACCGGGAGGTACTGGTCGTACTGTAGCATCAGCACCCTTATGAATATTGCAGTAGCGACGTACCCACGTGTGTACGTCCGTCCGATGGAAAAGCACGAATTGGAATTAGTAACGAGTACATGTACAATGTCATGCAATGTACTGTTGCATGACTGTACTCGTCACACTCGTACCCTCCCCCTCTTGATAGATCTTTGAGGCCGCCGCGAGGCAGACCTCCGTGGTCTAAGCTCCTTTACAAAAGCAGTTACTGGGACTCAAGAATGCGCGCTGGGTGAGCGTGCATGAAGTCGATGTATACCTGAGTCTTGGCAAGCTTGTGCCATTGGGGCGTCTCCAAGAAATCTTGTAACGCTGTCGTGCGGTGTACTTCGTTCAACCGGTGCCAAACAGGTGGAATGTCGTCATCGCTGAAGTGTGTCATGAAGAGCAGATATTTGCCTCGTCGCCCAGGTAGCGACTTGATGCACACAGCAGATATGTGCGAGACGTCAAACTCCTCGTCGTCTCCTTCAGGTACAATTACCGGAACAGCTGGTCGTAGCGGAGCGGTAGAGCAGGGTCGTAAATTGTTGACATGGAACACAGGATGTAAGCGTACTGTCGATGGAAGTTTTAATATGTAACTGTGTTTCCCAATTTGCTCTTCCACTGAAAAAGGTCCAAGCTGTCTATCTCTGAGTTTCCGGTTCGGTTGTCCACGTAGAAAAATGTTTGTTGTGACGATTGACACCTTGCCTCCTTTGGCGAAGTGTGGCGCTGTAGACGGTTCTGTGCGCGCTTGCATCTCGTCTTTGTGTAGCTGTAACACCGAGCGTACCAGGGTATGTACTTCCTTTAACAATCTTAACCGTTCTCCTACGTCTTGCGAAACTGGAATTGATGGTCGCATGCTGAACAGCAGGTCGGGAGGCTCCTCAGGAGAGAACCCAAAATTAGCCTCAAACGGTGTGTGCTCAATTCCGAGTGCACGCGATGCGTTGTACGCAAATTCCACTTGTGGTAGTAGCGTTGTCCAATCAGAGCCATCATAGCAACATAAGCAACGAAGAAGTTGCTGAAACGTGCTGTTCACGAGCTCTGTCTGTCCGTCTGTTTCTGGATGTCGACTGGAAGACATGTTCAGACGCGTTCCGAGGCGTCGCCAAAGTGTCTGCCACAAGCCACTGACGAATTTCGGGTCGCGATCACTGACCAGCACTCGGGGTAGTCCATGCAAGCGGTAGACTCCCTGTAAAAACAAAGTTGCAGTTTCTTCGGCAGTAACAGTCTCTGTACACGGCAAAAAATGGGCCATTCGAGTTAGATGGTCTACTGCAATCAGCACACTGTTAAAGCCATTGCTCTCAGGTAAGTGTGTCAAGTAGTCAAGACCAACTGTATGCCACGGTCTGGGTGGAACATGTAGTGGGTAAAGAGTCGCAGCCATCTGCGGTCGAATCTTTGCTCGTCGACATACGACGCAGCGTTCACAAAAATCTTTCACATCTTGGCGAATTCGTTTCCACCAGAATCTGTCGAGTGCTTTAGCAAGAGTGCTAGCAACTCCTATGTGACCAGCTGACGAACTTTCGTGCAGTTCTGTGATCAGTCTCAGTCGGACCTCAGAGGTCTATGGAATACGGAGGCGATCGAGGCGCCAAAAATATCCGTCTCTGGCTTCAATCCGGCTGTCTTTTGTCCACTCACCCTCGTCCCCATAGAACGAGTCTTGGGAGTACCCCTCGCGAATGAGATCAGCGAACTCAGGGCTTAGCTGCAACGCGTTAACAGTCAGTAAATTTAACTGTGCGTCTTCAAACAGCAGCTGGGACTTCCGTCGTAATTCTCGATCTGACGGAACCTCGCCATCCCAAAATAATGGAACTGTGGCCTGAGGTACGAAGTCTGGACACCGGCTTAACGGGTCAGCTTCGTTTAGAGCTCCCTTGCGATATGCAAGTGTCATCGAGCCCAAACGGTTGCAAATCCCGCAGGTATCTTGCTTGCCGCTTGTTCAGCCTGTTGTTCGGTTGCCAGAGCAGATGTCGCAGTGTGTCGTGGTCTGTTACGACAAGGAACTTAGAGCATCCTTCAAGATAGCACCTCCAATGCTTGACAGCTTCGCATGCGGCCAAAGCTTCTAAGTCGTACGCAGAGTAAGTGTTACCACGCTCAGCTAGATTCAGCTTACGCGCCTAGTAAGAGACTGGTTGAAGACCTCCTCCTTGGTCTTGCAATAGGCATGCTGCAATCCCCGCTGTTGAAGCATCTGTAGCCACGGTGAACGTCGCGTCCGAGCTGACCTCCGGAAGGATCATGCATCGCGCGGAAATGAGCCGTAATTTGAGAGTCTCAAAGGCTTCCAAACAGGCAGGCGTCAGCGTAACCTTCTGTGGCTGGGACTTCTGCAGTAAGTCCGTCAATGGAGCCGTAAGGTCGCTGAAGTGGTGAATAAATCTGGCATAAAAGTTGCAAAACTGTACGAAACTGCGAACCTCCTTCTGCGTCTTGGGCACTGGCCATTCTGCAACGGCCTCGACTTTTTTTGTTGAAACCGAAATTTTACCAGCTCACACAGTATAGCCCATGTACTCCATCTCTTGCAGGCCGAAGAAGCACTTTTTAAGGCGTAACTTGAAGCCCTCCTTCTTGAATCGTTGTAAAACGAGACGCAGGTGCTCCAGGTGTTCCTCTAGAGTTCGACTGTAGATACAAACGTCATCGAGGTAGACAGTAACGAACTTATGTAAAAAGTCGCGAAATATGTCATTCATCATCCGTTGAAACGTAGTTGGTGCATTGTACTGTCCAAACGGCATGGCGACCCATTCCATTAAGCCATCAGGGGTCTGAAACGCCGTCTTGTGGATGTCCTGGTCACGCACTCGAACCTGCCAGAAGCCAGAGGCAAGGTCGAGGTGGGTGTAAAAGTTCGCGTCCTTTAGTTCGTCGAGCGTGTCGTCCACACGCGGAAGTGGGTAAGCATCTTTACGCGTAACCTCATTAAGGCCACGGTAGTCAATGCACAGACGTAGCGAGCCATCCGCCTTCCGCACAAAAAAGGATTGGCGAGCCGAACTCACTATGGCTGGGACGGATCAGACCAACCTCCACTGCGTCTTTGAGTTGTCGATTGAGCTCGGCGCGCTCCGCAGGTGACAATCTTTTCAGCCGTTGGCGTCGCATCGGGCCATTTGTTTCAATGGGATGATCCCACTGTCGGCTTACAGGTGGAGAGTCGACAGGTTGCACTAACTCCGGGAAGTCATCGTAGAGTAACGACCGGAAGTTGTCACGTTGTTCTGCAGTTAGCTCCTCTCCAGTGTGAAAGTCAGTGGGTTGATCAGCGGCTGACGTAAGTTCAATGACGTAAAATTCAGCATGACGTCCCATGTTGCGGCGCGTCTTGCGCATGAGTTTCTGAACTTTAGTAGACGACAGTAGTAGACACTCAGGGAGTCGTTCCTCGAGCGTAGTCTCCACATTTGTGCCGTCCATCAGAGTAAAACCCCTGGTTGTACCAAACTGTAAAGAGGCTTGTTCGTCATCAAGCCACGGTAAACCCAGGATTAAATCAGCAGCACGTAAATCACGTAAGACGTAAAAAGTCCGGTGAAATTTGTGTCGAGCCAGCTCAAAAGTAACATCACAGACTGTCGAGGAAGTCACTCGTTGTCCGTTGGCGAGTCGAACAAGGGTCTTAGTCACAGACTTCCGAGTATGTAAAGCAAAACGTCGTACGAAGTCCTCATACACGAAATCAAGCGTCGCAGCGCAGTCCACTAATCCAGAAATATGGTGTTCGCCATTAGGAGTTTTCACAGTCAGCTCAGTTCGAATTAACGGCCGAGCTTCCGTGAGGTCAGTCAGTAGGGCTGTAGCTGGCGGAGAAAATTGTCGCAGCGTAGCGATGGACTGTTCTGCGTCGCCAGAGGGTAGAGGTACAAAGGTGGGTTGGTCAAATGTTGTAGGTGATGTCGAGTCGTAAAACGCACAATCAGCGTCGACTAACCAAAGTTGTACAGGCCAAGGAGATGGAGCAACCACCTCATGTTGCGCTAGGTTCTCCAGTGACTGGCGAGTGAAAAGCTGTGGCCGCGCTGGGAATTCTTTGCAGAGTTTCCAGTGCTTAGTCAGAGGAGCAAATTTTGCCTATTTCGGTAGTACAAAAACAGCCATCGTAGTTGTCGGAGATGATCGACGACAATCCTCAAAATACTGTGCAATCTGCTCAGCTAACTCCCAGGGTGGGTTAATGAACAGCCGTTCTCTTGTCAAGTCCTTGTCAAGATTCGAGTCACTCGGCGAACAGTGAGGTAAGTCACCGTGCGAGTTTAGACCTTCATCATCAGCACATCCCTCCAATGTGAAGTTGAATCGTGCATGCAGAGGGTCAAAGACAGAGTCAACCAGTTTCCAATCAATTGAACGTTTGGTTACATGTTTACGACTATGTCTCTGCTTTGTGTGACGACGACGACGTGCTACAAGAGGTGCATGTGTCACGATTGAAGTCGATGGAGATGTCGAAGGCGTGTCGACGACCTTTGTCGCTAACAGTGTCTCAGAACGAAGAGTAGATGTAGCCGGCTGCTCGAGTTCGCTAGTTGAACAGCCTTGCCACCATCATTACTTCTTAGACTGAGGCGGTTCCATAGGTGCCTTGCCCTTCCATTCCGGGCACTGAAACAGTCGGTGTCCCTTCTTGTGGCACTTGAAGCAGAGTCCCTCCTCCATGTGCCTCTTGCGCTCCTCAGGGGTCATCGCATTAGCGAGTTTGTTGAAGTCAACACGGCCAGTGTTTGAAGATGTTTGACCACGGCCACCATTGTTGCCTCCACGTCCACGGCCTCGACCACGGCCACCACCATTGCGCTTCCAGATCTTAGAGGCTCCGACGAGGGGGTCGTCAAAGTTGCGCTTCCTTGTGGGTTGAGCAGACGGGCCAGCTGAAGACCGCATGCTCCCGAGTTCCGGCGAATCTGTTGCGACGTCATTCAGGAAATTCTGAAGCTCCACCAGAGTGACATTGTAACCCTTTTGCGACCGATGTGACTTAGCTTGGGTCTTCAGGGCAAAGTTAGCCAGGCCGTTAATGAAGCGTACGCGCTGTACATCGGCTGTAAGGTTTTGACGTGACCGACGTAAGAAGTCGTTGAACTGCTTGACGTAGACATCGTAACTCATCATGCTGCTCTGCGTAAGGTTGAGCAAAGCGTTAATAGCGTCATCTTGGATGTTCGGGAGAAACATAGTCTTGCGTAACTCCTCGACAAGCAGGTCATAGGTAGACGGAATAGCAGCTTGGTTTTTACGGTTCAGCCACCACCCATTCAAAGGTCCTGAGAACTGTGACATAACCCAGATTACTGAGTCGTACGAGTCAGCCATAATACCGAGCAATAGAAAGCGCTGAGGTTGCGCTTCAAGCCAATCCTCTAAGTCACGGGCATTGCTTCCAGACTGATACGAGGAGTTAATCGCAGCCTTGCGTTGCGTCTCCGTAAGTGTCACAGGTAGGCGAGCCAAGTTCCGAGTAGGCATTGGGGTACCCACACGTCAATCAGTCGGTGTCTCACCACACATATAGCCTCGAATCAATAGCCAGACAGGGCCAGCATCCACCGATGAAACCCGGGGGTACATGAAGAACTTTCTTGGGATAGTCGTGTCGTCATGGAAGAGTGGTTGATGTGTATAGATTGCACGACGAAAAGTCTCCCATTGAGTCACGTAACCGAAGTGAAGTAACTCGCTCTTGTGTTTCACAGCAGGAAGTAACCCCGTCTGAGTGGGCGTAAGATTCAGACCGTCAATGTTAGGTGTTTCCGGGACGACGTAAGAACCATCCGGATTAATCGTAGACTGTGCAGTAACTGCCTGCTCAAGTTGAGTAGGAGTACGTAAGTGGCTCGTAGCAATCAGTACGGGGACATAAGCCGAGTACACGTAAACAAGTTGTTGTCCATCAGGTAACGCAACTCGAACAGGGGCGTCACTCAACAGCGTCAAATCGTCCGGAGTCAAAGTGAGACCCGTTTCCTCGTGTAACTCACGCACGGCAGCATCAACAGGCTCATCGTTAGCTGCAGCAGAGCCATCCGGGAACTAAGTTTTACCGGTACGAGGCTCGCGTTGTAACACAAGTTTAACGTTCGACAGTTTAGTCCCTCCGACGTGAATTACAACCACCACGTAACGTTTAGGTCCAACAGAAGCCATATCGAATCAATCAAGCAACGTCGAGCGAATCAATTGGTAGCGAAAACGTGCGTCGACCAAAGAGCTCCGAAACCAGTGTGGCGGTTAGTCTCCTCAAGCTAAACGCTAGCACAAATTAGTTCTAATCTGTCTAGTTCTGTCGTTGCAAGATGGCAAAATGATGTTGTTGAGAGATGCTAGTGAAAGATGTCTCACTGCTTGTTCTTTAGCATTATATGTTGTAAGTGAACAATGGAATTGTTAAATGGTTCTGTCACCTCCCTCTAATGCACTGGGCTTAAATAGGTCTCTGCCCGTATAGCTTACGCCTGCAAGCTGCGCTTACGTGTCAGGCGTTAGGGCTGTCCAACCGTCGTCATCTGTCTTGAGACGCGGCCTACCTAGCATTGGGTTTTACGACGCGGCTCCTTCTGCATCGAAGAACTCGCTTAGGCGCGTCATCTGGCTAGTTAGATTAACTATGCGTACATGTACGTACCGGGAGGTACTGGTCGTATTGTAGCATCAGCACCCTTATGAATATTGCATTAGCGACGTACCCACGTGTGTACGTCCGTCCGATGGAAAAGCACGAATTGGAATTAGTAACGAGTACATGTACACTGTCATGCAATGTATTGTTGCAGGATTGTACTCGTCACAGCGTCGTCTAGCTCGTTAGATTTACTGTGCGTACATGTACGTACATGGAGGTACTGATAGTAAAATACGCATCAGAACCCTCGCTAAATTGCAGTAGCGACGTACCCACAATGTACGTCCTTCCGATGGAAAAGCACGAATTGGAATTAGTAACGAGTACATGTACAATGTCTTGCAATGTATTGTTGCATGACTGCACTCGTCACACTCGTACCCTCCCCTTCTCGACAGATCTTGAGGCCGCCGCGAGGCAGACCTCCGTGGTCTAAGCTCCTTTATAGAAGCAGATATTGGGACTCAAGGATGCGCTCTAGGTGAGCGTGCATGCAGTGGATGTAAGCCCGAGTCTTGGCAAACTTGTGCCATTGGGGCGTCTCCAAGAAATCTTGTAACGCAGTTGCACGATTTACATCATTCAATCGTACCAAATACGTGGAATGTCGTCATCACTGAAGTGCGTCATGAAGAGCAAATATCTGCCTCGGCGGCCAGGTAACGACTAAATGCACACAACAAAGATGTGGGAGACTTCAAACTCTTCATCATCACCCTCATGGACAGTAACCGGGACAGCCGGTCGTAGTGAAGTTGTAGATCATGGTCGTAAGTTGCTAACATGAAACAGTGGGTGTAAGAGTAATATCGCTGGTAGTTTCAATCTTAAGTTGTGTTTCCCAATCTCCTCCACTTAAAAAGGTCAAAGCTGCCGATCACGCATCTTCTTTTTGGGTACCCGCGTAGGAAGAGCTGTTTTGTAACAATAGTCACCTTGTCTCCTTTGACGAAGTGTGGGGCCGTGGACGGGTCTGAACGAGCTTGCATCTCATCTTTGTGTAGTTGTAACACCGAACGTACAAACGCATTTTCTTCATGTAGCAATTTTAACAACTCTAATGCGTATTGCGAAACCGGAATTGAAGGTCGCATATTGAATAGTAGATCAGGGGCTCCACAAGAAAGAACCCAAAGTCAGCCTAGAAGGGAGTGTGCTCAATTCCTAGCGCACGAGTACCGTTGTACGTGAATTCCACTTGAGGCAATAAATTTGTCTAGTTTCTCCATTGTAGCAACGGAAGCAACGAAGAAGTTGTTGAAACGTGTTGTTGACGCGCTCAGTTAGTCCGTCTGTTTCTGGGGGTCGACATGAAGACATGTTGAGTCGCATTCCCATGCGCCTCCAAAGCGTCTGCAACAATCCATTGACGAATTTCGGATTGCGATAAACACTCGGAGCAGTCCGTGTAACCGATAGACTCCCTCTGAAAACAAGTTAGTGTTTTCCCGTATTGGAACACGTTTTTGTGCACGGCAGAAAAAAGGGCCGTTCTAATCAGATGGTCGACCAAAATGAGCACACTGACAAACCCATTGCTCACATGTAAGTGTTTTAAGTAGTCAAGACCAATTGTGTGTCACTGCCTAGGTGGAACACGCAACGGGTAAATACTCGCAGCCATCTGTGATTGAATTTTTGTTCCTCGACACACGACGCACCGCTCACAAAAATCTTTCACGTCTTTGCGAATTCATTTCCACCAAAATATATAGCGTTTTAGCAAGAGTGCTAGCAACTCCTTTGTGACCAACTGACGAAATGTCGTGCAACTCTGTGATCAATCTCAGTCGGAGTTCAAAGTTCCGCGGGACACAAAGGCGATCGAGTCGCCAAAAGTACCAAGCTATGGCTTCTATTCGGCTGTCTTTTGTCCACTCACCCTCGTCCCCATAGAACGAGTCTTGGGAGTATCCCTCGCGAATGAGATTATCGAAGTCACGGCTCAACTGCAACGCGTTAACCGTCATTAAGTCTAATTGTGCGTCTTCTAAAAGTAAATGGGACTTCGTCGTAATTCCTCATCTAACGGAACCTCGCCATCCCAAAACAATGGAACTTTGGCCTGGGGTATGAAGTCTAGTCGCCGACTTAACGGATCAACTTCGTTAAGGGCTACCTTGCGATATGCAAGTGTCATCGAATCCACAAACGGTTGCAAGTCGCGCACGTATCGTGCTTGCCGCTTGTTCAGCATGTTATTCGGTTGCATGAGTAGATGTCGCAGTGTGTCGTGGCCTATTACGACAAGGAATTTAGAGCACCCTTCAAAGTAGCACCTCCAATGCTTGACTGCTTTGCACACGGCCAAAGCTTCTCAATCATACGCAGAGTAGGTGTTGCTACGCTCAGCTGAATTCGAATCTGCTTACGCGCCAAGCAAGAGATTGGTTGAAATTCTCCTCCTTGATCTTGCCACATGATTGCTGCAATTCTCACTGTCGAATCATCTGAAGCCACGGCCCATCCAAAAAGTCCGCAAAAAGTCCGTGAGAGGTGCCGTAAGGTCATTGAAATGATGCATAAATCTGGCGTACAAGTTGCAGAATTGCACGAAACTGCGAACCTCCTTTTGCGTCGTAGGAAATGACCAGTGTGCAACGGCTTCGACTTTCTCTGTTGAAATAGATATTTTTCCGGCAGATATTGTGTAGTCGAGGTACTCCATCTAGCGTACGTGTGAGGTGCTACTTTGGTTAGGCTAAGTTGGCAACCTTAGACTAATAGTAGAACCTAATCTCTGGATCTAATTATACAGCGTAGAGAGAATTAATAAGATTGTCTTAGGAACAGGGTTTCTTACAGTCTGGGTGTGGCGTAATTCTATTCTGTACCGGTCTCTCACCTCTACCAGTAAGTCCCTATCTTAAATACCCACACCGCAGTTGTTCTAGAAACAGCCTTAGAACCTGTAGCTTGTGCTGTCTGCTAACTAAACCAAACTATTACTAGTGATACAGGTTAACTCAGGTTACCTGTACCGTCTACCTAACCTTATCACACAAGCTCTTAGAACTATCTAGAAAAGAACTATCTAGAAGAGATACTGCTAGTAACTCTGTACTGTCGAGGGAAAATACGGCGATACAGTTGTACTGCCGTGATGACAAATAAAGAGTCACTGAATATCGCTAAGATACAGGTACCATTTAGAGGAAACAAATAATGTCAGATACTAGCACTTAGCTAAATGGCTAGGATATGACACTCTCCCCTCCTTAAGCACCAGCGTCCTCGCTGTGCAGTACTCAGGGTCTTGGTTTCTTGGGGGTTCTTGCAGGCCAGCGATTGCGAAATCTGACAAAGTCAGGGGTGCCAGAAAATTCTCGATAAACATCCGTTCGAAGAAATTCGGAAAAGATGTTTAAGTGGTTGACTCCTCGCATGGGTTCCCAAGTGTCCTCGCTAGGTACGTTGAACGGTGCTGCCCAGCGGACCTTAAATAAAAGTCCCGTGCCATTGGAGTTAAAAGCCACGTCGAGTATTTTGTCGACTTCAAATCGCTTCGCATCGTGCACAATCGGGATTGGCTGCGCACTGTTGGCCTGTTCTGGTTCTGCATTCCATTTTTCCAGTAGACTGGCGTGTACAACATCGTGAATCCGTACTCCAGGGGGTAGCTTAAGCCGAAATGCAACCGGGGAAACTTCCTCCGTAATGAGAAACGGTCCAATGTAGCGGTCGCGTAGTTTAGAACATGGCTGTTGTACAAACCGTAGATTTGTCGCCTTGAGCTTAACCTTGTCGCCAACTGTAAAAGGTACTGGTAACCGGTGCCGATTTGCAGCGTCTTGCATGTGTGCCTGGGCTGCTTTGACGCAGTCGTGGGCAAATCTGTGCATCTCGACCAGAATCTTCACTTGCTCCGGTAAAGTACGGCTAGGCTCGTTATCTTCAAATGTAGCCGTCGTTGGAGATGTCGGCTCAAATCCTAGCGTCGCCTTAAATGGAGACATAGTCGTTGACGTAGAAACCGCTGCGTTGATCGCGAACTCCACGTTGGTAAGGTGTTGAACCCAGTCGTCGTGCAAGGGGTGCACATAGCATCGTATGACTTGCTCCCATGTCTGGTTTACTCGTTCAGTTTGGCCATCTGTCTGGGGGTGATAGCTCGTAGAGATATTAAGCTTGGTGCCAACAGCCCTAAATAGGGTTTGCCAGAAGTCGCTCATAAACCGGGGATCTCGATCGGATATTAATTTCCGTGGTAAGCCAAAATGTCGAAAAACAGCGCGGTGCATAACTTTTGCTAATTGTTCCGCTGTAATCGTTTTCGTAATTGGCTCGACAATCGTCCGTTTCGTAAGCATACAGACGAATACCACCACAGCATCATACCCATCGCACTCAGGAAGGTCCGTAATCAGGTCAAGCGATATATGCTCAAAGGGTCTGGTCGGTACCTCATGCGATTGAAGGAGTCCATAAGGCTTGTGTCGCGCTGCCTTGTTGCGTTGACAGGTAACACAGCTGCGTACATAGTGTTGTACTGTCCGCTTCATGTTAGGCCACCAAAACGTCCGGGTTACTGCTGCCAATAGTCGAATAATACCAGGGTGTCCCGCGGTCGGTGCGTCGTGTAGTTCGTACAGTACTCTTGATCGTAATGTAGAGACGTTCGGAACATACAGTCTTGTCCCGTAGGCGTACAAGAGTCCGTTAGATTGACGTACCAGCCAGGTAGGCAGAGATTTCCGGGTAAGCAGGTATTTATCCGAATCATAAGCGCTTTTGATTTCCTCATGAAGTCCAGAGTCAGGATGTAACCGGGATTCCAGGGAAAACATCTGCGCGTGTAACTCGCATTCTGCTTCGTCGTTGGTCCAATCGCGTAACAGTTGCAGCTTCTGTAATGAGTTCTTCAGGTCAGGTCGGCGAGACAGAGCGTCTGCCTGGTTGACTGCTCCCTTCTTGTATACGATGTCCATCTGTCGCTGGTAAGGTGCTAGAACTTGAAGCCATCGCACCTGTCGAGTAGACAAATCGCGCTGTCGAAAGAAGTGTCGCAACGTGTCGTGGTCCGTAATTACTGTAAATCCCGCCGCGCCATCTAAGTAGCAACGGAACTTCAGTAGAGCGTCGCGAACTGCCAGTAGCTCTTGTTCGTGGACAGGATAGTGTACCTCATGCTTGTTCATCCTTCGAGCATGGTACGCAACAGGTTGTAATCCAATACCTTGGTCTTGTAACAACACAGCTCCTACTGCGAATCCAGAAGCATCTGTGTACAGTGTGTACCTTGCATTAGGAGAAGTGTCAGGAATTACCAGTACTGGTGCACGTACCATCGCGTCTTTAATTTGCTCGAATGCTGACTCGGCTTGAGAGGTCCAGCGAAATTCCGGTGTCTTCTTGGTCAGGTCCGTTAATGGGGTTGCTAGGGTTGCGAATTGGTTGATGAACCTCCGGTAATATCCAGCAAGTCCCAGAAATCCACGTACTTCAGTCACTGATTTCGGTCGGGGCCAATTCTGTACTGCCTCCACCTTGTCGGGGTCCATTCGGATCTGTCCAGCTTCCACCACATGCCCAAGAAAATTGACGCTCGATCGTCCGAAGTAACACTTAGAGAGTTTGATATGCAACTGGTGTCGCTGCAGCTCTCGTAACACGAGTCGAATATGCTCGAGGTGTTCGTCGGCCGTCTTACTGTAGATCAACACGTCGTCCAGATATACCACGCAGAACTTGCCAAGATACGGGGCCAAAACTCGATTCATCATCGCTTGGAATCCAGCTGGGGCATTACAAAGTCCAAAGGGTAGAACGCAGTATTCGAACAATCCGTAATGAGTTCGGAATGCTGTCTTATGTATGTCGCGCTCCTTGACTCGAACTTGATGATAGCCTTTATACAGGTCCAGCGTGCTGAAATAGTGAGCCCCATATAGCGAGTCGAGTAACTCATCAATCCGGGGTAACGGTGTTCGGTCTTTCCTCGTGAGGTCGTTGAGTTTCCGGTAGTCTACGCACATACGCATGGTACCATCCTTCTTGCGTACAAATAAAATCGGGGCACCATACGGAGATTTAGACGGACGAATCCAGCCTTTTGCGAGTAAGTCTTGCAACTGTACTTGAACCTCCCGGAGTTCTGCTGGTGACATACGGTACGTTCGCTCCTTAGGTGGTTCATCGCACTCCAAATTAATTTCAAAGTCGCACTCGCGAGTTGGCGGTAGACCGTCAGGCTCCTTGATAATGTCCGTAAACTCATTCAGGGAATCTCGTAACGAAGTCGTCCACTCAGGTTGTTGATCAGTGTTGATGTCGTCGACCGCGTCCTGTACTTCTCGTAGTCCAATCACGAAGAGGTCTGCTGGTTGTTGTCTAAGCAGCTTTGCCATCGCATCCGCCTCCAAGTGATGTACTGTCACAGGTACGGTGTACTCGTCGCCAGACACCATAGCTTCGCCAGTTTTACGGTCGCGAATCGTTTTAGTAGACCAATCTATATCCGGGTTGACGGCTTGTAACCAAGGTTGACCGAGGATGATGTCGAATTTGTCCAGTTCTGTCGTAATTGCGTCCAGACGTATGTCCAGGGTCCCTACTGTGAGCACTTCATTCCGTAGTCGCTGGCGAGTCGTAGTTGTACTACCATCTGCCAATTTTATCCGGTATTTCTCTCCAGTAACTGTCGGGATGTGATGCTCCCGTACCCACTCAGCCTTGCAGAAATTTTCCGAAGCGCCAGAGTCAACCAAAATACGGCATCGATGTCCGCGTAAGGTGCCTCCCAACACTAACAGACTTGTTCCAGACTGGGTTGTGGATACATGTAGCGTCGCAGGAACACTGTCTTCTAGTCGGACGTTCTTGTTCATCCACCCGTCGATCGGTTTCCCAAAAGTCTCGTAACGAAGAGGGAACTGCTGTTCTCCACAGACTAGATAACCCGTACGCCGTGCCGAAATTAATTCCTTCCAGGTAGCCCATACTGCCCGAGAAGTTGACGTAGCGTCCGGTATCGATCCGGGTCGAACGCGAGCGATATACACGTAGCGCTTATTCTGTCCGGAAGACTCCGTCCCTAAAAGGCGTAAATTTGTTTCGCTCACCTTTAATCCAGTTGTCTCCGTAAGAGCTCGCACTGCTGTGTATTCCGGGGTCGCGTCTTCAATCTCCTGTTTGCCACCAGGAAACCAGACCATGCCAGTGTCCTCTTTCGCTAGTAACACTCGTCGGCCATCGGTAACAAGAGTCGTCGAGTGAGTCCAGTAGGTCTTCGGGGGATTCTGTAGGTTCTGAGGCAGAAATCGAACTCGATCGGTGTCGTCGACGTAGACTTGCGTCGTCCATCTTGTCGGTCCAACATCTTGCCTTCTTCCTTCTATTTCATCGTTCGTGGGGCAGGTAAACACATGTTCTTTCGCCGCCAGCTCGTCGACAAGTCGGAAATTTCGCAGCAGCTTGAACCATGGTTTTGCCCTCCATTTTGGAACCACTATAACCGCTCGCAGATGGGGATGAAGCAGTTTACTCCGCAAATAATGGCCCAAAAAATCTTCCAATTCATTAAATGGCGCATTTAGCCAAATTCTCCGGTACTTCTGTAAATCTCTCTCCTGAAATGGGCGCGCCGGACAGCAAAAATCCTCCGCCACTTGAGAATTAAGGCCGTCATTATCGCTAGCTCCATCTAAGTCGAAAGGTCCGTAGGTCTGAGAGTACTTCAGGAAATACTCCCTATTCATCATCCAGTCGCTAAAGTCCTTGCTCCTAAAGACTGGCCTCAATGTCGTTTGAGGTAACGGGTCTCGTACTTCTTCTGTTCTGGTCTCTTCCTGAGTCGCTGTAGGAGACGAAACCTCATCCTGCAGCTTGCCGCGAGCTGCCGACTCAGGTCTCACTTTCCCGGCCGGGATTTCCTCGTTCTGTCATTCTTCTTGTTCTTTCTGTCTGGGCAGTCGATAGCGATGTGTCCCTTCTTGTGGCAAATGAAGCACTTGCCCTCCTTCTTAAATCTGTCGACCTCCTCTTGAGTGAGGCGTCTAATCTCGTACAGCTCCCGCGGCTTTTCTTCGGTCGCGCCATGCGAATCTTCCTCCGACTCACTGTCGATCTCCTCCCCTGCCTCTGAAAAGTCGCTGTCTTCTTCGATGGCGTTCAGTCGGCCTGTCGAGCGTTGGGTCGTCTCAATCTTGGTCTCCGCTGCCTCCGCTCGCAGAGCTGCTTGAATCGCCTCGTGTAGGGTCTTAGGGTTTTTCAGGGCAACCTCCTTATGAATCGAGGGTCTCAAACCGCGCTGGAAATCATGTACGTTATCTTCTTCGTGACGGTGAGGAAGCTCCAATAATTGTTCTCGAAAATAGTTCGCGTACTTCAGGACCGTGGTTTTCTGTCTTGCTTTGTCCAAATTCAATCTCGCTTGTTCCGCCGGTGTTCTTCCGCAGAATTCCTGAATTAAGGATTTCTCCATCTCAGAAACTCCGGAAAATCCTCCACCGACTTCATCTCCAGTCTGCGCAACTTGGGAGTACCACCACTTCGATAGTGGTCCTTCCAGAAAGCCAGATACCCAGTACACTCCTCTTTGCTCTTCAGGGTTAACGCTGTGATACCGTAGATACCCTCGCGCATGTCGGAACCAGTTTCTCAGCTCGTCGATGTTAGTCGTAGCGATGCTCTTGATCTTGGCTGGTTTGACATCGTTCGGCATCATGCTTGGCATCTCTCGCGTCCTCTCCGATCTCAATTGTTCTCCTCGAAGAAAATTCTCCGTTTCTCGGCTTCTGTTCACTCGTCCTTCAAAATGTCTGAAACCGTTGTCGACGTGGTCACGCAGTTGAGATAGCTCAGTCGAAAAAGTGTCAACTCGGTTACTTAGTCGTTCAAGCATCTCGGTGACGTGTACCGACATAGGCTCCATCGTGGGACTCGATCCTTCTCGCACTGTCTGTCTTCTACCATCCGTCGACGTCGGCGGTGTCGGCCCAGAAGGCGCCCCCTCTGGTCGACCATCAACTTCCTCTGGTAGTCTCTCTCCTGCTCGGTTAGACATCTTCGTCTCGTCTAGCTGTTCTGAGGCTCCGAAACCACGTGTGAGGTGCTACTTTGGTTAGGCTAAGTTGGCAACCTTAGACTAATAGTAGAACCTAATCTCTGGATCTAATTATACAGCGTAGAGAGAATTAATAAGATTGTCTTAGGAACAGGGTTTCTTACAGTCTGGGTGTGGCGTAATTCTATTCTGTACCGGTCTCTCACCTCTACCAGTAAGTCCCTATCTTAAATATCCACACCGCAGTTGTTCTAGAAACAGCCTTAGAACCTGTAGCTTGTGCTGTCTGCTAACTAAACCAAACTATTACTAGTGATACAGGTTAACTCAGGTTACCTGTACCGTCTACCTAACCTTATCACACAAGCTCTTAGAACTATCTAGAAAAGAACTATCTAGAAGAGATACTGCTAGTAACTCTGTACTGTCGAGGGAAAATACGGCGATACAGTTGTACTGCCGTGATGACAAATAAAGAGTCACTGAATATCGCTAAGATACAGGTACCATTTAGAGGAAACAAATAATGTCAGATACTAGCACTTAGCTAAATGGCTAGGATATGACAGTACGGTTGAAACGCATACATCGTCGAGGTTGACAATAACGAACTTATGTAAAAAGCCGCGTAAGATGTCATTCATCATCTATTGAAACGCAGCCGCTGCGTTACACAGCCCGAACGGCATGGCGACCCATTCCATCAGGCCATTAGGTGTCTGAAACGCAGTCTTGTGGATAACATGTTCACGTACTCGAATTTGCGAGAAACCATACGCGAGGTCGAGATGCGTGTAAAAATTTGCGTCCTTAAGCTCATCGAGTGTGTCGTCCACACGCGGAAGTGGGTAAGCGTCCTTACGCGTAACCTCGTTAAGTCCACGGTAGTCAATGCATAGTCGTAGTGCGCCATCCGCTTGACGTACGAAAAGAATTGGCGAGCCGAACTCACTATGGCTGGGACGAATCAGGCTAGCCTCCATTTTGTCTTTGAGCTGTCGATTTAGCTTTGCAGGTGACAATCTGTTTAGACGTTGACGCTTCATCGGGCGAGTTGTGTCAATTGGATGATCCCATTGTCGACTTACATGCGGGGAATATGGTTGCAATAATTTTGGTTGCAATACTAGTTGCAATAATTCCGGGAAGTCATAGTAGGGTAACGACCTGAATTTTTCACGTTATTCCGACGTAAGTTCCTCTCCAATGGGAAATTCCACCGGCTGTTTCGTTGCTGGTGTGATTTAATCACGTATTGAAATTTGAAATTTGAAATTAAACACTCCAATACCAGTATAAACCGGCTGGAGTCTCTGGGCCCCCCCTTTTGCTATGCTCAACTTTGTTGGACTTCTAAGCGTGAGGTAGACCGTGAACCACTAATCCCAACCTCTCCAATGGCAGTAACGATACCGTATAAAACATACCCGTATCCAGGTATTTATTATTTTCTGATCTATACGTATTTTTTTTTGGATACAGTATGAAATAAAAGATGTCGCTAGTCTCCACGATACACGGCCTGCTCCAGCCGCTGCGGGGTCGCTGATCAGCAAAGCTGCTCAGCTTGAGCTGGTCGAGGCGAACCTGCCTGACCTCGGCTCCTGTGCGACTCCGGTCGTGCCGGAGCTTGGGGGGAAAGGCAGGTGAAAAACCCCCCTCGCATAGGTCGTCGTCGGTCCCGCCTTGATCCGTGCTCAACCCCGCCCGAGGTATTAGCCGCTCCTCTCGACGCAGCTCTCCACCTAGCCGAGTCTTCTCTCCTCCTTCGGGGGCTGAAAAGAAAAAAGAACTAGGCTGCAGACGGTGTCCGGCTGGCTCTCCTGCCTCCGAGCCAGATTTTCTCCTGTCCCCTGTCCTTTTCCCGTCTGTTTCCAACACCTATCTGATCGCGATGTGGCCGTCCGTGCCCTCCCCCGGTGGTTTACGTTGTTAGGGGGCCGCCTTTACGAGCGGTGTGCCGTTACGATAACCCTAGGCACACTGCCTGAGGCAGCCTGTCGATAACCGGGTACCGACTAGGGAAGAGGTTGGAAGAACACAAGGATCGAGTCGCCGGTCCTCAAAAGATGGTGGGTACGGGAATTTTTTCCAAAAACCCCCCGTACCGGGCTTTTCCGGCGGCGGGCGATCCTAGGGACCGCCGCCGCCAGACGGTGTCGCTCCTCCGGCTGCGACCATCCTCCGTCCTGCGCAACAACAGGCCTCGCCCCCAGGGAAGACCTAATGCTATCGCAGGGCTGGCGGCTGCTAGCGAGCGCCGTCCCTAGCGCTGCTTCCCAGCTGTCCGCCGCCAGCTCCAACACCCTCGTCCCTCCGCTGATCCGCCCGTACCCCTCTTCGCCAAAAAATATTTCGCAGACGCCGCCCCCGCCCCATCGTCGGGAGAGTATCTGCGAGTATTTAGTCGCGGAAAAGACATATCGGACTGGCCGAGCGGGAGATCCCTGTGCCGGAGTACGGATATTATGTTTTTCCAAAACCCTCCGTACAGGGCTTCCCGACAGCTGCTGATCCCGCGGATCGCAGCTGTCGGTACCTCGTTCAGCCCCCTACCGTGCCAGGCCCGGCACGGCTATGGGGTTACCAGCGCCCACCGCGTGGAGGTAGAGGTAGGTGCCGACGGGCCTGCGAGCGCACCCCCCTCCGGGGCCGCCGCCGCTGCGCCGCCGGCGGGCGCCTAATCACGTACAATTTAGCGTTACGTCCCATGCTGCGGTGCATCTTGCGCATGAGTTTGTGAATCTTGCTAGTTGACAATAACACAGACTCATGGCGTCGCTTCTCAATTTGTGTGCGCATTGCCGTGCCGTCCATTAGAGTAAAAACAGGTGTCGTGCCGAGCTGTAAAGAAGCGTGTTCGTCGTCAAGCCATGGTAAACCGAGTACCAAATCACGTAGGACGTAAGAAGTTCGTTGAAACTCGTGACGCTCAAAAGTGACATCACAAACTCTAGAAGACGTCGCACATTGACCATTGGCAAGTCGCACTGGAGTCTTAGTCAAAAGCTTACGAGTGTGTAGAGCAAAGCGTCGCACAAAGTCTTTCGATACAAAGGCAAGAGTCGCAGCGCAGTCGACTAATCCACAAATTAATTGTCCGCCATTAGGAGTTTTCACAATCAGCTCCGTTTGAATCAGCGGCCGAGCTTCAGTGAGGTCCGCTAACATGGCGGTAGCTTCCGGGGAAAACTGTCTTTGCGTAGCGATGGACTCTTCCGGGACGTATGATGGTACATGTATTGAGGTAGGTTCATTTGAAACTGTAGTCGGAGTTGGATCGTTAAAAGCATAATCAGCGTCGACTAACCACACTTGAACATGCCAAGGAGCTGGAGCAACCACTTCTTGTTGGGTTGGATTGTCCAACGATTGGCCTATGAACCGCTGTGTCCTCGCTAGGAATTATTGGTAGAGTTTCCACTGTCGAGTGAGCTCGTTGTACATAGCCCACTTAGGAAGAACATAGATACCCGTCGTAGATGTCGAAGTTGTATGCCTACAACTCTCGAAATGACGCCCAATTTGTTCCACTAACTCCTAGGGTGGATTGACGAACACGCGCTCTCCACTCAAATATCTATCCGTGATCCAATCACTCGGCGACCACACATCGATTCCCGCGGGTACTGGTACCTGTACCAATTGGTACTTCCGGGTCCCGAAAAAACCCCGAACACGGACATGGGAATGCTTCATAAATTGCAGGCCTCTTTTGGAACTGTGCAAACATGTGCGTAGACGTGTGCTGATGCGCTACATGTATGTAGCTAATGGCCTTCCATCTGCTGACGAATGGCCTTCCGCGGCGCACATTCGACCACAAATTTCGGCGCCCATTAAACATTTAATGCAGTAGTGCGTGATTCTTTGCTGTTCGCGGACGCCGGAGGCTGTTGGCTACGCATTGCTGGAACCCCCCCCCGGCGCTCACGCGGCTCGGCTACCCACCGCAAGCCCTCCATCAATAGCGTATTCGTCCCGTTGAGGTCGGAATGTAACCAACTAATTTTACCGATGCTAGTGCGACTCCACTGATTATAATGCATGGGTGGGGGCGGGGGAGAGACATATTTAGTCGGCGGGAAGTAGGGAGGAGTCGAAAGTGGCATCATGGATGCGGTAGAGCATCCTCCTCCGCCACCGACCGGGGCTAGAACTCGGAACCAATCGACTAGGCGGGGTCCGCAGCTATGGAAGGGTATTCTAAAGCGCGGCCTTGTCGACATAAGTGTTCATCAAGGTGACGAGCAAAGAACTCTCCTTGGTGCATCGAGCAATAAACTCGGAGCGCGTTCCGGGAACCGGGCGCTTCAAAAAGGCCAAACGTCCTGGAAATAGCACCATCACCGATAACAACGACAACTAACCAGAAACAACTAGCGACTTGCGCATCCGGTTCCTCGAGCGATAAGTGCAAGAGTGACAGGCCAGTACACAGCGGGAACGATCGGCACGGCAAGTGCTCGAGGAGGACATCTTAGCGAAAGTTGCTGAGATAACATTGCTAGCGGAAGCGCTAGCGAACGCACATGATGAGGAAAGGGTGCAGCGCCAACGCGACCTAGAGTTCTAAGCGGTGGAGGGAAAATTGAGTGAGGGATAACTGATAATAAACGGTTCAAGGCTAATTGGAAATTGGAAATTGTTTACAACATGTCCCGGCAAACGGGACCGACTGCAGTCTCTCGGGCCACTCTACTTCGCCATACAGGACTTATTAGCAAGTTGGGCCCGGGTCTCTTCGACCAGGTACACCTATCGACACACCTATCTGCAATGTGTGTCGACGTTCCTCGGGAGTTAAAACAACTGTAAGCAACCGCAGTAATTGCCACAGTCCCCCCGCCTAAGCAGTAACAGCGTAATAATTTTGCAATCAAGAAAAAACATATCTAAAAATAAATCCACTTGTCGAGAAATGCAAAACTAAACTGCTGCTCGACCTTCACGATGCACGGCCCGCTCCCACCGAACCGGGGTGTCGACCGGCCTAGGCCGGTCGGCGTTCGGGAGGGACGACGGGCTAGCCTAATCTAACTCCCGCGTGACTTCGGTCTTGCCGAAAGTAGGAGGGGAAAGGCTGGCAAAAAACCCCTCCTCGCGCGGTCGCTCGTCGATCCCGCCGCTCCATCCCGTAAACCCCGCCCCAAAGTCTTGCCGCGTCCACCGACGCGGCGGTCCTCCTTGTCGAGGTCCCCAGTCACCTCGAGGACAGATGGGGGAGACCGAGACACACAGACATAGAAAAAACTAGCGCTCCTGCCTCCGCGCCTGAATTTTCCCCGCTCATTTCCCCGGTTTTTTCTCTGTCTCGTACCCGGGTACCTGTCGGTTTTCCGGCCTCCGGCCGTACCCTCCCCCCTCTGATCGCGCGTCCACCGAGCAGCCTTTTCTTGAGCGGGGGCCTCCGCGCTCACCCGGGCCCACGCTCAAGGAATCCTAGGATTATAAAGGTCTGTCGGGGTAGTGGGTGTCGAAGAGGGGGGAGGGCAGGTCACCGTAGCCGGATCCGGCGGGCCGCGGGCGCCCGGAACTAAACAAAACCCTCCGTGCCGGGTTAGTTAGTTAGTTAGTTAGTTAGTTAGTTAGTTAGTTAACGGAGGTCGTGCCGGCCCCATAGGGGGGCCGGCTGTGGTGACTAGAGAAGTGGGAAGAGAGAGATGGCGGCCGGCGAAGGCACCGGCACGGCCGGCCGACCGCCACTAATGA
Source organism: Tetraselmis chui (assembly GCA_026401115.1). NCBI lineage: Eukaryota > Viridiplantae > Chlorophyta > Chlorodendrophyceae > Chlorodendrales > Chlorodendraceae > Tetraselmis > Tetraselmis chui. Next base: position 68,868 of record JAPMLY010000034.1, read on the forward strand.
TAGGGAATAGAGTACCGCTAATAGCATAACACTAAGTACTAGAATGACAAATAGCTACCTTGTGCATAAGTACTATGCAACGGGATGCTAGTGCTAACACCCCCCCTCAAGGTAGCCGAGGTCTTGACGTCGTCCTAGCTTGCGTTGAGGAACGTGTCATCTTGGTCGAAGGTGTAGTGCTTTAACGTGTGCCTCAAGCCGGGTAGGTGTAGCGACATGCGCTCACAAGAACGTGCCGCTACCGGCGAGTTGCCGATATGAAGCGGTTCCAAATGTACTGCGTAATGTACTATTCTGACATGTAGCGGGAAAAACTGTCCACGGGAGAATTAGCCGACGCATGAGAGCGACCGGCGAGGAAGAAGCAAAGCCAACAAGGCCGTTAGGAGCGTGTAGGCACGGAAAAACAATAGACGGGCGCTCGTGTTGACTCCCCCTTTTCGCCGTGGGAAAGTTAAGCTCCTCGCTAAGTAAGGTGAGCGTTGCGGCATTGCCTCGGGAAAAAACAATGACCGTACTAATTTAAGTACGCACGGGCCGAATTGTCGCGGGTCGGTCGGAAAAACCAGATCCGGTCGAGAGCATCGGTAGGCTGAAGGCTAGGTGAGACAGAAAGCTGGGTGGGGCGAACGTGGCGCCGTGCGCTTTACACACGCTCTTCTCTTTTTTACGTGGGAGATGGTAGGACAGTCGCGGACAACCACCTCGAAGGCGAAGCGTGGGGTCGGTGGGACGATGAATTACTAACGTGGCGCCGAGCGCTTTACACACGCTCTACTCTTTTTTACGTGGGAGTAGGTAGGACTAGCGTGGCGCCGAGCGCTTTACACACGCTCTTCTCTAGTGTAACTTGGTGGAGGGCCCATAACCTGTTAGAGTTGGGAACGGATAGTTACACGGAGGTCGTGCCGGCCCCATAGGGGGGCCGGCTGTGGTGACTAGAGAAGTGGGAAGAGAGAGATGGCGGCCGGCGAAGGCACCGGCACGGCCGGCCGACCGCCACTAATAATAGGGAATAGAGTACCGCTAATAGCATAACACTAAGTACTAGAATGACAAATATCTACCTTGTACATAAGTACTATGCAACGAGATGCTAGTGCTAACAGGTGCACGAAGTCCAAGCTGCTGCTCATGTCGCCGGATTGAAGCAGAGGCGGGCTGCGGTCGAGCTTCACGAAGAACTCGACGTCGCTATGGGTCAAAAGGGTTCGGCGAAAAAAGAACGCCACTTCGCCATGCCAAAAGCGTTCACCAACTCGACAGCAGCAAGGGTTGCGCGTGGCATTTCGGGCTTTTTAAATGACTGTAAGCCCCTCGCGAGCTCGTTGACCGAGGGGGAACAGCGACAAGCATTCGTGGCTGTTAATCCATGTACACACGGAATGGCATAAAGGGGGTTAGAACCGCCGCTTCCCGGAACGGAGTTGTACGCCTTATCCAAGTCCCGCCAAAAGTCGGTACCCGATAGGAACATCTTGTGTATATGAATCCATCGCATCGCATCGCGACTGAGCTGCGAACACCTATAGCGAACACCTATAGGTGGAGGGCAAGGACTCCCCCGGAGTCTAGCGTACATATGTGTCCATTAGTATTCCTACGGAGGGATATGTAAACACTCCCCCTTAATGGACAAACTCCGGCCGGTGCCCTAGTAAACCCCGCAGTAAACGCGGAGGGCCCATAACCTGTTAATCCATGTACACACAGAATGGATTAACAAGTTGTACGCCTTATCCAAGTACCGCCAAAAGTCGGTACCCGATAGGATCATCTTGTGTATATGAACCCATCGCATCGCATCGCGACTGAGCTGCGAACACCTATAGCGAACACCTATAGGTGGAGGGGCAGGACTCCCCCGGAGTCTAGCGTACAGATGTGTCCATTAGTAGTCCTACGGAGGGATATGTAAACAGTGGCGGGTCGTTTGCAAAAGCGTTTCGGTGACAAGGGAAAGCCGCCGAAACCGCGGACGCAGCCAACCCAGCTTCAGCAACGGCGTCAGCAATCAGCTAAACAGGAGCAATAGCAACAACATCAGCAACAGCAGCCACTAGAAATTTCTAGAGAGGAGGCGGACATACCGTCGGTAGTACTACAACCGTGCTGCAAACGAGTTGTTAAGCGAGCCGTGGAGGACGTCGAGGAGTTCTGGTCGGCAAGGAAGGGCAGCATCATTAAGTCAAAGCTACGCATGAGCTACAAAAAGACGCAGCGCCTAATTCGTCTTACCAACCAAGAATTTGACGTGGATAAGGGGTCCTATGTCCCGTACGTTCTCCCGTTGTGTGGTCTCCCCGCATCGCAGATGTCGAGCAACATGTCCGTGCGGCAAATCCGGAAGTTCCGGAGGAGTTGAACTTTGATGCGGGAATGGACTACAATTATCAAGACGGCGTATTGCATTCGCGTTCAGCCTCGAACATAACCACAGCCCACTTGAACTTGCATAGTTGCGTGGCCAAGAGAATATGGGACTTGAAGGAGCACCTCGACTTCGCGAACGAGGTGTTCTTGCAGAGCACGACGGACTCAGCCCAAACATACCGAGGATGCAAGCAAACCACGAGTGTTGTCAAAGTGGTAAGGCTCGATGGGGTCGGCAACAACAGCCCCCTCGCTCACATATCGGCGCTATGATATGAAGGCGACGATGTGTATGAGATCGCGAAAGAGCTTGGATGGAAATACTACGACGAGCTAAACATGATTGCGAGGGACGGCGTGGAGCTTCCGGATGGGACAACGGGGATACCGCATCTGTGCGAGGGGGGCGACAATAAGTACTTAAACGCCACCGGGGGGGGATGCGGATGCGGAGCTGAGTGTGGGTGCAATTGCTGCACGAGTCGGACATCCAGTTTTCACCTCCCGTGGGAGTCCCTTGTGCGGCGGGGGGTGATCGAGAGGACTTTCGAATGGCAAGTTATGGCGGCGCACGCGGAGCTTGAGGGGAAGGTGAAGTGCCCCTACGTATGTCACTGTTGCAAGAAGAAAGTCACGAAAGAAGAAGAGCCTGGGCCATCCTCCGCCACAACCAACGCCCGGCTCACTTGGTAGGAGCAACACAACTCCCAAAGGTACATGCACGTCCCGTTGCTGCACATCGATCCATCCCGCCGCATTTCGGACTTGCTCCACATCAACCGCCGGGTTGTTGTCCATCTCTAATGGCAAACCGCCCAACGGCGTTGCGGGACGAGCGAAGCGGACATCGAGGCGCTTCAAAATTGGATGTTGGCCACCATTGACATCAAATTATCATCCAAGAAGAGGCAGTCTAAGAAGCAAGATTCGGTATCCATTGGGCACCGGAAGGAGTCCTTCATCGGGGAGGAGTGCAACAAGCTGCTATTGTCACATGGGAAGCTGCTTGACTACGTCGCTTGGAAGTACAAGCTCAACAATGCAGACGTCACGAAGGCGAAGATGGCTTGGAGGTCGTACCAACAGGTATGGGATCTATTGTTGACGCCTATACAACCCCTCGCCACCAAGGAGTTGCCACCCTTGTCGGATCGTAAGCGCCGGGCATCGCTTGTGAAGACACTTGCCGAGGCATTCGTGAAGGCATTCACCAACGCTGCAGGCCATTCGGATCACGCCACCGTTTACATGCATGTCCTCCAATGCCACGTGCCGGGGTTCATCGAGCGCTACGGGGACTTGCTCAACTACAGTTGTCATGGGTCGGAGCATCTCCATGCCATCACAAAAGAAGCGTTCAAGAAGGAGACGAGCAAGCAACCGGGCAAGCGGTTGAAGGAGGGTTGGGGAGCTATCCATGCTAATCTTCATCATCATGGGGATGTGGCCACTCCTGAGCGTAAGAAGCGGGGATCTTACAGCAACAAGGAAGCGATCGCACATGATAGTAGTGATGATAGTGATAGCATTCCGTGACGATACTGATATGCGCATGCCAAGGAGAATTGATTAGCACACAAATCCATAATATAGTTGTGTATTGCCCCCATCCCCCCCCATATGATGTGAGCATGAAGAACAAGTGTGATTCAATTTGGATTGCCTTGTATTTGTTAAATGAACTGGCAGATTCACATGTCTTCGCGCTACATGCGCGGGTTTATTTCACAACACCAGTCACCCACTACCCCCCCTTCCACTTCCGGTTGACGCGCATGATTTGCTTCTCACGCGACCTATTATGCTCCTTGATTGCTTGGTTGTATCTCAACACAATAAATTCCACCCTATTGTTCAGCCCCCCCCACTTGCCACGGCCACCGTAACCACGTCTAAGTTTCCGGCCGCGGCGCGCCACACCCATACGCTCCGCCCTCCCCGCCCGTTCCTCCAGCATAGCACCCCCATCCGAATCGTCACGGTCACTGAAAGAGTCCTCGAAAGAATCCTCCTCCTGCGACTCGAATGCATCGACCACAATCTTTAATTCGGGCTTAACCAGCCGAATAGCGGCAGATTTCTTACGCTCGGCGGCGGACAAAGCTTTCAACTTCTCTCCAATCCACTCATGTATGGCGGTCTTGGGCATGTAGTACGATGAGCTTGGCCGGAAGGGTCACATTCTAATGCCCGCCTCGTAGTCCACAGGCCAATCTATTTGTGCGTCATTTTGCACGGGAATGGTAGCAACATTGCATTCTACCCTCACGAAGTAGTATACGCTTGAAACCCAACTTTAGTACGGCAGTATGTCATGGTCACTGGTACCACACACACCGAAGCCGACCCGTTCCCCGAAAAAACGAATAAACCTTGACCTTTGCCGAAGTCTTGAAGCCGGAAGAAAGCCGCGAGAGTATCCATATCGGCAAAACAATAGCCAAGACTGACGCGCTTCGAGTTCGTATCGGGCTCGAAGTCTTGCGCGCTGGCCTTAAGGGCGATGGCATGCATTGCGTCTTCGAGAGCAGGGCCGTTCACCTCGAACCACTTGCCGGCGATGCATGCCTTCGTGCCAGCGACACCTTTTCATATCTTCCAGCGGATGGTGTTACTAAGTCCCCTCACGTCATAAACGACGTGAGTCGTGACAAAGGTACTACATACGACGCACGCGGTCTCTTGGCACCTAAAGAGAGTGAAATAAAAAAACACACGAATATGCTGCGTAAGCGAGAGGTAAATAACCTTAACATTGGAATGAAGCCGAGCGCAACCACCAAGCATAAACATACCTATAAAGACGGGTTGTGGTAACCCCAATAGCTCCTATGGTGATAGCTTCCGTCTCGGCTAAGCAGCGCAAGCAGTGCGGCTGCTCGGGCGGCGGGACGCGTAAGTTATGCCGTTGGGCGATGACGTCATCGTCACTCACCAACGGCTCCGTGCTATCACTATCCCCAAAACTTTGGTTCCCACTGGAACCACTTGACTCGGGAGAAGGAGCACAATACTTGCCTTTGAACTTGGCTTCGCGAGTGGGACGGCTGTGTTTCGGCGGCTGTGGATGAGGTGCGCCAAAGTGATACCGTTATGGGAGCTTACTCGCGATTATCCGGCGGTATTTGTCGCGAGCGCTCGTCTCTACGATTAAAACAAAATGCCCGTTCGGAAAACACTCAGCAAATCAACTACCCTAAGAGAAATACAAAAATGCTCCGGCAAAACCATAGAAGACATATTAGGGAAGCAAGAATGGGCAGGCCTAGCTTGTCTCTTGGGAAAATAAGGCTGAGAACGCGAGATTTTGAGAGAAAATCAGATTCAGTGATATGGCTTCCTTACCGGTTTTAGGTTCAGGCGACCGCGAATGAAGGATAACACCGACTCCATTTGGGGGAGGATGTCGCCGGTAATCGCTGCGACGTCATCCTCATCTCCCATTAAAAACGATATGGAAGTTTCGATAAAAGAGGAGCTAATGGGATGAACCCCTGAGGTACTTTAGAAAGGGTACGGTGCGCTCGCAACAGTTGCGAATGGTACGCAGAGCGAGAGCACAGAAGCACAATATATTTGCGCGCAGGCCGAAAGCGGTTGGTACAGAAAATGACTTCGGGTAGTTTTCGGAATCGATATACCGGTACATGTACCAGTACCGGTGGGAATAAATGCGCAATGAGGTAAGTCACCGTGCGAGTTGAGACCATCATCATTAGGACAGCTCTCCAAAGTGAAGTCAAAGCGTGCGTGCAGAGGCTCGAAAACAAAGTCAAGCAGTTTCCAATCAATCGAACATCTGGTTACATGTTTACGACGCTCTCTCTCTACTTGTTCTAACAACGACGACTTGCTACTAATTTCGCAAGAGTCGCGACTGATGTAGTCGATGTGTGGGCTCGACGCCCGCACGACACGAACACCCCTTCCGCTACATGGCCAGCGCGACACAATCGGCACACGACAACGACATCGCTACACCCGTGACCTCCCAGGAAGTCATGTGTGGTACACTCACACACGCTTGTTGACACTAGGGTGGGGGCACCGCTGCTGTTTTTCTATTAGTCGTCTATAGGACGTATCAAAGTTGAGGGGGCGATAAGGAATACTCACACTCAGTGAGTGACACCGCATGTCATCTCACTCTCAGCAAGTGCCTAGCACTTGCCTATCACATGACACGCACTCACATTGTGGTGAGCACACGCCAACGTATATTGCGAGCCCTTAGATGATATCTAACGCTCAACAACTTGCCACCATCAGCAACATAATCCACTATATTGCTAATTGGCTTACCCTCTTATAGTGCGTAGTCACAGCCGTACTACCACGATGCTACTCGACCAATATTGCGGTGCAGCAACTTGATTACCACACAAAACTGTGTCTCTCAACACTCTCCCTTGCTACGCAGGCAATCCCATGATGGCATTGCACAACTTGCTGTGCCTTGCACTCACTAATGGCTTGGTTTGGACATCAGCAAGCATGTTCTCCGTCGCACAATGTTGCACCTTGATGTCTCCGCTCTCCACCTTCTCCCGACAGAAGTGGTACCTCACGCCCATGTGCGTGCTGCGTCCGGTCGTCATGCTATTTTTGCTAAGTGCGATACATCTCTGATTGTCCTCGTGAATGGTGATGGCAAACCCGGAGTCTTGGTGTAACACATGGAGCACGCTGCTTCAAAAACATCGCCTCATGGGTGTCCGCAGTCAGCGCCATATATTCTGCCTCTGCTGTCGACAACGCCAATTTTTTTTGCCGCTGACTCTTCCAACTCACCGCTGCACCGTTGAGCATGAACACATACCCCGTGCGAGAGCACCGCTCGCCAATATAACTTGCGTAGTCATAATCTGACCATCCTCCCAGCTTTGCTGAAGATGCGCCTCCGTACATCAACACCGAATCTGCGGTTCCCTTGAGGTAGCGGAGCACCCTTTTGGCTTACAGAAGCGTAGAGCAAGCTACCGATCAAGCTTTGGTACGGCACCAATCTGGGAGGCAGCTTTGATGTCAGCGTCTCCACACAATTGCTCAAAGCATCGACCGCCATAGGTGAGCCCACTGGCTTGCAATCCACCATGTTAAAGCGCTCCAACATATTTAAGACGCATTGTTGCTGTCCAATCATGATGATGCGGTTGCCACGATCACGTTCGACTGTCATGCCAAGCAACCAAGACACCAGACTAAGGTCTTGCACGTTGAACCTCACGCCGATAGCTGACCTAAGCCCAACGATGAAGCTTCCCGCTGGTCTGACGATGATGTTGTCGTCCACGTACAACACCAGCACATAAAGCTCACCCTCCTTGATGAAGACGTAAATGCCGGGATCCACCTTGGATTAAGTGAAGCCATACTCCTCTAGCCATGCTGTGATTGTCCTATTCCATTTACTAGGAGCTTGCTTGAGGTCATACAATGATTTCTTCAACAAGCACACTCCCTCCTCTCCATTGATGTCGGTGTGACGGAATCCTTCCGGCTGCCTCTTATAGATTTCCTCCTCAATGTCGGCCACCAAGAATGCCGTCACCACATCAAGCTGCTCCACCTCCTAGTCATTATAAGCAGCAAGCGCGAGCAACGTCCGAATAGAAATCACCCTCACTGTGGGAGCGAAGGTCTCGTGGTAGTCCACACCCTTCTCCTGAGTAAACCCCCGAGCCACAAGTCTTGCTTTGTACCTTGCAATTTGCCCATTGGCATCGCGCTTCAGCTTGAACACCCACTTGGAATCTACGAGCTTGGGGCCGGCATGACAAGGGACCAATGTTAAGGTTTTTTTAGATACAAGTGAGTCATACTCGCTCCTAATAGCTGCCTCCCACTCCCCCGATTAGGGACTCCTCAGCGCTTGCTTGTATGACATAGGCTCTTGAACAGTCGGGCTGCTGGCTGACTTAATATCCGCGGTACTTTCCGCAGTCCATCCATCTCCATGAGCTCTCGTTGAACGGAGATTATACCTTGGACGTGGAGTCTCCCCCGAATGCATGTCTCGTTCATCTTCCATCGACCCGGAGTGTTGCAGCGACTTCCGTAGCGGCGACTCCCCCGGATGCATGTCCCATTCATCTTCCATCGACCCGGAATATTGCAGCGACTCCCGTAGCGGCGACTCCCCCGAAGGTGTATCCGGTTCTTCGCTACACATGGTGCGCGGGATGTTGTCCTCTTCATCATCATTGCTTGGGGCCGCATTGCTCTCGTCCACGGAGAGGACATCAGCCTCATCGAACACCACGTTACGGCTGCTCATCACCCGACGAGTAGCAGGAGTGTACACCGACCACGCCGGTGACTCGGAACGAAGCGTAGCCCACAAAGACCCCTTTCACGCGCGATGGTCCAGTCTGCGGCGTTGATGCTTGTCAACGTTGACATAGGCCGGACAGTCGAAGACCCGCATGGAGCTCAAATCAGCTCGTCTACCGGTCGCCAAGGTGAAAGGTACACCGCCGGCTCCGCTACTATGCACAAGATTGCGGACATGCACCGCAGCGGCCATCGCTAGAGCCCAATACGATTTAGGCAGCGCGGCTTGCCGAATCATTGACTGCGCCATCGGGACCAATGTCCCCCACTGCCGCTCAATCCGGCCATGTTGCCAATGCGCGTAAGGGGCAGTGATCTCCACGGCGATGTTGAACTCATCCAAGAGGTTTCGGAAGGCAGCACCCAAGAACACCGTGTCATTGTCCACCCGAAGACGACGAACCGCGTGCCCAAGAGAACGGATGATAGTCAACATGCGAGGGAATGAGGCGGGAGCCTCATCCTTGGAGTGGACCGCATCATGCATCACGAAACGACTGCGAAAATCAACCGCACACAAGCTGTAGCGCCGTCCTCACAATGATGGAACACTCATAGGACCGCAGAAGTCCAAGCCTAGGACCTCAACGACACCAACATTCCGGTCAGCCGGCTCACGCGAGATACGACGGACTTGCGACTTACACACATCACACGTCTCACAGAAGCCCAACTTCAATGACGCAGAAAAGGCCACACCCTCCACTTGACTGGCCAAGAGCCCGTCCAATTGCGACTCGCCAAGGTGACCGAGTCGAGAATACCACAACCGTTTTTGCAATGGCGCAATGGCGACCGAAGCGGTAAGATCCGACAAAGTAACCCGTGCCGGCAACCATACCAATAAATGCGCGCGCGCTCCAACGGATCCACCACGCCACCACCATGAAGACGAAGGTGGTCCACGGGATCAACTTACACCACACAATGACCTTGTCGCCGAGCTTGGGTGAGGCTGAAAAGCCTATGGTAAGACCACGACAAGCGACGGGATAACTCTCCTGGAGCACATTCTTTAGCATGGCAAGAATCGCCTCTCCATCGTCAGCCTTCACAATGATGCGGACCGAGCCCACGCCAACAGCGCGGGCACTGATACCCTTCACCCACAGTCGGTCGGTGAGCGCTCGATACTCACAGAAGTCACGGCGCACACTAGTCATGTGATGGCTAGCGCCACTGTCGGCCAACCACATCCACGTTTTCCCATCGCGCTCGAACATGTGCCGAGCCTCGGAGAATGGTCTCGCAGGGGTGGCCGTCACGTCCATGACCGCCGGAAAAGCAACCAGGGAGTCCACTTGCGCAGAGCTACCTGCGGTGTTGATGTCCGGGCACTCGGACCTGCGATGGCCCTTCTTACCACAGCCATAGCAAACACCACGAAAAACCCTCGCCGCGCCTCTGCCATATGAGGCACGACGAGTAGTCGCAGCTCCTTGAAGAGATTTCAGCTCGTCTTGGAGCTCGGAGACTTGCCGCTTCAGAAGTTCAGTCGATGCGTCATCATGAGACGTTGTAAGACAGTAAGAGTCGTAGGCGTTGGAGGCTCCGTTGTATGTGATTGCGCACGACTCTCGATGCGCATGCCCTTTTGACGAAAATCACGCTTGACGGTATCCATGCGGAGGTTGTGTACGTCCCACGTGTCGGTGATGGAGTGGTATTCGCTACGCATGCCCTTCACCAAGTACATGATGATACGCCGGTCGTGGACGACGTCCCCAACTCGGGCAAGCTGTCGTTGCAGTCGATCTAACCGGTTTAGGTATTGAATGCCGCTCTCGCCGTTCGCTTGCGGCGTCGCCAAGTCCTGCAATAGTTCCGTACACCGGTAAATACCATCGTCTTCATAATGATTGACTAACGCGGTCCACGCAGTGTCTTGTCATCCTCGCTAACATTCTCGATAATGGGTAGATCGTCCTCCGACAGCGCACGAATCAATGTGGAGTACATGTCGACTTGTTGTTGAGAGGAAGCGGCACCATCCGACGACAAAGCCGGAGCCCACTTTTGCATCAAGCCAAATGCACGGAAACATTCTTCCATACATCAAAATCTCGTCTCTCCCCGCTGAACTTCGGTAGTTTTACGGAGTCCATGGCACGTGCGTCAAATGCGCTCTCAAGAGCAACAGAAAATCAAGAAGAAAAAAGCTACCAAGATAAGCACCAAGTACCGGTCAAGAAGCGGGCAACACGGCTCAGAAAAGGAGACGACAAAGGGCTGACCGATGACGCAGACGTACTCCCGGAGTCTATACAGCCAAGGCAACCAGAAACTAGTCTCAAAAGGTCGGTCAAGTGACGTCGTACAAGAGTGCTAGTACACTTGTGGTAAGATGCCTTTCCAAAAATTCAGCCGGACCATTGTAGGCTTTCACGAGAGAAGGAAAGTGGCAGGCGACAAGCTCCGGAAGCAAATAAAATTCCAGAAAGCGCCAAGCTGTAACAAAGGAAAGCAAGCCGGTGTTCTTCACGTCACACGAGTCGGTGTTCTGGGGTTCAAGGCTCCAAGCGACACAAACAAGTCGCCACCAACCGGGTATCGAAGTAAAGCTACAAACACAAGCAAGATCCAGCCACTTTGTGAGCCAGCCGCACCTCACGTATCGTGCGACACCACAAAGGTCTACCACCACTCTTCGAGAAGCAAGCTCTAGGTTCTAGTCAAGACAAATGACTCCAACAACTAGCAGCTTAAGGGCCCATAACCTATCAAAGTTGAGGGGGCGATAAGGAATGCTCACACTTAGTGAGTGACACTGCATGTCATCTCACTCTCAGCAAGTGCCTATCATTTGCCTATCACATGACACGCACTCACCTTGTGGTGAGCACACGCCAACGTATATTGCGAGCCCTTAGATGATATCTAAAGCTCAACAACTTGGCACCATCAGCAACATAATCCACTCTATTGCTAATTGGCTTACTCTCTTATAGTGCGGAGTCACAGCCGTACTATCACGATGCTACTCGACCAATATTGCTGTGTAGCAACTTGATTACCACACAAAATTATGTCACTCAACAAGACGCCCTCACCTGGCTCACGCCGATTCCGTCTACTTATGTCCGCCCACATCCACCGCGACGAACGGACACATGCCGACCCTCACCCCGACGGTTCCAACGTGTTACATCTACACGTCGACACTGCTCTACGCCTTTCACCGCTGCTTGCTACCGCGTCTCAACAACTTTCCATATTCTACCAAGCAACCACTACATCGTTCCACGCGCCGCTACCCAATGCACCTCTAGCTCGAGCCCTAAGTACTATCACCGGCGACACTCCCCGCCCACTTTCCGCTTGCGACGATGATGACAACAACGATGGTATGTGTCTAAGTTTGCTACGCAATGAGCTACGGCAGCGGAGCATATTTCGTAGGTGTCGCCCCCGCCCGTACCTTGGCGACGGCAACGTGCCTGCCTACCCGGCGCCGGAATCACCCGCTATTGCACGCCTAGCGCACGCCTAGTGATAACGTAATATCGGCACGCGCAAGCCACTACTACACGCACACAATGGTCCCATCATGAGCCCGACTGCGTTCTCCTACCCCTCCGATCACTGAAGCAGACCTACAACCGGTACGTACATGCTTCGCGCCACCCCGGCGCCCGCCGGCGGCGCAGCGGCGGCGGCCCCGGAGGGGGGTGCGCTCGCAGGCCCGTCGGCACCTACCTCCACCTCCACGCGGTGGGCGCTGGTAACCCCGTAGCCGTGCCATGCTTGGCACGGTAGGGGGCTGAACGAGGTACCGACAGCTGCGATCCGCTGGATCAACAGCTGTCGGGAAGCCTTGTACGGAGGGCTTTGGAAAAACATAATATCATCCGTACACCAACATAGGGATCTCCCACTCGGCCAGTCCGATATGTTTTTTCAGCAACTAAATACTCACAGATACTCTCCCGTCACGGCGGGAACGATGTCTGCGGATTGGTTTTTGGCGAGGAAGGGTACGGACGGATCAGCGGTGGGACGAGGGTGTTGGAGCTTGCGGCGGATAGTTGGGATGCGGCGCTAGGGCACGGCGCTCGCTAGCAGCCGCCAGCCCTGCGAGAGTTTTATATCTACCCTGGGGGCGAGGCATGAAGTTACGCATGACGGAGGTGGGTCGCGGTCGGAGGAGCGGCACGGTCTGGCTGCGGCGATCCTTAGGATCGACCGCCGCCGGAAAAACCCGGTACGGGGGGATTTTGGAAAAATATTCCCGTACCCAACATCTTTTGTGGTTCGGCGACTCGATCCCTATGTCCGACACACCCTTCCCCTAGTCGATACCCGGTTATCGACACGCTGTCTGAGGCAGTGCGCCTAGGGTTATCGTAACGGCACACTGCTCGTAAAGGCGCCCCCCTAACAACTTAAACCACCGGGGGAGAGTACGGCCGGCCACAACGCGATCAGATGGGTGTTGGAAACAGACGGAACACGGACATGAGATAGGAGAACATCTAGCATGGGGGCAGGAGAGCCAGCCGGACTCCGTCTGCAGCTTGGTTATTTTCTCTTCCCAACCCCCGAAGGAGGAGGGAATACTCGGCTAGGTGGCGAAGTGCGTCGGGAGGAGCATCTACTACCTCGGGCGGGGAAGAGCACGGATCGAGACGGGACCGACGAAGATCTGAGCGAGGGGTTTTTACCTGCCATTCCCCCTAGCTCCGGCACGACCGGAGTCGCACGGTACCCGAGGTCACGCACGTTCGCCTCGACAAGCTCAAGCTGACCAACCTCGTTGATCAGCATCCCCGCAGCGGATGGAGCAGGCCGCGTATCGTGGAGACTAGCGACACTTTTTTATTTCATACTGTATCCTAAAAAACGTATAGATCGGAAAATAATAAGTACTTGGTTACGTGTATGCTTTAGACGGTATCGTTACTGCCAATAGAGAGGTTGGGATCTATGGTTCACGGTTTAGCTCCTGTTAATATAAGACCACTACTTGCACATACGAGGGGGCCTAGAGACAGCAGCCGGTTTCACCAGGTACATGTTGTACACAATTTCAAATTTTAAATTTCGCGCCACTCCATCACACGCGCCGTCGCAGCCACTACCGCCATGGGTGACCCTAGCGGCCCGCACAACGTTCCCTCCGGGCTCGCCGCCTTCGTGGCTAGGCTCATGGCGAGCGAAAACTGCAAATACTATTAACGAGTCGCATAGCCCCGACCCGGGCAACGTGGCACTTCCTCGCCTCAGCGCCACGCATTCCCTCTACCTTTCCGCGCGCCTGGTTGCCGCCCGACAAACGATGTACTCCACGAACCTTGCCTTTGGCTTGATAACTTGGCGAACGTGCACTCGGGTAAATAGTCAGATTGGGTAAATCTAGAGGTTTGCAACCCTACCCACCATATGTACGGGATAGTAGCCCATGCGAATATTAGCACCGTAATCAGCGGCGCGGCACTACGGAAAGAGTGGCGCGACCAACCAACTAAACAACCTTCACTAGCGGTCAGCTCTAGCCAGGCACTAGCGAGTAGCAACCCTTAAGCCGGTACGATCCCCGAGCACCAGCACTCTCTGCTTTCGCGCTCATCCCATCTAGGTCTCGCGCGAACCCACCCACATGTCCCTTCGAATTATGCGCAAATCTTCCCCATGCCATGCATGTGGTGGTACTTTGGCTAATATGTAAAACAATTGACAGCTTTGGGAAACTTTCTCTCGGGTAAATGAGTGTAATAAACTATCTATCTATTTGTCTGAAATAGACGGATACGGAGGCCCTCGTCGGCGGAGGCCCTCGTTGGCGCCCAAGCAGGTCGCCCCCGCCTGCTCCTTACCCTTCCTCCCTCCTCCATGTTCGTAGCGGTGAGGCAAGGGAGGGGGTGGCTCTGCGTGTTTTGTAGCGATCTACGCTGCTCCCGGGGCCTTGTTATGGCCGACGACCGGGCCATTGACCGGCCTTCGCGTTTTGTTCCCAGGCCATCCCGACTAGCTTCTCCCTCTCCTCTTCCCCCTTTCGCCCGGTCCTCCGCGTCTGGACCTTCCCGTCGCGATTCTGCTGCTCGTCGGGCCCGTGCTACGGTCCGTGCGTCGTCTGCTGTTTGCCCCCTGCATCCCTTGTCCGTACTTCCGCATCGGGCCGCCGCGCCACTCCTCGTCACAATACGCGACGCCCTCTTCGATATGCTTTGTCTTTACCCCCCCTCGGTGGCTCTTGGGCATCTGTCGTGCTCGCCACTTGCGCCGCCCGTCGCCCCCTTACGAGTCGGACGGAAAAACCTCATGCTCTGCGGCAGGCTGATAGGGCTACTGTTGGTGGGCGGCGGGCTGCCCCTGCCGTTGCTGGTTCGCGGGAGGCTACCGATGCTGGTCGGCGCACGGCAGCTGTTGCTGTTGCTGCAACAGCCGGCGGACGTAGAGAGAATGGTAGTGCATGTGCTGCCGTTGCTGCTGCCGCTGCTGGTGGTGATGTTGCCAGTCGGCGCACGGCTGCTGGTGCTGTTGCTGGAGCACATGGCGGACGTAGAGATACTGGTAGTGCTGGTGCCGCCGTTGCTTCTGGTGCTGTTGCTGTTGGTGTTGCGGCTGATGGTCGGCGGTCGGCTGTTGTTGGTGGTACTAGCGTGTGCAAGGTCGCATCTAGGGGTGGTGGTGTTACCGGTGCTGCTACGGAGGGTGCAGCTGCTCATGTTGCTGCACGTGCTAGGGCTAGTTGGCGATCGGAGGTTGATGTTTCTACTGGAGGACAACGTGCTAATGCTGGTGCGCGAAGGGCTGCAATTGGGGGTGTTGTTGTTGCTGCAAGTGCTGATGGTAGTGTCGCTGCAACTGGTAGTGAGGGTGCTACATGTGGGGCCTCTGTGGCAGCTGGTGTTGTTTTGCGGGTGGCTGCTGCGGCACCTACTAGTGGACATAGAGACGTTGCTGGTAGGGCGTCTGGTGACGTTGTTGCTCGTGTTGTAGTAGCCACCGGTGCCATTTCTGAGCCAGCTCTTGCACTTGGTGGTATTGGTGGTGTTGTTGCTACAAATGGAGCCAATGCTGTTGGATGGCACAATGTTGATGCTACAGTTATTGCCGACGGTGGGCGTCGTCCTGTTGTTGGTGGTGATGCTGCCGCTGCTACGGATGGTGCTGCCGATACTACTGCTACATGTATTGATGCTCGTTGGCGGGCGGTTGCTGGTGTTCGTAGGCAGAGGGTTGCAATTGGCGGTCCGGCTATTGGTGCTGCTATTGATGTTGGTGGGCTTCGAACTCATGTTGTGGGTGCTGCTGCGGCTGCTGCTACAAGGGTAGCCATTGCTGCTAGGTGGCAGCAGGCTGTTTATGTTGTTACAAATGATGGTGGGCTTCGCCCTATTGCCGTTGGTGTTGTTGATGCTAGCGGTGTTACCGCTGATGGAGTCACTTCTGTTACATGGCACCGGGCCGTTGTTGTTGATACAAATGTTGGTGGGCTTGGCCATGCTGTTGTTGGTGCTGTTGGTGTTGTTGATGGTATTACTCATGCGTGTGATGATGCTGGTTGGTGGCCGGTTGCTGGTATTCGCAAGTAGAGGGCTACAACCAGTGGTACTACTACATAGTACATGTAGCGGTGTTGCGGGGGTGGGTTCTGGTGCTGGTTCGCGACCGGCTGCTGCCCCTTGCTGGTGGGGCCGTCGGTATTGTAGCAGCCGCCGGAGTTGGTTCGTGGCCACTTGTTGTTGGTGGTCATGATGGGCAAGGAGCTGGTCGTGTTGCTGCCGGAGACGCCTTGGCACCTGTTGGTGGTTGTTGGCGCTCAGCCGTTGCTACCAACGTCCATGACCAGAGGGTTGCGGCGAGTGGTGTTGCAGATGATGCTCCTACTGCTGTTGTTACTGCTGCCGCTACGGAATTTGCGGCTGCCGGGGCTGGCTCGCGCCGAGCCGCTAGTGTTAGTGCTGGTGCTTGTGGGCAAATACTTGTGGCTGGTGGTAGGGCCGCTAGTGGTGCTTATGCAATTGCCTGTGCTGACCCGCGCCCGGTTGCTGCTACACGAGCTGTTCGACAAAGAGCTCTAGCCGGTGACGGCGCTGCTAGTAGTACTCCTACAAGTGTTGGTCAGCGATTGGCCGTTGCTGCCACGGCCCGTGGGCAGAGGATTGACAGCGGTGCCGGTTCTGCAGTTGCTGATGCCAATGGGCAGAGTGTTTCTGCAACTGGTTGGCGGCCAGTTGGTGTTGTTGGAAGCCGGCGAGTTGCGGTTGCTGCTACTAGTGGTCAGACCGGAGCTTGTGGGTCGGAGCCGGGCCTAAGTGCATCGGGTGTTATGTCCCCGTAGCGGGGGGAATGATACACTTGCGCCCCGTGTGGCATACGGTTTATTGGCCGTAAATAGCGCTCTAATTTCGTTAGACACACTAACACGTTCATAACTGGCAATTGCCCCTCTACTTTTGCACACCGTCGCCAAGCTCGCCACCTTGCGACCTCCTCTCCAGTCTTGTTTACCCTTCGTGCCTCGGGCGACCACCTTCTATTTGCCACCCAAGCTCGCCCTCTTACCGCTCCATGCCTACACTGTGTGGCCGCTCCCGTTTCTCCAATGTCGTCTCACGACTATGCTGGCAACTCCCGTCCGCCGCTCATTGGACCATGCGCCCTCCAAATAGCTGTCACCCCTGGGGTGGACTCCCCCCTTGGCTCCACTCCCTTTCCCACCCCGGGCCGAACCGGAGCTTGCCCCCCTCACTCCCCCTCTCCATATGATGGACCGCCGTTAGCTCATGGACAAGCTTTCATGCCCTAATCTGCTGCCGCACTCCGCCGAGAGGCTGCTCTCCGATCACCCCCTCGCGCTTCTGCTCCTGCCTCATGGTGCTCCGACAACGACCATGTCGCTTGTCTACTGGAGCTTAGACCTATCATTGCGGCCCGGGGGGTTTGTGCGACATCGAGAGACGACTTGCGTTCTGCCAAACAAGACACTCTCGAATATGCGACCTCCCTTCCCTCAACGGACTCTCGGGCCGCTAGGGCTTGTTTGGCAATTCACCTCTTTGGCGGCCTCCTCCTTCGACTGTTCCCGGCGGCGGCCGGTGCTCGCATCCGCACCTTTGTCCAACGTCGAGTCCGTCTCTGGTTCTCTACATCATGAGAGGACGGACTCACGGGCATTGACACCCTTCTGTGTGATATCCGAGATGGAGGTGAGCTTGCACGTGCGTGCCCGGGGGCTCATGTGCCTAGACGCCCCGGCGGTCGGGGCCGGGGTGGGGGGGGGCTCTCGTCGTCCCCGGGCCCAGAAGACTCAACGGGAGCAGCACCACCCACCGACTCACCTCTTTGAAGGTGATCTCCGACGCCGTGCTGCCTTCCGTCGGGCCCGTGAGCTAGTAGAAGTTGGCCACCTGCGACGGGCCCGTATGGCCTTGGACAAAGCCGACTTCGGAATGGTGGAGGACGCGGACGCGGCTTTGGCCGCTCTTCAGCGGTTGCATCCTCCACCCGGTACTCCCCACCGAGAGTGTGATCTCCCCGACCCCCTGCCCCCCCCCCGGCGGGCCCAACCCTCACGTATTTAGATGACCGTGACAGCCTCAAAATATGGGAGGAGTCTATGCTTCTTGTCTTGAGAAAAGTACCTCGCTCGTCAGCCCCCCACGTTGATGGCTGGCGATGGGAAGATGTCCGTGACTTGAATGTTCCGGCATGGCGTAAGTGGGTTAACCGCTACTCGGCGGGAAACATTCCCGAGGCTGCGGCGGACTTTCTGGCGAGTGCGACCGGGTGGGCTCTTCACAAGCAAACCGGGGTCGACCGCGACGCCTCTCGCCTTCGGGGTGAAGCTCCAAAAGTTCGGCCGCTTGTTGCTGGCAACGTCATGTCGCGGTTAGCTCATTGTCACGCCATAGCGCGGATAGCGATTGTTGCGGCCGACCACCTAGGCCATGTACAAAGATCGGTTTTCACCAAACCTGGTATCGAGCGAGCCATTCATACCACTCGCATTGACCTACAAGCTATTCCTGATTGCAACCTTCTAAGCTTGGACATGGAGAACGCCTTCAACACCATTTCCCGCCTGAGTTTCCTTGCGGAGCTCTACATGAAATATGACTTGCATCCCATTCACCCGTTGGTTGAGATGATATATTCACGGGACTCCACGGTGTATTATTTCGACCCCAACGATGCTTTGCTCCTGCACGCCACGGTTCAATCTCGTACGGGTGTCCGACAAGGAGATCCTCTTGGCCCGCTTTTGTTCAACTTGGCGATCAGCACCCCCCTCCGGAATATTGGAGAACGGTGCAAGGATTCAGCGGCGATCCAAGCCTTTTTTCTGACGATGGAAAGTATTTGATCAAAACGCCTTTCGTCCCTACTATGATTACGGTGGCTACGGATGAAATGGGGACAGTCTGCTCCAATGTTCAACCAATCAAATCTTTGTGCATGGTACCTCCGAATAGGCGAATACGGCCCTTGAAGTTGTCGAGGTGATACGGGCGATGGTCCCCGTTGTTACGGGTACTAGTAACCTTGGAGCCCTTTTGTCGATGGACTTCTCGATGGCAGACGGCCCTCCAACATCTCATAATGAGAAATATGTTCATTCTTGGCTGCAAGACACCGTTGAGGCTCATCAACTCCTCTTGGACAAGATCGTTTGCTTTGCTATGTCGGACTTCGGAGGGACACACGCCGCTTTCCGCTTGATGATCACGTGTGCGGTACGCCGCTATGGGTTCTTGCTCCGCACCCGCCCCCCAGATATCTGGCGACCGTACCTTGCTACTGTAAATAGGGCCGTTCGTGCAACAGTTAACCGAATCTTGGGCGTTTCTCGGGATGCACAAACACTCGATTAACTAAAATTGTGCTAAACGACAGCTTTCCCTCCCTGCGGAGTTTGGGGGGCTTAATGTACCGTCCCTCGAGCTCGACGCCGAACGTGCTCACTATGCTTCATTCACTGCGACCCTCGCCAACATGATTACTGATTACGAGTCCGAGTCGCTAGGTCTTTTGCACGGTCTCATCCGACAGGAACTACTGAATGTTGTCACTTCTACTTTACCGTGGGCGGTCCAATTGCGCAATTCGTATGATTCGATCTCCATTATGGGCTGGTTTTCGGAATCGGATCTCGTGGTGTTGACTAACACACTGAACCAAAACCTTTCCGATTATGCCGGGCCCGATGTGGAGTTGGTGGTATCTCCGGTCAACAATGCGGTGGCACCCGCTACCCAACTAACTTGCCTACAACTTCCGACTCCCGATGCTCTCACTCGCTTGGGAGATTCTACGGGCCACATTCAACCGGGCATTTCACGCATTCTTCGTGCCCGGGCCTACCTTGACCTCTTGGCGTTTTGCAAACCTTCCCCACCGGACTATATGAGGGTGACTTCGTGTACGGGTCGCGGGGCTTTGGCTCTCTTTTTCGCTTCACATGAGTCCAGTTTCAAGGTGCCATCCGATTGCTGTACGATGGCAGCCCACCGGGTGCTTGGCTTGACTGCGGAGCGCGCCTCTCATGTTCGAAAGTGCCCTCGGTGCAATGAGGCTCCTTCAGAGTCTCGCGGGTATGAATCTTCGTCGACGGTATCGGGCATCTTTATGTCGGGCGAGCGCTCAACAACCGCTATGCTCATGGACCATATCCCCTGGTGCCCGTGCTCTTGGTATATCATTCAACTCCACGACCGTATTTTCCACGTGCTTGAAGAGTTCATGCTTGAAGCGGGGGCTACTAAGGGCCGGGACTTGCGGTTGGAGGTCCGTCGTATTCGGTCGGGAGCTTTTCGAGATCGCCCTGGGGATGTAGTTTGGTTAATGGAAATTGAAATTGAAATTGTTTACAACATGTCCCGGCAAACTGGACCGAGTGCTGTCTCACGGGCCACTCTACTTCGCCATACAGGACTTATTAGCAAGTTGGGCCCGGGTCTCTCCGACCAGGTTCATTTCTTATCGGCACACCTATATGCAATGTGTGTCTCGACGTTCCTCGGGAGTTATATATCTGTAAGCAACCTCAGTAATTGCCACAGTCCCCCCACCTAAGCAGTAACAGCGTAATAATTTTGTAATCAAGAAAAACAGATCTAAAAATAAATCCACTTGTCTAGAAATGCAAAACTAAGCTGCTGCTCGACCTTCACGATGCACGGCCCGCTCCCACCGAACCGGGGTGTCGACCGGCCTAGGCCGGTCGGCGTTCGGGAGGGACGACGGGCCAGCCTAATCTAGCTCCCGCGTGACTTCGGTCTTGCCGAAGGTAGGAGGGGAAAGGCTGGCAGAAAACCCCTCCTCTCGCGGTCGCTCGTCGATCCCGCCGCTCCATCCCGTAAACCCCGCCCCAAGGTCTTGCCGCGTCCACCGACGCGGCGGTCCTCCTTGTCGAGGTCCCCCATCACCTCGAGGACAGGTGGGGGGGACCGAGACACACAGACAAAGAAAAAACTAGCGCTCCTGCCTCCGCGCCTGAATTTTCCCCGCTCATTTCCCCGGTTTTTTCTCTGTCTGGTACCCGGGTACCTGTCGGTTTTCCGGCCTGTGGCCGTACCCTCCCCCCTCTGATCGCGCGTCCACCGAGCAGCCTTTTCTTGAGCGGGGGTCTCCGCGCTCACCCGGGCCCACGCTCAAGGACTCATATGAGTATGAAGGTCTGTCGGGGTAGTGGGTGTCGAAGAGGGGGGGGGGGAAGGTCACCGTAGCCGGATCCGGCGGGCCGCGGGCGCCCGGAATTTAAGCAAAAACCCTCCGTGCCGGGTTTTCCGGCGGCGCCGACCCAAAGGGTCGTCGCCGCCAGATCGTGTCGCTCCTCCCATCGCGACTGACCTCCTTGCCGTCCCAGCGGACTCCTCCCCCCGGGAGATGACGCTGGACGGCGTAGCGACGTGCTAGTGAGCGCCCTACCCTGGTGCTGCTCCCCAACTATCTCGACGCCGGGTACGGACATTATTTTTAGTATCCAAAAAAGCCCTCCGTACAGGGCTTTCCGGCGGCGGCTGATCCTGAGGATCGCCGCCGCCTCCTGTAGCCGCTCCTCCGTCTGCGACTAGCCACCGTCCTGTGCCATGTCTTGCCTCACCCCTCGGCAAGGTTCGACCGGCACAAGGCTGGTCGACAGCTAGCGAGCGCCCTTTCCTGGCGCTGCTTCCCGGCTGGCCACCACCAGCTCCAACACCCGCCTCCCACCGCTGATCCGGCCGTACCCTCCTCGCCATCAAACGCTGCCGTAGTACATGCCCCACTCCTAAAAGTAAGGCTGTATCTAGGAGTCTCTGTGCGCGAAAAAACATATCGGACGGGCCGAGCGGGAGATCTTGGCGCCGGTAGTGCACAGAAATTATTTTTTCAAAAGCCCTATGTACAGGGCTTTCCCGACAGCTGCTGATCCCACGGATCGAGCTGTCGGCCCTCTTAGCCCCCTACCGTGCCATGCTTGGCACGGCTACGGGGTTTCCAGCGCCCACCACGGGGAGGTGAGGGGATGCCGACGGGCCTGCGGGCGCACCCCCCTCCGGGGCCGCCGCCGCTGCGCCGCCGGCGGGCGCCAGTTTGGTTATACTTCATGGCTCCGCACCGTCATCGTGTTGTTGATGTGACGGTTACAAGTGCTCGCACGAACACCAATGCTCCTCGTATAGGAGCTCGTCTCCCACTCCATGGCAGCCTTGCATTGGGAGCTTAGCATGGCAAACTTTATGCGGACCTCCGCACTTTTGCTTTGCTTGGCACGCCTTCGGTTCAGTCGATCCATGACTACTATCCCTTCGCCATGAAGGATGATGGGGGCCGGTTGGCGCCGAGTGCGGCTGAGTTGGTTGATCGCTTGGCTATTTTGGTGGCTTTTCGTCTTTTGCTTGGCATGGGTGTTGCTGACTCTCGCTCCTTGCGCTCTGACAGTTATGTCCGTATGCGGCATTTTGTTCGTCGATCTACTTCTGTTCCGTTTCCGCGTCTTTTGGGGGATGTGCGACGTGAATTCATGCAACGTCTTTCTACTGCTCTTCATGGCACTCTGGGTTCCTATCTCCGCGACGCTTTTCATGAGGGTAGTGCCGACGCTGTGGCATGCCTTCCTGTTCCTCGGGCTTAGGTTTTCCCCTCTTTTCTTCTTTTTGCTTGGTGGCCTCCACTGCTTTTTCTTGTAAGATTTTTTTGACTTTATTAATAGACGGATACGACGACGATACGAGGTCGTTTCGGCGTACAGGTGAGCGCAAGACGATACCCGAAAGAGGGTCGCGGAGGGGGAGCGGAGGCAGCGATGGCCCCCCCAGCACATATCCACGCCGCTCGCCGGCCGCGCCAAAAGAGGCTCGAAATGATGAATGCCGCGGTGCGTCGCCCATCCAACTTCAGTTAGGCTTACGAAGGAAAACACTACGAGGGCCAAGGACCGCTGCGTGTTGATTATAGCGGTAGCATGGCCCCCACCGTACCGCTTGTCGGCCTGCAGGAGCTGCGCGACCGGCAGGTGCGGCCACCTTGCGCACACGGGCGCTGGACCGGTCGAGAGGCTCAGGCCCTTTCTGATCTTGGCCACGTGGTCATTAACAAGTGAAGCGCAACCCTTGTGTCGTTTCTGGCTGAGACTTATCTCGCTATGTGGCTGTAAGTGTTCGCGGGTTCCTGCGTTTTTGAGTAAATACGGTAGTAGTACAGCAGCTTAGGTACGCCAATGATTAGTACGCCCTTAAAATTTTGTGGCTAATAAATGAGTGGCCGGGCTGGATGAGGAGAAAGGACACTCGCATGCAGGAGTTACCAAGCCGGGCCCTGTTTCGATTTTCGCAAGCCAAAGCCGGCCAGAATTGTGGCTTGACTGTCGCGATATACCTATGCAAGAAAGAATGTTTCAGGTTGGCCACAAGACCTGAGGATAACTTATTGTGGTCCGTGGCTTCGTGCAGTGTGTCAGCTCGGGGGAAGCTCTCAATATTCGTAATGTCGCGGCCGATGAGCAGCCTTCACCGCGTAACAGTCCGTCGTCATATCGGCGCTTCGTCAGCATGATGAGTCCCCGGTCAGGCAGCTTTCTCAGCCCTCGGAGCACTCCCTACCTTGTCATGGGCGACAGTGGCGAGGTACGTGGTTACTCCCCCCCACCGGGCCGCTTTTCATTTTTTCTATGTTCGCTAGTCAGAAATACTTGTTGATACCCGTACAGGTACCTGCACCTACCGCAAATATTGTTATAATGGATGTATGGGATTAGTAGCGGAAGTGTGTGGTTTTTACCAGACAATGTGCCACTCCTATCGCGTGAACCTCGAGCTTTTAAGACCGCTGATCTTATGCTGGCGAGCTCATCACTTCTCTGACGGCAGTTAATGCCACTATTCGGCAGGCTGCTTCCACTCGGACCGGTTCGAACGTGAGTGAGCAAGTGTGCATATCTTCACCCACGAAGCCGCGGTCAGCAGGACACAGCAGCCCTATGAAGCAACGCGCACGAGTACCCAGGCTTTCGCTGGGCTCTATTACACCGCAGGTCGACTCAGTGCCAGGTGGGGGTGCCAACTGTCCGCCACCGACCCCGCCGCCGACCCACCTGAAGACGTTAACGCCCCCCCGGAGAGCTTGGGGGGACAAGGCGTTGGGTGATAGGAGCGAGGCACCTTTCAACCCCGCGGCGTGCAGCACCCGGGACATTCCGAGGCTAACCGTAGAGCGGCTCCCATCGCGAGTGTCCAAGTGTTCTCCTCCACTTTACGGGGTAAACCATAGATACCACCAGGTGCGTAGCGGTATTTAACAACAACCCCCCCCCCCGCCCCTCCTCAGTATTTTTTGAGAAGCTGGCGGCTTGTGTGTCCGAATACCAATATTACGCTCGACATATGTCGTATTTACTGTATTTTTTGCTGAACACTTGTCAGCCCCGGCGCCACCGACCATCACGCTCGATTCCTTCTGCGCTACCCGCAGGACCAGCCCGTGCAAACTGTACGAATGCACCATAATGGCAGAGGCACAGAGGAACGGTACCGCATCGACACCCTGGCTACGCCTCGTCGCGTAAAAATGCGGAACGGTGAATGCTGGGGTGTGCCTCCACCGTCGGCCCGATACGGCTCCACACGTAGTCGTGGTGTGCGGGTTGGGAACATTACGGACAGGTATCGCGTCAGAGATGAAGTTGTTGAGGATCAGTGGGACGTGCTCGGGAGGCTGTCGTACGCTGCGAGGCTACACAGTGCGAAAAGCATTATAGGAGAGATTCGACGCACCTCGGCTGCTTCTACGGTGCCGGTCTCGTGAGGTTGGGAGCTAATTTATTGGACGCAGTGTCGTGTCGCCTCTGGCCTGACATGGACTTGAGCACCCTCTCAGTGGCAAGACGGAGGCCGCGTAACACACGGACTATCCCGGAAATTGCTTGCATTATTGGCTACCTGTCTGGCGCTGACGCTTTACTGACAACCTATTTTCTCTTTCGAACGTAGTCGGCTCAAAACAATTGTGTTTCTGTCGTCACCTGATTGTGAGACACCTGATATGTGTTGGGAGTGCATACAATCTGCTGTCGTGTTGGAGGAAGATAGTGAAGGAAGTTAACCGTGAGAGTAATCGCCCTAACAGCCAAGACGGAGTAATCTCAATGTAAACATATATATTATTGTACTGAATTATGTTCAAAGTATGTATGTCTTATAAATCATCACTTGTTCCTGTGGAAGCTGCGCTGCCTAGTGAGACAGGCGAGACTGAGGAGGGAGTAGTCCCGCTGCTGCAGTTGGGCCAATAACGATAGACAACATTGAAGATGGACCATGTCAGCCACTGAACACGATCGATGGAAGGCGCTGTTTTCGCTGCAGTTATGAGCGGATAGTTGCAGATGTGGCGCTGGAATCAGGGCTAACGAGTGCCTCCGCTACGGATGCGCTCGTCAGCCGGATGCTTGGGAGAACCCTGTCAGCTTGTGGCGTGACACAGTTGGGGCTTTCATTCGGAACTGCGCACCGTGACTGTACATATACGACACAGAGACTCTGGAAGTAGGCTGCCAAGGGATGGAATGGCCTGCAGGACTGGAGCCCAACAGCTCTAGTGAATTACATGATACTGAGCTCATGTTGTCGAATTCACCACGTTAACTGCGATAGGGCACTACGTGTGTGTTGTTGCTTGTCCTTGATAAATTTTATTTATGTTTTGTGGGGGGGGGGGGGGGGGGGGGGGGGGGGGGGCGCATGCGCGTGTGTGTATTCGTCCCTTGCAATGTCCAATGACAATTGCTTTCGAGTTACGCTACGTGGACTGGCGATCCCTGGCCTAGTCCGAAGTATGTCACAGTTGTGTCGGTCACAGTCTGGCACAGTTGTGAGCTTCTTGACCCAAGCGCGCATGTCCTCGGCTCCTCATCAAGGACCAAAAAGACAGACACAACAGATTGGTGTTGACCTTCCTAAACCTTCAGACATGTTCCTACTGGGGTGAGCGCAGACGCGTCGGGGGGCTTGTGCGGTGGTTTCGTAGGGAGTTAGAGGCTTCCATTCATAAGCACATCCTCTTTATTCAGCAGTCAGATTTGCGCAGCATCATGCATTTCCGCTACGGGCAACACCAAGCTATTGGGCTTCTACACCACACCACTAGTTGTTCCATCTATGGACAGTTCAGGCTGACTGCTCCCAGCAACGCTCTATCAGCATACTCTATCATGATCCACCATAGCTAATCCATGCTGTCCATGGCATACAAGATACCTGTCAGCAGCCCTCCCCTCCCGTTTAGCTCTCCCCCTCCGCCGCTGCTGACGGGCGGATTCCATGTTTGCCCAATAGAGAAAGAGCCTGATTTGCAACTTCCGCTGGACTGTCAGACGATGCCATCACAATCTCAGCAGCAGGACCGCACCCCCCCTCACCATCGCTGCTCTGCTTCAAGAGGCGAAACGCCTGTGAGATTCTAACATCCAGGGTCGGGTCGCACTTTGAGCGCATCTCCCATTCACCAATCCCAACGCCCCCGCAGCCTGCCCGCCGCTCGATCCGCCCTCGTCGCGCCTCTCGACTCGCCTCCAGAAGCAGAACCACCTCCGGCTGCCGCAGATCGCGGGGCCAGCGGAGGGCGTGCTCGGGAATGAGCTCCAGTGACTCCGAGGGAGGACAGCCAAGCGTGTAGGCGGCCGTGGACCTGCACACACACACACACACACACACACACACACACACACACACACACACACACACACACACACACACACACGCACACACACACACACACACACACACACACACACACACACACACACACACACACACACACACATATATGCGCGCGCGCATACACACATAGACACACAGCCAAACGAACACACACGCGCGCGCGCACACACACACACACATGTGTTACTATTACTGTATACATGGGAAAGGAATTTTGATGGTTTTGGGCATGCAGGCACGGCAATGGTGTTGGGCAACACACACACACACACACACACACACACACACACACACACACACACACACCAGTAGTAGCGATCCATCACCACGCAGGATGCGCCTGTTGGAGTGGCAGTTGCTGCCTCCATCTCGGCTGCCGCGATGTAATTGCCAACCATATAAAAGCTGCGCTTCAGACGACTGAATGCCACAGCGAGGCGAACATCCTGCACATCCGAGAGCGCGCTCCGCGTGCGCCACTGAGTCGTTGTCTCGAATAGCGCACGCAGTCGATCGAGGCACTCCGGAGGCGATCGATGCTGCAGTCCTCCTAATTTGCGCGCCAGCGTCTTCACCACTGTACTCTTTCCACACCCGTCTAGTCCCTCGACAGCAATCAGCGGGACAGCCCTGGCTCCGACCACAGACTGTGGACCGATTCGTGCTGAGGCAGAAGAGATGGCTCTCCGCAGCGCAGCGTCCACAGCAGGGGAGGTCAGTTCGCGATGCAGCTCTGGCCACAGCCGGGCGCCGGTGTAGAGGACGGATAGGGCGTCATTCAGGGAGAGGAAAAGGAAGGGGGCTTGAGGCACTACTGGCGCAGGCAGAAGCATATTCAGCAGTGCATTCTGCGCTGCGTCCACAGAATGCTGCAACACCGGGTGGTGGGTTCTAACGCGAGCAACGGCTGCGTCACCAACCAGCTGCCGTGCATGCCTCGCTGCCTCGCTCCCTATGGTGGCTGTGTGGTTTAAGAACCGCTCCTCTCCCCAGCCTGTGAAGGCAGGCAGGCGAGCAGCACCTGTCTCCTCCCGTCGCTTCCTTCGTATATCCTCTGGGCAGTGGATCTCCAAAACTAATACAGCTGAGGCATCCTGCACTGTACCGACCGCCGTCTCCGCAACGTCGCTCAGACGCTCAGCCATTACTGCACCACTCGCCTCATTGGAACCGTCTACCCCTCCACCAACACGAGCGAGCGCCCACGCCATGTTCCCGGGGTGCCATGTCTCCACAACCCGCGACACACCAGCCTGCAAGGCTTCGGCATCCCGAGAGACCTCGCGTTCAAAGAGGGCGTTGTCATCTGGCTCAAAGCATCCATCTACAGGAGACCCACATTGTGAATTTCAGAGGACTACCGTCAGAAACGAGCAACACCTGCAGTGCTTGTAGGACAGTAAGAATACGCAAGATTTGCTGCGACTCTTGCTGAATGTGCTGCACTTCGGGTTGCAAGTCAACCGTGAGACGAAGGTTCAGCAAGTCACAAACACTGAAGCAAGTGATGCCGTGTTGTAGCCTCTGTGTGGCTTCCGTTCGAAAATATTAACACGTGTCCTGAGGGAAAAAATTGCGCATCCACCCAAAGCAAAGGGAGCAAAACAGAGCGCGCTGAGAAGAATGACACCCCATGAGCCACTTTTCCCACCACCCTGGCCCAGGCTGTTATTTACCGTGCCTTGTGTTCGTTCTAAAGGCAGTGTTTAGTTGAGTTTATTTTCATTCTGTCGGCTCGTATCGGAATTTCTATTGAGCATTGACCGAATAGCTCTCAGAATTATGTACTTGCGCATCGCCAGCATTGGTGCACCTTCGGTTTGTGGCGAATTATCTACAAATATCTATGTCCAGCAGCGGATATGCCCACTGCCCTTGATGTCCTTGGGACTTAGTTGCCTCCGGATGCGGTGCCTGGTGGCTGCGCAGATGCTGCTGCGTGTCTCCTCGCATTGGTCGCTATTGGTATTTATTTGTTGCTGTCCTTGCTGAATCGTCATTGACATTTGAAATGTATTTATAGGCAATTCACTACTCTAACAAAGGGCCATCGCGTATGAATGAGTTCAACGATGTCTGGAATTATTGAACAAAGGCTTGTCAAACAACGCAGCGGCGTGAGTTCAAGACGACGAGCACTTTTTTCCCTACTGTGCATTCTAATCTGTGTCATATGATGCAAACTGTCTAAAAGAGGGAAACAATGCCATAAGAAGGGGCTGACACACCACCTTTGATTAACCCCTAAAGCGACACGGCTGGAATATTCACCTCAGTGCTGAGATCAATTTTCTTCATTCGGCTATCGCAGTTTATATAATATATATATATATATATGTTATGTCATGCATCAACCAGTAGGGCTATATCGCTAGAGGGTATTCGAATAGGAATCGCTATAAATAATGTGTCATATTTTAATGATAATAATAATATTTTAATGATAATATATGTTACTCCATTTTCTACAATGATATCCTGTCCGTGCTCACGTTCTTATTCTTGTAATCAATCATTTGTTGCTCCCTTCACGTAAAAAACTTTGGACTTGGGTTTCTTTGCTTGCTTTCCGTTCTTCTTGTAATCAACATATTTGCTTTCCGTTCACTCTCGTTCAGTGCTGGTGGATGCCACTGCTTTCTTTGTAATCATAAATGTTTGAACGGGGCGGAGATAGCGACATTCCTGCCGCCTGTAGACTTTACTTTGCCATGCAAGCCAGTCCAGACTTTCCATCCATCCAACAGTTCCGCAGAGATAAAAAAACCTCCCGGGGGGGGGGGAAGGGAGATGAGACTCACCTCCGAGCTCGTCGCCATCCCGCCCACTCTCCTGCAAGCGCGCAAGTTCCACTGCTCCCAGTTCTTCATCAAATCTCCAGCCCAGACGGGCTGCAAGTGCTTGGCCAAGTGTTGTTTTGCCGCTACAGTGAGCCCCAATCAGCGCAACTGTAAGTGGACGGCGATAGTTGTCGTCGTCGCGCA
Source organism: Tetraselmis chui (assembly GCA_026401115.1). NCBI lineage: Eukaryota > Viridiplantae > Chlorophyta > Chlorodendrophyceae > Chlorodendrales > Chlorodendraceae > Tetraselmis > Tetraselmis chui. The sequence goes on from JAPMLY010000034.1 coordinate 98,698, forward strand.
CGATGGGAGCTTTCTGGGCACGACCAACCGTATTGGTCGAGCCACGTGCACTTTTGCCGCTCCCGTTCGTTGGTAAAATCCGCCGGGTACCCATTTTATGCAGGATAATGACAGATGGCGCCCTGGCATCCCCCATCATGCTACTACAGTATCTCGGACAAGTCGGAGTTATAACTTATAAGGCGATCGCATGTATATGTGCTAGACCGCCCGCTCGGCGTGCCTGCTGAAATAATCGGCGCAAGGTAGCTGGTCCAGGAGCTCGAAGCCGTGGCGTGAACGCTCACGTGCCCTATATCATTATTGGCGTCGTCCGGCACAGTGCAGATCACAACACGATACTGTTAGTAGGAATAGACTATTTATATCGAGTCTCTGTCTTCTTCAAAATTATTCTTTCATCACCATCAGCTTTCCCTGTAGGACGTTCGTGCCAATAAGACATAATTATTAACAACGCGTTGGGATGCGGGACTAATAATGATTTAGTGCCTCTTCGTCGCGATGGTAGTGAATCTAATCTAATCGACAACGCGAGTTCAGCGGCTATACATGTTGCTACACACGTCGAACATAATTTGGGGCAAATCTGCTCACAACTTTCAGCGCCACGAAAGCGTGCGCGTTTCTGTGTATATTTGTACTTCGCAGTGACTTAGGGACTGCCCTATTCTTGAGGTTGCGAAAAGGGGCAGTTAAGGGTATACAGCACTATTCTTCACGACTCGGATATCTGACGAAACAATTTATATCTTCGTAAATACTGTGCACAGAGACAACTTTGACCCCTGTCGTAGTCGCAACGACGCTAATACGCACGTTGATGGCAACCTGGACTGCGCTGCTCCAGTTGCTGGCTGTGCACAATGTTGAATATGTTAACATACAGGTACAACTGCTACGCTTCTTGAAGCAAGAACACCGCGTCAGGCGTAGTGCTGCAGCGCCTCATTGATTCAGACATAAATCAGGATTCCGTGCGTATCTGCCTATTTATCTGCCGAGGGAATCTCTATCCAACAAAAAACAACAGTGACGGGCTTTCACACTACCTCGGACAATCTACCACATAGTACATTAAGGTGCGCATCTCTGCATCGCTCGCATCATCGCAGTTCCTGACGGTTCGCCTTCTTTCATCCACTTTCCAAATAATCGCAAATAAGGGTTCAACCCCGCCATAAAGAAAATGGAAAAGGCAAACGAACCTCAGCAATTATCCTATCTATTCATCTAGTGAGCTAACAGATACATAAGTTGATCTTCACATAATCCTTCCGTCAGAATTCACATGGCTCGCCCGCATTGAATAAAATGATGTCTTGGTGGTCTCCATTGCTTTTTCTTGTAAGAAATCTATTTTTATAGAGGGAGAATAATTATGTTTCATGACGTAGCAACCATGAAAACGTTTTTTTAGGAACAGCGTCAGGCAGCAGCGACAGGCCCGGATAGCCCCTATGACAACCACTACTTGCTACAATTAGACCGAGGCACTTTTGAGACCTCCCGAGACCTATCGACTGACTCGTCCTGATATTCCGTGTTTTCGTGTCGAGATCTCGTATGCTACCATCGCAACTGCAATTACTACTACTGCGAGAGAGATTACAGCGGCGCGTGCGTTCTATTTGCTATGTGCATTACTGCCAAGCGCCCGCCTCACTTCTGCGTGCGCGTAATTTATGCGTGCGCATGTTTCCACATTCCGATGGTAATTATATTTCTTTGAAGCTCCATGTTTTTCCTGTCTCACTGTATATCCTTTTGACTGCATATGGAAAAATCAAGTGTGTGCGCATGGTCAAAATGTGTGTGCATGCTGTGTGTATGGTGCATGGTCAAATAAGTGTGTGCGCAAGGTGAAAAGAAACCGCGCCATTGAAAGCAAAACTTATATCAACAACCAAAGAAATGGCGGAAAACGACCACGAATAAATCAGAAGCAGACATATTCGCACGTACATAGATGCGAAATATCGGACACATCGGACACGAAGCTTGCCAAAAGAATGCAATGGACTGCTGCACATCACGAGTTCATTACGCCGTCGCCATCGACCTTCCAAAAAGCAATGTCGAGGTTCCAAGAATCTGTAGTACGGAACTGAAATCCGTACGATGCCAATATGCACACCAGCGCGGCGGCATGTATTGTCTATCTAACGCTTGACATCGCAAATCTGCTCGGTGGCAGTTCGGCGAAGTCTAGTAGTATAAATGCAGATCAAGATTTCTGCTATCGATGCGTTAATAAAGAAAGTTTTCACAAGAAAAAGCAGTGGAGGCCACCAAGCAAAACGAAGAAAAGAGGGAAAAACCTAAGCCCGAGGAACAAGAAGGTATGCCACAGCATCAACACTGCCCTCTTGCAAAGCGTCGTGAAGATAGAAACTCAAAGCACCATGAAGAGTAGAAGAAAGGCATTGCATGAATTATCGTCGCACATCCCCCAAAAGACGCCGAAAAGGAACATAAGTAGTTCGACGAACGAAATGTTGCATACGGACATAATTGTCATAGCGCAAAGAACGAGAGTCAGCGGCACCCGTGCAAAGGAGGCGACAAACTGCCACCGAAAAACCCATGCGATTAACCAACTCAGCCGCCATCGGCGCCAACCGGCCCCCATCCTTCATGGCGAAAGGATAGTAGTCATGGACCGATTGCAGCGACGGCGCGCCAAGCAAAGCAGAAGTGCGGAGATCCGCATCAAGTTTGCCATGCTTAGCTCCCAATGCAAGACTGCCCGGGAGTGGGAGACGAGCACCTATACGAGGAACATTGGTATTCGTGCGAGCACTTAAAACCGACCCATCAACAACAAGATGACGGCGTGGAACCATGAAGTCTAACCAAACTACGTCCCCATGACGATCTCGAGAAGCTCCCGACCGAATACGGCGGACCTCCAACTGCAAGTCCCGCCCCTTAGTAGCCCCCGCTTCAAGCATAAACTCTTCAAGCACGTGGACAATCCGATCGTGGAGCTTAATGGCGTACCAAGAACACGGGCACCGCGGGATGTGGTCCATAAGCATAGCAATTGTGGAGCGCTCACCCGGCATAGAGGTGCCCGATACCGTCGACAAAGATCCAAACGTAGGAGACTATGAGGGAGCCTCATTGCACCGAGGGCACTTCCAAACATAAGAGGTGCGCGCCGCAGTGAAGCCAAGCACCCGGTGCGCTGCCATCGTATATCAATCCGATGGCACTTTGAAGTAACTGGACTCACCGCGACCCGTACCCGAAAGCACCCTCATATAGTCCGGTGGGGAAGGTCTGCAAAACGCCAAGAGGTCAAGGTAGGCCTGGGCACGAAGAATGCGTGAAATGCCCCGTTGAATGTGGCCCCCGGAATCTCCCGAGCGAGTGAGAGCATCGGGAGTCGTAAGTTGTAGGCAAGTCAATTGAGTAGCGGGCGCCACCGCATTGTTAACCGGAGATACCACCAACTCAACATCGGGCCCAGCATAATCGGAAAGGTCTTGCTTAATTTACTGTGTTAGTCAACACCACGAGATCCGATTCCGAAAACCCGCCCATAGTAATGGAGATCGTATCAAACGAACTGCGCAATTAGACCGCCCACGGTAAAGTAGAAGTGGCAACATTAAGCAGTTCCTGTCGGATGAGACAGTACATAGGACCTAGCGACTCGGACTTGTAGTCGGTAATCAGGTTGGCGAGGGTCGCAGTGAATGAAGCATAGTGAGGAAGTTCGGCGTCGAGCTCGAGGGACGGTGCATTAAGCCCCCCAAACTCCGCGGGGAGGGAAAGCTGGCGCTTATCACAATTCAGCTTATCGAGTGTTTGTACGTGCTGAGAAACGCCCAAGATTCGGTAAACTGCAGTACGAACGGCTATATCTGCAGCTGCAAGGTACGGGAGGCAGATATCATGGGGGGGGGGGGGGGGGGGGGTGCGGAGCAATAACCCATAGCGGCGTACCGCACACTTGATCATGAAGCGAAAGGCAGTATGTGTCCCTCCGAAGTCCGACATAGCAAAGCAAGCGATATTGTCTAAGAGAAGTTGATGGGCTTCCACGGTGTCTTGCAGCCAAGAATGAACATAGTTCTCATTGTGAGATGCCGGAGGTCCATCTGCCATCGAGGAGTCCATCGCCAAAGGGGCTTTTAGGTTACTAGTTCCCAAAACAAGGGAGACCTTCGCCCTTATCACCTCTACAAGGCCAGGGGTTGTATCTTGGGGTACCATGCAAGAAGACTTGATTGGTTGAGCCCTCGAGCAGACTTTCCCCAATTCCTCCGTAGCCACCGCAGTCACAGCCGGGACGAAAGGTGTTTTGCTCAGATACTTGCCATCGTCGGAGAAGGCTTGGATCGCTGATGAATTCTTGCACCGTTCCCCTATATTCCGGAGGGGGATGCTGATCGCCAGGTTGAGCAAAAGCGGGCCAAGAGGATTTCCTTGTCGGACACCCGTACGAGATTGAACCGTGCCGTACAAGAGCGAAGCATCGTCGGGGTCGAAACAATACACCGTGGAGTCCCGTGAATATATCATCTCGACCAACGGGATAGTAGGATGCAAGTCGGGAGTCTTGTACGACTCTGCAAGGAAACTCCGGCGTGAAATGGTGTTGAAGGCGTTTTCGATGTCCAAGCTTAGTAGGCTGCAACCATGAATGATTTGTAACCCGATACGAGTGGTGTGCTGACCGTAATGAGCACAACAGTTCACTACCGGTACCTGTGGCATTATTTGTACATTCTTCGCGTAGGGACAAAGTAAAAATATCTTCCGCCCATGTTTACAAGTGCGGCAAACTGGGGTTTGGCGTGGAGTGAGCAGGCTAGCGATAGACTGACCATCACCCTGAGATGAATAAGAATATAGGATATCAATATATCCCTCATACAGCCAAAGATAAAAGTTCGAAAACACGCGTAAACGACAGGAAAGCATGGGCGGGCGTGGATAATCATCGCCCCCGCGTACTTGCAAAAATATCTCGCGGTATTTGAAATTTGAAATTGTTTACAACAATACCAGTAAGAACCGGCTGCTGTCTCTGGGCCCCCCTTTTGCTATGCTCAACTTGTTGTTGGACTTCTAAGCGTGAGGTAGACCGTGAACCACTAATCCCAACCTCTCTAATGCCAGTAACGATACCGTCTAAAACATACCCGTATCCAAGTATTATTATTTTCTGATCTATACGTAATTTTTTTGAACACAGTATGAAATAAAAAATGTCGCTAGTCTCCACGATACGCGGCCTGCTCCGGCCGCGGCGGGGTTGCCGATCAGCAAGGCTGGTCAGCATGAGCTGGTCGAGTCGAACCTGCCTGACCTCGGCTCATGTGCGACTCCGGTCGTGCCGGAGGTAGGGGGAAAGGCAGGTGAAAAAACCCCCCTCGCTCAGGTCGTCGTCGGACTCGTCTCGATCCGTGCTCGACCCCGTCCGAGATATCGGAGATAGTAGTCGCTCTGCTCGGCGCGACTCTCCACCTAGTCTAGCCTTCTCCTCCCCCGCGGGGGCTGGGAGGAGAAAATAGCCAGGCTGCAGACGGTGTCCGGCTGGCTCTCATGCCTCCGAGCCATATGTCTCATGTCCCCTGTCCGTTTGCCGTCTGTTTCCACCACCCATCTTATCGCGCTGTGTTGGCGCCCGCCGGCGGCGCAGCGGCGGCGGCCCCGGAGGGGGGCGCGCCCGCAGGCCCGTCGGCATCCCCTCACCTCCCCGTGGTGGGCGCTGGAAACCCCGTAGCCGTGCCAGGCCTGGCACGGTAGGGGGCTAAGAGGGCCGACAGCTCGATCCGTGGGATCAGCAGCTGTCGGGAAAGCCATGTACAGAGGGCTTTTGAAAAAAAGAAAAATTTCTGTGCACTACCGGCGCCAAGATCTCCCGCTCGGCCCGTCCGATATGTTTTTTCGCGCACAGATACTCCTAGATACAACCTTACTTTTAGGAGTGGGGCATGTACTATGGCAGCGTTTGATGGCGAGGAGGGTACGGCCGGATCAGCGGTGGGAGGCGGGTGTTGGAGCTAGTGGTGGCCAGCCGGGAAGCAGCGCCAGGAAAGGGCGCTCGCTAGCTGTCGACCAGCCATGTGCCGGTCGAACCTTGCCGAGGGGTGAGGCAAGATATGGCACAGGACGGTGGCTAGTCGCAGACGGAGGAGCGGCTACAAGAGGCGGCGGCGATCCTCAGGATCAGACGCCGCCGGAAAGCCATGTACGGAGCGCTTTTTTGGATACTAAAAATAATGTCCGTACCCGGCGTCGAGATAGTTAGGGAGTAGCACCAGGGTAGGGCGCTCACTAGCGCGTCGCTACGCCGTCCAGCGTCATCTCCCGGGGGGAGGAGTCAACTGGGACGGCAAGGAGGACAGTCGCGATGGGAGGAGCGACACGATCTGGCGGCGACGACCCTTTGGGTCGGCGCCGCCGGAAAACCCGGCACGGAGGGTTTTTGCTTAATTCCGGGCGCCCGCGGCCCGCCGGATCCGGCTACGGTGACCTGCCCCCCCCCCCTCTTCGACACCCACTACCCCGACAGACCTTCATACTCATATGGGTCCTTGAGCGTGGGCCCGGGTGAGCGCGGAGGCCCCCGCTCAAGAAAAGGCTGCTCGGTGGACGCGCGATCAGAGGGGGGAGGGTACGGCCACAAGCCGGAAACCGACAGGTACCCGGGTACCAGACCGAGAAAAAACCGGGGAAATGAGCGGGGAAAATTCAGGCGCGGAGGCAGGAGCGCTAGTTTTTTCTAAGTCTGTGTGTCTCGGTCCCCCCCACCTGTCCTCGAGGTGATGGGGGACCTCGACACGGAGGACCGCCGCGTCGGTGGACGCGGCAAGACCTTGGAACGGGGTTTACGGGATGGAGCGGCGGGATCGACGAGCGACCGCGAGAGGAGGGGTTTTAATGCCAGCCTTTCCCCTCCTACCTTCGGCAAGACCGAAGTCACGCGGGAGCTAGATTAGGCTAGCCCGTCGTCCCTCCCGAACGCCGACCGGCCTAGGCCGGTCGACACCCCGGTTCGGTGGGAGCGGGCCGCGCATCGTGAAGGTCGAGCAGCAGTTTAGTTTTGCATTTCTAGACAAGTGGATTTATTTTTAGATCTGTTTTTCTTGATTACAAAATTATTACGCTGTTACTGCTTAGGCGGGGGGACTGTGGCAATTACTGAGGTTGCTTACAGTTCTATAACTCCCGAGGAACGTCGAGACACACATTGCAGATAGGTGTGCCGATAAGAAATGAACCTGGTCGGAGAGACCCGGGCCCAACTTGCTAATAAGTCATGTATGGCGAAGTAGAGTGGCCCGTGAGACAGCACTCGGTCCAGTTTGCCGGGACATGTTGTAAACAATTTCAATTTCAATTTCGCGCTGTGTTGGTCGCACTTGTCTTCCCCGGTGATTTACGTTGTTAAGGGGCCGCCTATACGACCAGTGTGCCGTTGCGATAACCCGGGGCACACTGCCTGAGGCAGCCTGTCGATAACCGGGTACCGACTAGGGGAGGGGGAACGGATAATGCCCAGGGATCGGCTATCCTCAAAAGATGGTGGGTACGGGAATATTTAACCGAAAACCCCCCGTGCCGGGTTTTTCCAGCGGCGGATGATCCTCCCGACCTCCGCCGCCAGACCGTGCCGCTCCTCCGGCTGCGACCCGCCTCCGTCCTGCGTATCTTCGGGCCTCTCCCCCAAGGGAGACCAGAAGGTTCCGCAAGGCTGGCGGCTGCTAGCGAGCGCCGTGCCCTAGCGGTGCTTCCAAGCTGTCCGCCGCCCGCTCCAACACCCTCGTCCCACCGCTGATCCGTCCGTACCCTTCCTTGCCAAAAAACATTCCGCAGTCCTCGTACCCGTCAGGGCGGGAGAGTATCTGTGAGTATTTAGTCGCTGAAAGAACAAATCGGACAGGCCGAGCGGGAGATCCATGTGTTGGTGTACGGATATTATGTTTTCCAAAACCCCCCGTACCGGGCTTCCCGACAGCTGCGGATCCCGCGGATCGCAGCTGTCGGTACCTCGTTCAGCCCCCTACCGTGCCAAGCCTGGCACGGCTACATGGTTACCAGCGCCCACCGCGTGGAGGTAGAGGTAGGTGCCGACGGGCCTGCGAACGCACCCCCCTCCGGGGCCGCCGCCGCTGCGCCGCCGGCGGGCGCCATCTCGCGGTAATTTGTGGATCCCTTGCCCCGCTGCCGCGTGTTATCATCAACCGACAGATAAAAAGCGTCGATAGAGATGCCCCATGCGCGCGCCTCCGACATGCCGATGCATGTCGTTACCGTTGGCACACGTGCCAAGCCACCCCGGGGTGATATTGCGAAGGTACGCGAGGTGGGGGCTCTCCGTGAGCGAGAGACTGGCAACTGGGGTGTAATCCGATATCAATACAATCTTTGTATATCACATTAGCTAGGCATTTATCCCTAAAATTCAATGCGCTGGATGCTACCGCCGAGCAATGCAAAGTGTCACACATTGTGATTTAACACGTATTTGCTACAGGCGGGCAATTGGTCGATGCGTGGGATGTGGTGGTGGGAGCGTATCGCATCCCAACCATTTATTCCGACAGAAGCTTGTACGTCTTGAGCTCTCACCTTTGCCGCAAACCTATTGCGGCCGTGGCGGGGCTACATGTATAGATTTCCTTCGCAGTGTAAATATAGCGTTGCTACCGATGGTGCTTACCATTCGAACTATTGCCACAATAAACGAGCGCATCAACCCCCTTCCGCGCGTGCGACCATGAATTCACTTTCTCGTCATTATTGTAGCACATTAAACAAAGCCGTTTAGAAACACTGGCTCGCAACAAACAGTGCAAGAAATTGTGAATTATCGAGTAACGGAGTATTGGATGCGCGACGAGATGATTCAACGAGGCAATTTCAAAAGAATGGGAGGAATGTGACCAAAAGGAAAGGTAGCCAGTCCCAATTTCAGGCTTCCTGCCAATCTGATTAAGTTAACTTGCAAATCTAAAGAAGCAGAAAGAATTTCTATAATATGCGAACTGAAAAGAAAACGGTAAGTCGACATATTGCATCCAACGAATGGCATGAAATTCGAAAACAGAGGGAGGGGGTGCATACCCTGCTGCATAGCTTCACAGTAGGCTGTTACTTAGCCATTAAGTGCAAAGTAAGGCACCATGGGGAAAAATGCCATCGCGCGGGAAATGTTGGGTGTCCAGATGAACGAAGACATGTCAAGTCATAAATTATGCTCATTCGCTCATTCCGGAAATTGTGCTCCTTCGCTATCGAGGAAGTTGTGTGGCTGGGCTTGTAGTCGGGCTGTGCTTGACATGTGCTCGACAACGATCCTTAAGGCGATTCACCCTGTTTTGGAGGGTTTGCCGTTTCTGTCAACCGCTGCTTCGTTTCTGTATGTACCTACTGCGGAGTTGCCATTTTCTTGAGTTCTTGCTCGATAACGATGTGAGGCTCGGGAGCCAAAATCTTCAACCTGGTGGCTTGCTTTCTCATGTGCATGTCAGTCCAAGTCGTGCAAAGCAGAGTTACTCTCCTATGAACAAAGAACTTAAAATGAATGCGATTGTAACATGCATCGGTGGCATGCACAATTTCATGTAAGTACACCAGGCGCTAACTTTGCCACTGATGTTGTCAGTCTGCTTGGAAGAGCTGGATTTCAGAAGTCATCAGTTTGCAAAGTTTCCATGGTTTTCCTGTCGAGGATTCATGACGAGGGGAAGAACCAACAACGGCGTTTGATTGCAATACTTTGCCCATGGCAAGTCATACCGCAATGGGTAAGACCTCCTGATGTGTTGCACTGCACTACACTGAACAGTGTCTACCTTCCGCTAGCATGGAACCCGTTATGGGGGCTATTCCCAAAAGATCGTGCAACCGTCTTGATATATATCTTGATATATATCTACCTTTCTAAGATTTCAGGTGGTCATGTGATTCATCAACCTACAACACAGCGACGGAAGCCACCACACATTCACTAGGCCCACTTTCGTTAACAGCTGTGTAAAACAAAACTGCAATGAAGGAATGAAGTCACTCTGCGCTGAGCCGCTGACTGCTATGGTTGCGATTGCAGAGAGTGCCGCAGGAGAGTAATGAAAAAAAATGCTAGATCACTTCCGCCAGTCGTAGACCCCACCGCGCTGAATGAACATGTCTCGGTCAAAACCGGCTTGCCTGAGCGCCTCTGGAACCCCCACCTCAAGGATGCTGCCACGGCTGGGTACCTTGCCTCCCGAACTGCAGTCAAGGAACCTCATTTTTTCATCCAACAGGAGGTAAGAGTTCTGCATGGCAGCGTTGTCTTCCGGGACTAGCGATGGCTGCGCCGCGTGCCTGGCCACAAACGTTTGGAACTGCTGCGGAGACACCTTAAGACTCGTCGCATCTCTGATGTCTCGCCCTCCCGTATTTTCCCCTTGAAGAAGCAGGAGCTGAAACACTTTCCACCGGTCGGGTCTGAGCTCGGCGATATGGAGGTTCATGTCCTCGTCCACGTTCAGAGCATTCACAACAGTATTAAGTTTGAACTTTATGCCCTTGTCGTCGCACCAACTCCGTACGTTCTTCACCTGCAGCAGATGGTCGCGACCGGGGCACCCTCTGCCGATGCTGTCATTTGTCGCCTCAACGAAGGAATCAACGGAGACACCCAGCACATCCACGTTGTCACCCCACTGATCGAGCCAGTCCTCTTGAATCAGCGAGCCATTCGATATTATCGAGACGGCGACGTCACCAAGGTCGTGCTTGCAGAAGTGCGCAAGCGCCCCCAAGAGGTCGGCATGGATGAACGGCTCCCCACCCGCGAAATTAATCTTTTCCATTCCATTTTGTCTGAGCATCGTCAACCCTCGTTTAGCCTCGTCGATAGACAGGACGTCACTACTCTTGCTCGTGTGAAAGCAGAAGCGGCAACGATAGTTGCATAGTCTCGAAATATGGTAGTTAACGCTCAGTAGCTCCGGGAGCAGGGCTTTGTTCCGCCCCGTTTGAGGGTATGTGTCTGACCCCGGTATTAGCTGGCTTTCCTCGACTGACGCGTCGTCCACGTCTGTGGATTCCAGTCCTACTCGTCGCAGCGCTTCGATCGGAACTACAGAGGTCCGTAGTACAGAAAGAACTGCACATCCACTGTTGAAATCCGTCCGCGCCGGCTGTTGGTGGACTGCTGCGTGCCGGGATCGTTGGCATCGCGAAAACTGCTGCTGCTGGAAAATACTGATGCGGCCAGGCGTCACCCCGAGGGAGAGCGGAACGGCAAGACGACCGCGCCCACGTCTCGCTATGCCTGACGAAGAGTTACTGAATGATTGATCCATGCTCCTCTTCGCCGTAGTGTATTTGGCAGCTCCGTCCAGTCCCACTGAGTTGTGCCGCCTGACAAGTGCTGCACCGTCCACGTCGGTCCGATGATTCAGACTATCCGATCTCAAGCTGATGCGCGCCATTTTGGCTGTTTTACTTCCGACTTTTAATCCTGGAGGCAAGGAAGGCAAATGATGAATTCAAGAAAACGATGCGGTATTCAGGAATAGTGAAGTGAAGTGGAACCGAGCTTCATTTATTGTGACACACTACGATATAATTAATGTGTCTGCTGGACTCCGTCACCACCTGGTACTGCCGACTTTCTCTGCTGCTGTGAGCTGCGCTGACACTGTCGCTACTCCAATTGCGTCGTAGCGCTACACAGCCGCTCAGTCGCTCCTCCACAACAGTGCGTTTATGGAGCATGAGTACATATAATCTTCAAGCACCCATACCATAAGAGGCAGCCGGTGTAGATTCTCAGAAACTGTCGCTTCGCATTCCGAGCGTACAGCATGTAATCCTTAGCCACTGACATGTCCGCATCTTATGATAAAATATGGACCTTATTTTGCGCCAGCGACCGAAGGCAAAATCATTGCATTATTATTCGGCTGTAAATAAATGATATCGAAAGCCGCCTTAGCCGAAATAGAATCGCTCAAAGTATAGTTTATTTTATTTGGCGCTCGTTAAAAATATAGAGTACCGGGAAAACGTGAGATATACTCGGTAATGATTAATATCAAATACATACAGGCACGCAATACAGGACAGAAATTTATTGCGGCGATGGAATGCTCGACAGCGATGATATTGAATACGAATTATTAATTGGATGTGCAGATTTATGGTAGCGACTGGTAAGCGCACGCAGAGATCACGCACAGCTCTCACAGTTGCAACCGTTCACCTGAAACTGAACACAAACGCTGCAGTCTTCTCACGGTGCACGAGGTATTTTGCACGATAAACGGCACGATTCAGCAAAACCAGCTACAGTTTGATACCAGCAGACTACTGAGCTACTCCCGGAGCGATGCTGGCCCGCCGCTCGACAGCAGTAACAGGTCTGGGCTGGCACACCAACTATCAGAGTATCAGGCCCCGCTCCCCAAGAGACCACATCGTCGCAAAAAGTGTGCAAGTCGGTTTCAGTTGCTTGCAGTGACGTCAAGCCACAGTTCGGAACTTTAGCGATTACACTGGGCTCGGGCGGCTGAGTCACGGCCGCCGGGTATACGTCAGCGTAGTATGCTGCTGGTAGTAGCAACGTAGCCTCGGAAGTGACGAGTTAGTTGTTGTTCCGGCCTATGTCTCCCTGGCCGGGCCCGTGTCGTAACCAGTATTGAGCTTCCTAGATTAGGGGCGCTTGCATTTTGTCTGCGGTTTTGATCATCGACGGCATCAATAGCCTATGGTACTCTGAAAATCCGAAATGCTGTCGTGTTATTATTCATCGACACGGCGGACTGATGCTCGCCTGTAGCCCTGTACTAAATCTTGTGCCCGGATGGCTACCTACCTGCCGCAGCAGCGAGCATCGCGTCCGTGGTTGAGCGCCAGTTCTTAGAGCGCCTTGTCCAACAGAACGCCTGGCCAGCTGCGGCCTTTCCATTCTCATCGACAAGTGACGCCTGCCTTATTGATAGATTTCAGAGGAAGATTGAGAGTTGCAATAACGCAGCATGTATGAGGCCGCCATTTCGTCGCTTTGTTGTGGGTGGAAAGGCGGTGGGGTTTCTTCAGCCATGGTTTGCGGAAGCCTTGGGCGCGTACTCCGGCACATTCCAGGCAGGTCTGGGACGACATACCAACTCTTTCTATCAAATCGTCATCTATCTACCGTCGACGTCGTCGTGCGTTGTTGGCCTTTTTAATCTGCTCATGTGCATAAAAAAGAAATGCACGAGTGCCTAACTGACTTCTGAATAACAACAAGCAATCAAATCATGGCATTGGGGATTTGGTGCTTAAAAACTGTTCAAGCAATTGTGGTCGGTTTCGCCCCCTTCTCAAAAAAGTCATCCTTGAACTTGCTTTCAGCTGTAGTCGATGCCTTGTAAACGAGAGTGCCAATTAATACGCGTGAATATTCATAATGGACAACAATCTCATGGCAGAAAATTGTGTCGAGCGTATAGAGACTGGCGTCGGGGGATGTTCAGCTACGGCCAACGCTTAAAACAATCGGCGATAGGACGGCAGCGGTGGCGGAGGTTCTTCGCGAACTTCGGAGGGAAGGAGTGGTTCAGGGCTGGCGTGACGAGCTGTACCCCGTAGTGGATCGTTTTTCCTCGGAGCCTACTCTGCTGGTGGAACGCGCGGCCGCTGCCATGTTTGGTATCAAAACCTACGGCGTGCAAGTCAACGGTTACGCTGATGTGGAGTCTGCCACGAGCGACGGTGGCATCAGACGAGAGCTCTGGGTTGGCAAGCGCAGCAGCGGAAAAGCCGCCTGGCCGGGCATGCTGGATCACCTCGCTGCAGGTTTGTAGCTGCGCGCCACTCACCATCGCGATGCCCCCTTTGACGTCGCTGAAAGAACAAACGAAAACTCGACCACGCAATACACTGTTACATTCATCTAACGGAGGTCATTCATAGTCTTATTGCAAGCTTCGCTAACTATGAAAGACGAAAGGGATAATCTGCAATTGTGTTTCGAAATGTGAAATTCGGCATGACAAAGAATTATGTCAGCAACTGTTTTTGCTTTAGAATGGCAAAAGATGTGCATGATACCAGCAAAGAGGACAGAGAAAAGGCGATCACCCACTGCCCATCGACTGATGTATTCTTTGTGTTCCCTTTCTCAGTATTCCGAGAATCGATACAATCAATAACAATAGCATAGCTCCCGTCGTGGTCACTAACCATAGGGTATTTTAACCTTTTTGATATTCATTTCCTCCGTTCCGCAGGCGGCCTCGGGCATGGCCTCTCCCTTCAGGACACCGTGATTGCGGAATGTGCTGAGGAGGCAAGTATTCCAGCCAGTCTGGCTCGGAGAGCCATCTCAACCGGAGCAGTCAGTTACGAGGGCATCCACGACGGCTGCCTCAAACGTGACGTCCTCTTCACGTACGATCTCGCAGTGCCGCCTGATTTCGTGCCCGTCCCTCGAGACGGAGAGGCGGAGCACTTTCAGCGCTGGCCCGTGGAGGAGGTGATGAAGGTATGTGGTCGCCCTCCGGCTGCGTCGACTACCTCGTTTCCACTCATTTGCCAAACAGTTTTCTATCACGAGAACATATTGCCTGTCACTCCTAATACTCCTTGTGAGGGTTACGCAGCGCTGGCGCCAACAATCGGATAATATGATATGGAGTAGAAGTATCCGGATCAATGTGAATTTAGAATATATTTTACAACCTTTAAAACCTTCTTAGTCGCCATCACATCTTGATAATTCCATTCATTCATACTGGTAGGTCAGCAAAATTTTGTTTGCCCTCGCTGTCGTTTGTTTTAGCTCCTTTGATGCGTGCTGCTCTGGCAACGGCACAGGTGGTCGCTCAGACTGATCGCCACAAGCCAAACTGCAACCTGGTGCTCATAGACTTTTTCATCCGTCACGGCTACATCCGCCCCGAACACGATGGCTTCCTGCAGCTGGTGGCGAGCCTGCGCCGCGGGGACTGCTCTTAGCGGACTCCTCTACCAGCACCAGGTAGGTCAGCTCGGGCAGTTTGCGCCTCGTTGGGTTGCCATTCGCACTGTGCAGTGCCAAGTATCATGAGTAATCCCGCATCCTGTGCTATTTCATGATGTGCCTTATGGATTCTGGGCTTAGGAGTTATGCCCTGGCAGATGCTCTCCATCGGAAAACTTAATCTTCATAGGATTAAGATGCTCTTAATTCCGGGGTAGACTACCATGCACTGCCCTGATAGAATGGCACGCCGCGCTTCTCGCAGGTGATGCATGATGGTCGCCGAGGCGCCAAGCTTCAAGGAGCTGAAAGTAGACCAGCAGAGCAATGGCTGCCAACATTGTCTGAAACCGATTGACATATGTACGTAGCGTTTCTGTCCCCGTTTTGGCCGCTTTGCGTTGACCTTGGGACAAAAACTCCGACCCCGAACATGCGAACATAATTGCGTGAATATGGGTATCAATTGAGGACAGATCGGTAGAAAACTGTTTTGGTGTTTGTTTAGAAGCACGTGCGCAGCTTTGTCCACATGGGCTAGCAATATGTAGCATACGAGCGGGAATGGTGACACAACGATAACAATGGTGGCTCTTGGGCTGGGCAAGAGTAATGAGCGTCACTCGTGTTGTTTAGTAAAATACTTGATACAGCTGTCAAGATAGCTCTACACATTTGAGTTGGTTCGAAACAAAGCAAGAGTGTTCACATACGTCCCCAAAATAGGAGTGGGTACCAGTAACATTGCAGACACAAGTGCTTATTCTTTTGCCACGCGTGCAACACATCAGATCGTCGCTTCATTTCAGCGACTTACTCCTGCACTCCTCGTCAATGACGCAATCCTACTACACACGAAATCGATAGAGCGACAGCATCGACCGACTCGAGCGGCTCTTTCATCTTCTATGTCACCCAAATCGGCCTGCTGCATGCGCGAGCCGGGCGTTGTCTCGCTGCGCCTCGGCCCAGCGGTCACCGCCAGGCGGCTTCGCTTTAGATTTCCCCTTCGACTTTTGAGGGCTCCGGTGCGCGTCAATCGCCGGCAAATGGACCGGCGGACCACCGTACCCGCCGCCAGGGTGATACCCGGCGACAGGTGGTGGCGCCATCGCAGGCCCGCGATAGTAACCCCCAGCCTGGGGTACGTGACCATTCGGTGGTGCGTTGTGTCCACTCGGCGACGCTTTTGACGCCTTCTTCGATGATGGGTACGGAACACCAGCAGCGCGCGGTGGATGCGGCTGGTGGTGCTGTTGCTGCTCTGGGGAGTGCGAATAGCCAGCCGGCGGGGAAGCACCCACCACGGGTGGCAACCCTGGCTGCATACCATGGGCGGGAGGCGGCATCAGCATCGGATTGCCTCGACCTCCGTTCCCTCCCATACCGGCCATCATCCAAGCAGGTGGTTGCGCTGCACGGTGCAGCTGTTGGTCGATGGCGCTGCTCAACTCGATGCCTTTTTCCCGCGAAAACATTAACTTGTCCAAGATGCCGTCCATCTTCTCCTTGGCGGAATCCAGGTCGCGCTTACGCTCCATCACGTCCGCTTTGGCTTCAAGCATCGCCGCCGCGCTGTTCTCCGCGTGCCAGCGCCACCGTTGCAGCTCTTCAGTCAGCGTCGCCGTCCGCTGCATCAGCTCCATGCGCGTGTGGTCGAGTTCCATCTGCAGTGGCGCCAGCCGATGCTGAACCTCTGACTCGATCCGCTGCCGGTCGACGACAACCTCGTGACGCCCTCGCGCCTCTGCGTCCCTCGCCACCTGCGTGAAGAAACTCAATCAGAAACCTCCCCTCGAACGAGGGAGGAAGAAATGCCGAAACTAATAAAAGTGAAATTTGTTCTTTGCCTCCGCCCCTATTCGACGACCCCACCTGTTGTGCTTCCTGAAGCTGATGTCGAAGGTCTGCCAGCTGTTCTTCGTAGTCCTGTCGCATCGCGTCCACCGACGCCGCATCGGCATGCATCTCCGCGTTTCTTTGGTCCATCTCGGCCGCGTACGCCTCGAAGCGAGCATGCTCCGCGTCCACCTCCGCCCGCGCCGCAGCCTCCCCAGCGCGCACCTCCTCCAGCTCCTCCTCCGCTTTTTTACGCGCGGCTTGCTCCAGTTTGAAGTGCCTCTCGATGCGCAATAACATGTCCTCCAGCTCTGCGCGAGCACGCTGCTCCTTCAACAGCTGCGCTGCTGTCCCGGAGTCATCATCATCAGCCCTCGGCCTGGAAACTTCCTGCTGCGCCCGCACACCTTCATCGCTAGGAGGACCTGCACTCGCACGACACATCACATCCACACCGAAATCAGCCAGCTGCATAGCTTTGCTGAATTTTTTTCCACCTTCCCTCCAAGCCACTCCGCAACTTCGTCGTTGCCGAACTCCACCCACAAATGAGCCTATCATGCACGGCTTCTTTCCCAACCCAGCATCACACTCCTTGCTCCTATCGCGCTTACCTCTCTCCCAATCTGGCGTGCCCGAATGACTGACTTGTGGTGCAGGCGGACAAGGCTGAGCGGTGGTTGCTGCTGTAGGTTTGGCCTGCTTGGGAGCCCTGCGAGGCTTTTCGGGTGAGGGGTCCCTGCTCTCGTGCTGCTGTGTTCTTGATTGTGGCCCTTTTCGCTGGGCCTGTGGCTCCGAGGCCGACGGCTGAGGGTTACGCGATCTTTCCCTGGCTGGCGACCTCCTCGCTGCCGGCGGCACCGCTTTCCGTTGCGCTGGTGCGCCCTTGCCAGTCTCGACATCCTCCGGCGCCGCGGAGTCACTGACTGGCCGCCTCACCTTGGGACTGCTGTTCCAGGCAGGGGGGCCTGAGGGGGCCGCAGCCGCTGCAGCTGCCGCCCGTCTCTTTGAGGGAGACGCTTTAGGCTTCCCCGCTGCCTTCGGTTTGCGTGGCTCCTGTGACGCACCTCGTGGGATTCGAGAAGGTTTGGACTCCGCCTGCGTCACCTCTCCGCCCTCCTTCTCTTCCCCCACCGAGCTTGACGACGCGCCTGCCCTGCCCCTTCTTGCCACACTTTCAGGAGAGTCCGCCTCACGAGCCATATCCTCGTTTTCCACCTTACCCATTTCGCCCCGCAGCGCAGCAACCTCTTCACCCTCACCAGCATCTTCACCGACCAACTCCTGGCCCACAGGAGAAACCTGTCCGCCTGTCATCACTGCTCCACCGGATCGCATGGCTGCCACCTCTTTACGAGCCTGATACCCACGAAACCCAGCCTGCACTTTCGTAGCAGCGGCGTCAAGCTCCTCCGGAGGAGACCCCGCAGCGTCGTAAACGTCATACGGTACACCCTCGCCACCCTCGCCTTCTCCTTTGGGAGTCTCTTCCACATAAACCGCGCTCGACCTTAACGCTGCCACCTCCTTTCGAGCCTGATACCCACGAAACCCAGCCTGCACCTTCGTAGCAGCGGCATCCAGTTCCTCCTGTGGCAGCCCTGCAGCGTCGACAGGGATATCGTCCGCCTCGTATATCTTCTCCACGTTGCTCGTGGGAGCCTCTATCCCAGCAGTGGCAGCACCGGCTACCTCCTTACGAGCCTTGTATCCCCGGAAGCCCGCCCGATCTTTCGTGGCCGCGGCATCAGGCTCCTCTGGGGAGTTCAGAATGTCAAGTGGCGCGTCATTTTCTGCCTGACCCTGCGCAGCAGTGCTCTCTTCCCCTTCAACAGCAGGGGCCTCTGCCCCTATTGGAGTGCCTTCGACAGCTCTCAAGCTCGCCACCTCCTTACGAGCTTGATACCCACGAAACCCAGCTTGCACTTTCGTGGCAGCGGCGTCAAGCTCGTCCTGTGGCAGCCCTGCAGAGTTTGAAGCAGCGAGCTGTGCATCGTCACCAGTCTCGCCTTCCACCGTGGCTGTCTCCTCCACTCCGTTCACAGGGGCTTTCTCCCCAGCAGTAGTAGTAGCCCCAGTAGATCTCAATGTCGCCACCTCCTTACGAGCCTGGTATCCCCGGAACCCCGCCTGAACTTTCGTGGCCGCGGCATTAAGCTCCTCTGGTGATTTCAGAATGTCAAGTGGCGCGTCGTCCTCAGCCTGACCCTCCGCAGAGGTGCCATCTTCCCCTTCAACAGCAGGGGCCTCTGCCCCGTTTGGAGTGCCTTCGACAGCTCTCAAGCTCGCCACCTCCTTGCGAGCTTGATACCCACGAAACCCAGCTTGCACTTTGGTGGCAGCGGCGTCAAGCTCGTCCTGTGGCAGCCCCGCAGAGTTTGAAGTAGCGAGCTGTGCATCATCACCAGTCTCGCCTTCCACTGTGGCTGTCTCCTCCACTCCGTTCACAGGGGCTTTCTCCCCAGCAGTAGTAGTAGCCCCAGTAGATCTCAATGTCGCCACCTCCTTACGAGCCTGGTATCCCCGGAAGCCCGCCTGAACTTTAGTGGCCGCGGCATCAAGCTCCTCCTGTGGCAGCCCCGCGTGGTCCACCGTAGCGCCAGGCACGTCATCACCAGTTTCGCCCTCCGCACTTGGGACCACTTCCCCTTCGACAGCAGGGGTTTCTACCCCCTGGGCCGTGCCTCCAGCTGCTCTCAACGTCGCTACCTCCTTACGAGCCTGATACCCACGGAACCCGGATTGCACTTTGGTGGCCGCGGCGTCAAGCTCCTCCTGTGACACACCCTCATTGCTGCTGACAGTGGCGGTCTCGCCGTTCGGCACGACCTTATCCGTCTCTGTGCTAGCGATGACCGGTTCCTCTTCTGTCGGAGCAGCTGCCTCAGCCCTTTTGCCTGCCACCTCCTTGCGAGCCTGATACCCTCGGAATCCCGCCTGAACTTTCGTTGCAGCGGCATCAAGCTCCTCTTGTGACACACCATCATGATTATTCGCCGTGGCGGATTGACTGCCTGCCGTGTTGGATTCCTCAGCGCCAACAGGCCCTCTCTCACCCACCGCTTCACTCTCAGGCTGAAGGGGACCCTCTCCCTCCTCCCCCTGCTCCACCACCTCAGCAACGCCCGCCTCCCCCACCCCATCCCCGCGTGCCTCTGCCTCTCCAGACTTCTGTCCTTCACCGGACGGCTGCTCATCAGGCACAGCCTCGCTTGGCTTCCCTTCTACCCCGTCCCCA
The DNA here is from genome assembly GCA_026401115.1 of Tetraselmis chui. Taxonomy (NCBI): domain Eukaryota; kingdom Viridiplantae; phylum Chlorophyta; class Chlorodendrophyceae; order Chlorodendrales; family Chlorodendraceae; genus Tetraselmis; species Tetraselmis chui. Next base: position 118,737 of record JAPMLY010000034.1, read on the forward strand.
CCACGCTCACCGTCTCCCCCCACAAGGGATGAGGCCCCATCGACATCGGCACCTACTCCCCCCACAACCTCAGCGCCCCCCTTGTCTTCCCCGCCTTCCTCACCGGTAACCTTCGCCTCCTCCTCCCCAGTAGGCGGTACCCCCGAAGGAGCTTCTTCCTCTACAGCAGCCATATCCAAAGTCCTATATTAACAAACCACACAATTTCATTCAGCATCCCATCGTGCTAAGCGGAAATGAAATCCGCAAGTCGAGAGTGGACAGTCGCACCCGTTTCCGGTTTTAGTTCGTTCGGTCCGTCACTCCGGGACGACGACTTAAATGGGGAACAGTCACTCATCCGACTGTATTAACAATACATAAAGCTAGCGATGGGTAGACGAAAAACCGAGTGAGAACTCCGACAAACGTAGTTGCTCGTGCCTGTAGGCCACTCGAACACTGTTACAGTCAAGATGTCGCCGTATCGGTCGGTGTACGATACCCCTCGCTGGTACTGGCGACGAGGCGGTAGTAGTGAGTCGACAGCCTAGTATACCGTCGTACGTCCCGGATAAAGACCGGTCTCGTGCTAGTGTTTGGCCTTGCGTGGGTAATGATACTCAATGTGTGCGACACGGCTACAGCGCCGTCCTGGAAAAAGCTCCGGGAGCTCTCTAGGAACTCGAGTCGCTCACATGCCGACTGTTGAAGTCGGCGACATGTGGCGATATCAGTACAGTCCCAACAATGGCGACCGCGTTTGGATCCCGCGAGCGCAAGCTCACCTTAAATTGATGCCAAGCGCATGCAACGACGAGTTCACGTGGCAAAAAATACGACTACAGATGTTGGGAGGTTGCTGCGCCGGGGGAGCTCCGCCAGCTTGCTCTGGTGTTGGTGTCAATAACTGTCGACGGCACGCGTGAAGATGCGCCGTGCGCTTATTCAGCTCACATTCCCGTACCGGGCGCTGCTGTGAGGCGGGGATGATGCGTTGCTTGATTGTCATCGGACGATGGATATGAAATAATGGTGTCACACCGATCAATGAAATACTTTATCATGTTGCACTAGCTGAAATACTTACAAACAAAATGCTGGAAAACCATCCGAAAAGAATGAAGGGGGAATTTACCCTAGGGCACGTTTTGCCAAAGATGTCAGTTTGCTTACAATTTGGCCAAAAGACGCCCACAGACAGGGGACGGGCCGTACATGAGTATTTAATCGGTTCGGGCGTAGCGCCCGGCCAATCGCACCGCGTCGGATGTAGAGCCACGAGGGAGTGATAGCCGAAAGGCCACGATGCTCCACGCGGGAGGTCCGACCCCTTCGCGCTTGCCTAGCCTGCCGGGAAAGAACAGGTCGCGGGACGTTGGGAAGTGCACGGTCTCGGTGGCCAAGCGGGCGAACGCGTGGTACCACGTTTTGTTTCGCCAGTAGGGGGCGATGACAGTCGCCGTGGCTTGAGCTTGTTCGAGTTTTGCGGCGAGTGTTGGGAGGGCAGACCATGGGGGGTTGCAGTAGTTGTTCTCGCGTCTCCACGCTGCGTCGGGGAGGTGCAGGCAGTCGATGTCCTCGCACAGGGGGTCGCGCCAGCGGGCGTTGTAGCGTGGCAGTTGCGCGTTGAGCATAGATGCGAAACGGTCTATCGTATGTGGGCCCCACCGGTTCTGAAGGTGGGCGAAGAGTCGGGGGTTCAGTTGCCAGTCTTCGGAGTCCATCTCGCGGCTGAGCGTGTCGGCCCAGACGTTGGCGGCCGACCGGATGTACCGTGGGCGGATGTGGATGTCGTTGGTGTCGAGTAGGAACCACAAGCGCCGTAGCTCGGCCATCATCGCGGGCGACCGGGACGTTAGCTTGGTTAGGGCGGCGACCACGGCAGTGTTGTCCTCGTGGAGGAGGACTTGTCGTCCTCGGAGTTGCGGTAGAAAGGATTCGACCGCGTGCCGGACCGCTCGAAGCTCTTTCCACGTAATGTGTTGGAGGCGGTCGGGGGCGCTCCAAAACCCGCGGGCTTGGTAATTGGCGTCCTCGTTGAGGACGGCCCCCCATCCGTAGTCGCTCGAGTCGGCGTGTAAATAAGCGGTCTCGATGGGCTTGTAGATTGACCGGCCGTTGTGTTGGGAGGGTACCGTGCGCCACCACTCGAGGTCGCGTCGAAGTTGGTGGGTGAGGCGCACGCGTCCCCCCCAACCGGTACGGGTAGCCAAGACGTTGTGGAGCTCGCGCAAAAAGAATCGCGCGGGCGCGATGGCGAGATAGAGAAATTGCGCTTTTCCCGCGAAGGCTGCGAGTTGCCGTGTGGGTAGCCATCGTGCGTTGGACGCTGCTCGCCCGAGCAAGGACGAGGCGTGTTGTGCGAGGTGGTGCAGTTTTGCGGGTGGGGCGCGAAACTCTCCGCATTGTAAATCTACCGTGAGGCCCAAGTGGTCGCCAACTTGCGTTGGCGTCCACACACCTTTCTTGGGGTTGCGTTGTAGGCCGAGGCTGTCTAGCAGGGCTTGGACGCGCTGCCGAAGTAGTAGTGCTTCGTCGTAGGAATCCGCCAAGAAGAGGAAGTCGTCCATGTAGGGGAGGAGTCGGGTTCCTCGCCATCGCGCGTTCCGGAGGAAGCGCTTGGACGGGCGGCGTAGGCCGGCCGGCGTAGATGCGGGCGTGGGAGGTGGTGGGCGGCGTAGGTGGTTCGTAAACACTTGCGTGAGCTTGCAAAAGTAGTAGGCGGAGCCCGACCACCCCATGGGGAGGCACGCGAGGCGCCACAAGGTGCCGCGGTAGTTGACCGTGAAGTAGTCTCGGTCCTCCTCCCGGATGCCAAGGGTGTAGTACCCATCGGCGAGGTCGAGTGAGACGAAGTAGTCCCCCGGTCGAGATAGATGGCGGAGGTGCTTGAGGGTCTCGCAAGTCATGTTGAAGGTTGAGCAGTAGCGGTTGAGTTCGCGAAGGTCGATAATCAAGCGCCATTGGTTGCATCCGGGTTTGGGCACTAAGAACATCCGGGAAACGTAGCGGGGGTTCGTAGAGCGCTCCCATGCGCCGCAAGCCTCGAAGCGTGGGAGTTCCGAGTTGAGAAACTCGAGTTGGTCGGGTGTGGCGTCTAGCATAGAGATGCCGTGGTTGAACGGCTTGGGACGTAGGCCGTGCTTGAACTTCACACGTACGCCGTGGCGGATCCAACTTAGGACTTGGCCGCTCGCGCCGATGCGCTCCCACTCCCGCCATTTTCGACGTACGCGGTGGCGCATGAAGGAAGATGTCGGGGAGCAGGAGTCGGCGCGGCGGGTCACACCATCATTTCTTGCTTGGGGTTTTAGCCGAGTCGGTCGGCTTGGGGGGGAGGGTGGCTCGTGCCGCGGCTGCTGCTGCAGCAGCGGCCTTGCGTTTGTCGGCGGCGGCTTTTCGGGTTCGAGCGTCGGGCCCGGTGGGCTTGTCCGGCGTGATCTTCGCGAAAGCGGCGCCGGCGGCGGCCTTGCTGGCGGCGTGTAAGCTGACCTCGAGCGTGCGGTCGACGAAAGCTTGGCGTAGCGCGTCCAATGGGCCGGAGACCGCGGTAGGACGCGGTCGGCAAAAGCGCTCGTGTGCCAATTCGGCAAACACGCGGTCCGCATCTGTGCTCGTTTGTCCGCCCTTGGTGAGGCGGAGGAAGCCCCATCTAGTACGGGCGGCCTCCTCCATCGCTGTGTGGGTGCGATGACCCGCTCGGATGAGGGCAATCGCTGCCGCCTGCTCTGTAGGTAGAGGTGGGCCGTGCGACAACGTGTCCAAAGCCTCGCCAATTGCCGCGTTGGCGCAACTGTCGAAGAAGGCATAGCACCCGATGTGTAGGTATTCGTCGTACGCCGCTTGGGTGCGTTTGTCGCTTAGAGCTCGGGCGGTGTCGTCTGTGAGGGTCCACAGGCGTGGTTCCTCGACGTCGCGGGGTGGACGTTCGAGGCCGGCCGGGATGACTTCGCCGTAGTAGGTGAAGTCGACGAATTCGGCCGCGGAGGGGTCGGGTTCGTCGTCAAGCAGGTCGATAGGTGGCTCTGGGGCCGCCTTACCACCCTCCGTCGCTGTCGCGTCGGCGGGAATGGACTGCTTTTGATCAGTGGTAGCATGAGTGGCTGTCGTTTTCTGGAGATGGGCGAGTAAGGCAGCGATAGCCGCCAAAAACTGCTCAGTAATCCGTTGTTCCGATGCCAACACTGCCGTACGAATCTGTTCGGCTGTGCGTTGTTCGAGTGAGGTAGCGTGAGGGTCGGCCGCTGCGGCGGATGTAGACTGCTCAGGCTGCATATTGGGGAACTGCGTAGCTGAACGAGGGGAAGTGTCGCGTGACGCTCGAGTGCGCATGGGACGAAAGGTAAAACTGACACCCTGCTCGACTACTAGAGTCGAGACTGCATTCGCGCGAAGCCTAGATTGGCTGAGCGCGAAAGCAGAGAGTGCCTAGGCTCATGGCTAGCTACGGCTTATAAGGCACGGGCTAGCTAGAGCTGACCGTTGGGGAAGTCGTTGATCGTTGGCTGCGTCTAACTGCTCGGGCAAGGTGGTTGCCCTGCAGGTGAGACGCGCCGATATTAACGGTAACAGTAACCGCTAGAGTTACTGTCCCGTACACATGATATTGGATATGCAAACCTCTAGATTCAAATCAATCTGACCATAAAACTAGCGCGGGCGGCGGAATTGTATGAAAGACGTTATTAATAATTTACAAATACCGGCTATGGACCGGCTGATGTCTGAGGTCAATGGGCTAAACTCTCCCCAAGGAGCGAGGCAGGTCGTGGTGGTATGGGTGTCACTATTAGATGTGCTTATTTATGTGTTGAGATGCGGTGGGAGTCGTGGCATGCATGTGGCACTCGCTATATGTTTATGTGAAGGCAAAGATTTTGTGATATCTAGCGTTTAGCAAGTGGTGTACCCATCCATCCATTGGACAGTGGGGCTGTGGGGCTGTGGAGGCGGGAGACAATGCGGGTAGCGTCATCGCAAGAGGGAGGCGGTGAGGGATTATCGGGTGGGTCGGCGCTGCGTGGTTCCATGATGGGAGTCGTCATGCTCGAGAGGGAAAGAGCACGGGAATGCATGTGCGGGTGTTGACTACCATGATGATTTCTACTTGAGTGCCAAGCTATAGCTAGTGACAGCGAAAGGCGTTGGCAAGAAAGTGGGATGTGCTTTTCCACGCAATATTGATGATATTGTGTGTTTCTTGGAGGTCTTTATCGGCGTAGTATTCACATTCCCCTGTTGTGGTTTTACGGACGGATGAGCACGGGCGTCGCGAGGAGGACTTCCCCACAAAGTGGGGCTCGAGAGCGGGAATGAAATCGGGGCTTTGTGCATGTGAGCGGATGGAGTTGTGATGCAGCTGTTTCTTCCGGGAGGACGGCAAGACATTGTGTGATGAGGGAAGTGGTGTCGAGGCCTTGGTCGGCATTTACAAATTGAAATTGAAATTGTTTACAAAATGTACCGTATGCGCCGGTTTACACCAAGTACCGTATGCGCCGGTTGGTGTCTCTGGGCCCTTCCAACTATGCCACATAGGAAACTCACAAGTTCGGGCTAGACCGTTAACCACATAAATCCAACCTCTCCAAGGGTGTTCGGGGGTTTTACTCTCCCCCCCGGAGACTGTGCGATGCGAGGTGATGACGGCGTGCAATCATGGGCGTGAGAAGGTGAAGTGTGCGGGGGCGCGGCGAGAGGTCGTGCGGGACTTGATGCGGTATACAAGTAGGGGATGATGTAGCCATTGAACAGTGTGCGTGTGGAGTTGTGCAAGGATGCGAGACGTGTCGAGTCGTGCATTGGAGATGAGTTTGTCAAGAGGGTCGGTGCGGAGGGTGAGTAGAGAGGTGAGACTTGTGATGGTGGATGAGTGCGGTGTGCCCGTGCGGCTCATGACGATGGGGAGGATGTCGACTTCGGTACCTGGCCAGTGGCTGCGGATGGCATTTGCGAGGGGTGTGTATTTGGCATGAATCAATTGGGCTGTTTGGGAGAGGTTGTTGTCCGTGCAGTACTTCCACTCCCCTATCTGAATCTTTTTAATTGATGAGTAGCGGTGGCGACCGTTTGTGTGACCGACGAATCGAGGTTTGAGGAGGCGGATAAAGTCGGGTTTGTGCGCCATGGGTCGTAGCGCGGGGGGGGAGAATCTCCGGGGGGGGAGGGGGGGGGGGGGGATGGCAGGGCACGAGGTTAGGGAGTCGGGCGAGAGACCTTCGTTAGCAGCAATAAGGCGGTTGGGCACGTGGGTGGGGTGAGGGGGTGACAGTCAAGAGGGGTGTGTATGGATGTGGGGGATGTGAATGACTTGATGGGTTTGTTACCGAAGTGTGCAGTGATGGTCTCCCATCGTCCGCCGTTGTGGCGTTCCATGAGGGAGAGTAGGAGTTGCAGCGCGCTGTTGTGGCGGTCATGTCTTAGGCCATACATGGTCGGGCAGTTACCGGCCATGTGGGGCATGAAATGGCCACACATGGGGCATCGCAGGGTGGGGTTGTGTGTGAGGAGGCGGGTGTTGTGGACTCCCCACATGAATTCTTGCTTGTGGGTGAATTGGATGTTGGTGAGGGTTGTGTGCTTTTTGTGGAAAGTGAAGTCGGCGCCGTCCTCCGCGGCGCGGGCGAGGAGGGCACCGTGTTTGGATGTTTGTGAGAGGGGTTTGTAAGTGTGTTTGGTGTTGTGGGTGTGAGCGTCGGACTTGAGGTTTATTAACAAATATGGCGCGCATGTGCGTGTGATTTTGGTGCGTATGAGTTGGGTCGACTTGTGGGGTTTGGCTGTGTGATAACTCGTCCGCAAAGGATAATGATGGGTTTGTTGCCGAAGTCGATCAACGGAGATAGTTTCCTCGCCCGCCATTGGCTTGCTCCAATTGTTTGTTTATGTAGGTAGTAAGGATGAGCTGTTGTTGTTTGCAAAGAGTTGTTTCGCCTACCGTCCCGGAGACCGGACATAGAGGGGCATTTGCAAGCCATGTGACCGTTGATAGTAAGTTATCCAGACATGGGGCATTGGAAGGATTTATTCCATGAGGTTGCGGGTGTTCCGGACTCCCCATACTATGAAATACATTTTGTGTGTGAATTGAGTGGAGGTCATTGATGAGTGTTTGCCGTGGAAGAAGAATTCCGCGAAAGTGCATCGGGCGGCGGCAAATAGGGCGCCGTGTGTGTTGGTGTGGTGGCATATCATGCATTGGAGTAAAGATGTTATTGAGATTGTGCTTTTAGCATTATCACATTGTTTGCTAGTGGATTTTCGGGTTTTGGGAGGGTTGTATAGCGCCGAGGGGGACATCGACCCCCTTGTCATAAGCCACATATGGGGGTTGTCCGTCCGCTGTACGGTTTGTGAGGAGGTCAACCAGGTCCTCGCCCGCGGAAGGGTTGTGCACTTTATTGTTCCCGATAGGTGTGGTTTGGCCCCCAGCGGTGCAGGCTTCGAGGGTGAAGAGCGTGAAGGATAACAACTTTATGTGGATATGTTGCGTCATGGTAAATGTGTGAGGGTTGCGTATATGTTTATGGGTGAGTCTTATGGAGCACGCGGTTTCTAAGAGGAGAGCGAGGAACGTTAATTGTATATATATAACACGTAGAATTGAATTACATGCCGTGCTTTAGAAACACGATTTCAATAGTCAGAAAATGAAATGCCATGCAAATGGATTAAACACACACAGAGAAAAGGAGCAAAACTGAGAGGCATACATAATACAACATCAATATTAACACTGTGGCATAAAGATCAACCTTGCTCTTTTTCATTCATATATACTTTTCATTAGAAACACGATGAAAAGCCACCACGCACAAGTGAAGGCAAACCCAATAAAGACGCAGGAACCAAGCCCACAAAGCAAGGATGCGAGTAATATCATGCGTACAACCACCTTGAACGGCATTGCAAAAGTGATAACCAAGCGTGCCACGGAGAGCGACTGAAACGCGTTTACGAGCTAGAAAAACCCCATGCGCACACATCCCTATAGAATACGAAGGGAAGCCGAAGTCCATCGACGACCACAGTGCATGATATCAACACACAGCTTGCGGCGACTCTCTTCAGACGACTGCGAGCTGAAGAAGCAACCATGCCCGGCGGGAAGCTGCGAACATCCACCAACATTGCAGGCCAATGAGCTCAGACAACCGCAGATTAGATAGGGGATCCAAACGGCCCCCGTCCTCCATATATAGCAAAAGGGCATTACACGTTCGTCTTGAACATTGTGGACTCGAGGCGTACCATCATGGGCGGAATTCCGCAGTCCGCACATCCGCGTCAAATTTTGTTCTCGGGTCACTATCGTCAAACCTGCGAGAAGCGGAAGGGGGGCACCACGAAATGGGATGCACGAACTAGTGAATGTAACATCAAGAACAAAATGTTTACGCGGGCATGAAAACAATCCAGCCATTTGGCCCTATTTGATCATGATGACAATCCCCAAAATCCGAAACCCGTGAGACAAAGGCCGCTATGTCAATACTTTTTAGAAATAACATATTTAAGGTACATCCGCGTTGATAGAGGCACATCAGAGAAACGCATTACCCGCCGCTAACCCCACAGCCGCCTTGCCACAAAGAAGTCACTCAAAGAAATGTCAATGGAAAAGTCGACAAAGATCCATACCCACGAGAATGTGAGGGAACCTCATTTCACCGAGGGCACTTCCGAACATGAGAGGCGCGCTCCGCAGTGAGGCCAAGCACTCGGTGTGCTGCCGTCGTATAACAATCGGATGGCACCTTGAAACTAGAACTCACAAAGAAGTCACTCAAAGAAATGTCAAAGGAATGCACATTCAACATGCATGCGAAGTTGCTCATTTGTGCTCCCGGCAAAACTGGGCATGTTTTGTTTGTCGCTATACACGCGAAGGATCGGATGAGACGTGAAAGGGGCGTTGTCCCTGCGTATGAAGTTTAAAAACATTTGGGCGCAGTGCTGCCACCTTCATCCCTTATCCGAACAAGTGTGTGTTCTGTGCTTGCACATTGTGATCAAGGGGAGAGCAGGGATTACAAATAGTCATTTGAGAGGCATCCATTTACAAGCCGGGCTCGACCCTCAGCTACGCAACAAGACAGCCGGAGCAGGACGTCATCGGGAAAAACTTCGCCCCTCGTATCCTCTCTCGGAAACATTCCTTGGCCAGCGCAGAGCAACGTGCGGCGTTGATATTCATCGGCACCCAGTGTCCGTCATAATTGTTACTAGTGCTCAGGTACCACAATCGCAGCTCGAGGTCTTTCAAATGAAAAAATGGCGGCGAGGTCGTATGGAAACGCGAAGCTGTGTCACGCACGACGGCGGGAGTTGAAGGAGCCGTTTACTTCGTAGTGGGTTGGAGCCTGCGCATGACGGCGGTAGGTTTCTCATAGGCGACGCTGTCGAGCGTCTGATGGGCTGAGTTCCCCCCTCGGACCATCCGAGTGCCGCCTGACGCTGCCGTGCCTCCGTCATATGCAGCGGTTCGCGCCTGTGTGCCAGGGGCGGCGTTCTTCAAGTTGATTCGCCCCGGAACGGCAACAACGTCCACGCTGTCGTTGCGCGCCGTTGTTCTGCCCACCATCTTCACCATCCGTCCACCGGGTGATGACTGAACCGAAGGAGACGCCGCTGATGGACTCTGCGAACAGCGCAAAATCGGGCAGGTTAGAGCACGAAACTAAAACCGCTTGAGAATCTGTGTGACATGGTTTAGGTGATGGCGTAGAGAATCTGTATGACATGGTCTAAGTCATCACAGTGCTGGCGTAGACGGTAAACGCGAGCATTCCGAGCAAAGTAGCAAAAAACTCGGTGATGTGAAGCAACCGCAAGTTTTTTTTCGGAGACGGAGATACAGGTACCTTGTGCTGAATGGTATTCGATACTGGGAGGAGGTCCAGGGTGAGGGGATGAGGGACGCTTCGAGCCTCCATAGAGCGTCGTTTCGGGGTGGGTATCGTCCCCGTCTGTGGCTGTCGAGACGATAGGGGGTCGCGCCTTGGCCCCGCCCCCGCTTGAATTTCAGCGACCACGGAGGGGCGGTGTCGATGGGGAGGTTCGTCGCCCATCAGCGCAGCCGCGTCGTACTCGGGTTGCAGACTGTCTATCTGGGAGCCGTCGCTCGCCTGGCTACAGCTGCGCATCAGCGCTGGCGGCTTTCTGCCACCGGCTGATACAGGCACCTCGCTCATTTTTGCCTCGCCTCCTGAGACACTGAGTGTATCCTGCTAGTGTCTGTCGACAACCAAAAAAACAGTACCTACACGAGCGACATCCGACGAGACGGAAGAAATCAACCGCCAAGTCCAGGCTAATATAAAGTGCAGCGTTAATCATGCCATATTTCTCATTAATTAAAAGAAGGTAGTGGAAGCAGCTGGAAACCATCCCAAAAATGTAATAAAGGGCAAACAAAGGGGCCAAAATAAGCCCGCGGGGGGGGGGAAGGAAAGGATGCAAGAGCATCGGTACAACCCTCCTTGCCTGGTATCAAGCGACAGCCCCCCGCCCGATAGGTAGAGGGGGGGGAGGGGGGGAGTTTCCAACCTGCCGTACAGCTCAAACCTGTCGTACAACAGCCTGTTGGGGTTTCGTGCAGGTGAATAGAAACGGCTCCTCCAATAAATCAGAAGTGCGGTCGCAAGTGAAAAGATAAGCGCTGATATAGGGTTCCTATTCGATATCCTAACCCGTGAATGGAAAGAGTTGCCACGGTTTGCAACACGCCCTGAATTCGTGCTGGAGGGAGGCAAGCCAGCAGCGAGCGGGCGACGGACAGGGCGGAGTGTGAGGGTACCGAAGAAAGCGGCGAGTCGACGCACAGTCAGTTGCGGCCGCTTGGGCCAGGTAGGAGGAAGAGAAACACTGCAACCTGTCGTCAAGATTGCGGCAAAGAGGCTGATGCGGTTGGGACGCAAGTTAAATCGGGTTGTCTTGTCCTCTGCGTGATACAATGTCAGGTGGGCTCGCCTATCCACCGTCCTCGGCCGACGATGGTGTCGCCTGCGGAAGAGGATTGTGTGGCGGAAGGGTACGGCCATATATTGTGCACGGCGAACAATTGCAAGCACGTGCGTGTTCAACAATGTACGTAACAATATCCTTATTGTAGCATTTACCCTAGGGCACGTTTTGCCAAAGATGTCAGATTGCTTACAATTTGGCCAAAAGACACCCACAGACAGGGTCTGGAAATTTGGCCAAAAGACACCCACAGACAGGGTCTGGGGGTCAATTAGCGCAGGATTATAGGGATGGGTGGGTGGGTTCGCGCGAAGCCTAGATTGGCTGAGCGCGAAAGCAGAGAGTGCCTAGGCTCGTGGCTAGCTACGGCTTATAAGGCACGGGCTAGCTAGAGCTTACCGTTGGGGAAGTCGTTGGTCGTTGGCTGTGTCTAACTGTTCGGGCAAGGTGGTTGCCCTGCAGGCGAGACGCGCCGATATTAACGGTACCAGTAACCGCTAGAGTTACTGTCCCGTACACATGATATTGGATATGCAAACCTCTAGATTCAAATCAATCTGACCATTTACCCTAGGGCACGTTTTGCCAGTAACCTAAAGCCAAAGGCTTGCACAGCCAGAATTAGTGTTGCGGGGGGGACGGAGTGAGCCAGCCGAAGAACCGCCAAGCAGCAGGTGATGGGGTCATGGTTGGGTCAATATATTTGCCTTCGGTCACAGAGCTGTTCTTGGCCCAGCCACCCATAAATTTGATTACGGGGAGGGGCGCGCCGATGCAGCTGGCAGCGGACGCCGCGCCTTTGCGTAGGCTGTGCGACGTCCATTTAAAGCCGGCGGGCGCGGACGAGTGGACTGTGAGGAGGGCGAGGGAGAGCCAGGCGGAGATGGTGGACGCGGCGCCCCACTCGGTGGAAGGTTCGGAAGGTGAGCAGCTCCAAAAGGCGAGTGGGGGTGGCGTGTTGTAGAATTTGTTGCAGAAGGTCGCGCGCTGCTCCGTGTAGTAGACGAGCAGGTCTGCCAAGACGGGGTTAGCCGCTACATGGATAGCGATGACAAGTTTTTCGGCCGCGTCGCGGCGCTGGTCCCCTTTAGATTTGCGCACGAATAGGCAGATTTGTTGAGAGGGCCTGTCGACCACTAGGTCGCCGGTCTGGCAGCGGGCGCCGGTTTCGGCGCGGCAGAAAAACATGTAATTGACACATACCGCTAAACAGGCTCTGAAGCGCTGCATCTGAGGGAGGGAAGCAGGGGTCCACGCGAAAGTTCCGTGTAGGGTGTTGGCGGCGTGTAGGATGTCCAGAGCGACTTGTGCGGGTAGCGGGAGGCGAGCGGTGGTGGGCAGCAGGCGGTGCTGTAGCATTTCGAGTCCACGGCGGGCGTCCGCCAGGAGTTCGCCCACGGCGATAGGTTGGCGCCGGTGGTCGCGGAAGAACTTGTTAATTGCGGAGAAGTAAGGCTGCATCGAGCTGGCAGCGACCGTTCCCGAGAGGGCTAGCCAGGCGGTGTAGCGGACCATCGTGGCCGGCGTGGCCTGTAGCGGGGCGATAGTTTCCTCTGCACAAAAAATAAAAAACTGTCGGATTGCGCTCTGGTAGGTAGAGTACGTAGAGGGCGCTAGCGAGTTGCTGAGTAGGGCAACCGCTGTAACCCCGAGCTTATCTGAACCTAGGAGGTCTTGAAAAGTTTCAGCCAGTTCGGAGGACCAGGGCGACTGTGCTGCTCCGCGGCGTAATCCGTAGCGCGGCGGTCATGTACGCAGAGGGAGGACGTGCTGTACAGGAGTATTTAATCGGTCCGGGCGTATCGCCCGGCCAATCGCACCGCGTCGCGTGTAGAGCCAAGAGGGGGTGCTAGTCGAAAAGCCACGATGCTCCAAGCGGGAGGTCCGACCCCTTCTCGCTTGCCTAGCCTGCCGGGGAAGAACAGGTTGCGGGACGCTGGGAAGTGTACGGTCTCGGTGGCCAAGCGGGCGAACGCGTGGTACCACGTTTTGTTCCGCCAGTAGGGGGCGATGACAGTCGCAGCGGCTTGAGCTTGTTCGAGTTTCGCGGCGAGTGCGGGTAGGGCGGACCAAGGGGGGTTGCAGTAGTTGTTCTCGCGTTTCCACGCCGCGTCGGGGAGGTGTAGGCAGTCGATGTCCTCGCACAAGGGGTCGCGCCAGCGGGCGTTGAAGCGTGGCAGTTGCGTGTTGAGCATAGAAGCGAACCGGTCGATTGTATGCGGGCCCCACCGGAGCTGAAGGTGGTTGAAGAGTTGAGGGTTTAGCTGCCAGTCTTCGGAGTCCAGCTCGCGGCTGAGTGTGTCGGCCCAGACGTTGGCGGCTGACCGGATGTAGCGTGGGCGGATGTGGATGTCGTTGGTGTCGAGTAAGAACCACAAACGCCGCAGCTCCGTCATCATGACGGGTGACCGGGACGTTAGCTTGGTTAGGACGGCGACCACGGCAGTGTTGTCCTCGTGGAGGAGGACTTGTCGTCCTCGGAGTTGCGGTAGAAAGGATTCGACCGCGTGCCTGACTGCTCGAAGTTCCTTCCACGTAATGTGTTGGAGGCGGTCGGGGGCGCTCCAAAACCCGCGGGCTTGGTAATTGGCGTCCTCGTTGAGGACGGCTCCCCACCCGTAGTCGCTCGAGTCGGCGTGTAAGTAGGCGGTCTCGACGGGCTTGTAGATCGACCGGCCGTTGTGTTGGGAGGGTACCGTGCGCCACCACTCGAGGTCGCGTCGGAGTTGGTGGGTGAGGCGCACGCGTCCCCCCCAACCGGTACGGGTAGCCAAGACGTTGTGGAGCTCGCGCAAAAAGAATCGGGCGGGCGCGATGGCGAGGTAGAGGAATTGCGCTTTTCCCGCGAAGGCTGCGAGTTGGCGTGTGGGTAGCCATCGTGCGTTGGACGATGCTCGTCCGAGCAAGGCCGAAGCGTGTTGTGCGAGGTGTAGCAGTTTTTCGGGTGGGGCGCGAAACTCGCCGCGTAGTAAATCCACCGTGAGGCCCAAGTGGTCGCCGACTTGCGTTGGCGTCCATACACCTTTCTTGGGGTTGCGTTGTAGGCCGAGGCTGTCGAGCAGGGCTTGGACGCGCTGCCGGAGTAAGAGGGCCTCGTCGTAGGAATCCGCCAAGAAGAGGAAGTCGTCCATGTAGGGGAGTCGTCGGGTTCCTCGCCATCGCGCGTTCCGGAGGAAGCGCTTGGACGGGCGGCGCGGGCCGGCCGGTGTAGATGCGGGCGTGGGAGGAGGAGGGCGGCGGAGGTGGTTCGTAAACACTTGAGTGAGCTTGCAAAAGTAGGCGCCCGCCGGCGGCGCAGCGGCGGCGGCCCCGGAGAGGGGTGCGCTCGCAGGCCCGTCGGCACCTACCTCTACCTCCACGCGGTGGGCGCTGGTAACCCCATAGCCGTGCCAGGCCTGGCACGGTAGGGGGCTGAACGAGGTACCGGCAGCTGCGATCCGCGGGATCAGCAGCTGTCGGGAAGCCCTGTACGGAGGGTTTTGAAAAACATAATATCCGTACACCAGCACAGGGATCTCCCGCTCGGCCTGTCCGATATGTCTTTTCGCGACTAAATACTCACAGATACTCTCCCGACGATGGGGCGGGGGCGGCGTTTGCGAAATATTTTTTGGCGCAAAGGGGTACGGACGGATCAGCGGAGGGACGAGGGTGTTGGAGCTGGCGGCGGACAGCTGGGAAGCAGCGCTAGGGACAGCGCTCGCTAGCAGTCGCCAGCCCTGCGAGAGTCTTAAGTCTCCCCTGGGGGCGAGGCCTGATGCTACGCAGGACGGAGGTGGGTCGCAGCCGGAGGAGCGGCACGGTCTGGCGGCGGCGGTCCTTAGGATCGCCCGCCGCCGGAAAAGCCCGGTACGGGGGGTTTTTGGAAAAATTCCCGTACCCACCATCTTTTGAGGACCGGCGACTCGATCCCTGTGTTCTTCCAACCCCTTCCCTAGTCGGTACCCGGTTATCGATAGGCTGCCTCAGGCAGTGTGCCTAGGGTTATCGTAACGGCACACTGCTCGTAAAGGCGACCCCCTAACAACGTAAACCACCGGGGGAGGGTACGGACGGCCACAACGCGATCAGATAGGTGTTGGAAACAGACGAGAAAAGGATAGGGGACAGGAGAAAATCTGGCTCGGGGGCAGGAGAGCCAGCCGGACACCGTCTGCAGCCTAGTTATTCTCTCTTCTCAGCCCCCGAAGGAGGAGAGAAGACTCGGCTAGGTGGCGAGCTGCGTCGAGAGGAGCGGCTAATACCTCGGGCGGGGTGGAGCACGGATCGGGGCGGGACCGACGACGACCTATGCGAGGGGGGTTTTTCACCTGCCTTTCCCCCCAAGCTCCGGCACGACCGGAGTCGCACGGGAGCCGAGGTCAGGCAGGTTCGCCTCGACCAGCTCCAGCTGGACAGCCTTGCTGATCAGCGACCCCGCAGCGGCTGGAGCAGGCCGCGTAACGTGGAGACTAGCGACACTTTATTTTTCATACTGTATCCAAAAAAAAATACGTATAGATCAGAAAATTATAAATACCTGGATACGGGTATGTTTTAGACGGTATCGTTACTGCCATTGGAGAGGTTGGGATTAGTGGTTCACGGTCTGCCTCACGCTTAGAAGTCCAACTACAGGTTGAGCATAGCACAAGAGGGGGCCCAGAGACGACAGCCGGTTTTTACTGGTATTGTTGTAAACAATTTCAAATTTCAAATTTCAAATTTGCAAAAGTAGTAGGCGGAGCCCGACCACCCCATGGGGAGGCATGCGAGGCGCCATAGGGTGCCGCGGTAGTTGACCGTGAAGTAGTCGCGGTCCTCCTCCCGGATGCCAAGGGTGTAGTACCCATCGGTGAGGTCGAGTGAGACGAAGTAGTCCCCCGGTCGAGATAGATGGCGGAGGTGCTTGAGGGTCTCGCAAGTCATGTTGAACGTTGAGCAATAGCGGTTGAGTTCTCGAAGGTCGATGATCAAGCGCCATTGATTGCATCCGGGTTTTGGCACCAAGAACATCCGGGAGACGTAGCGGGGGCTCGTAGAGCGCTCCCATGCGCCGCAAGCCTCGAAGCGTGGTAGTTCCGAGTTGAGAAACTCGAGTTGGTCGGGTGTGGCGTCTAGCATGGAAATGCCGTGGTTGAACGGCTTGGGACGTAGGCCGTGCTTGAACTTCACACGTACGCCGTGGCGGATCCAACCTAGGACTTGGCCGCTCGCGCCGATGCGCTCCCACTCCCGCCATCTTCGACGTACGCGGTGGCGCATGAAGGAAGATGTCGGGGAGCAGGAATCGGCGCGGCGGGCCACACCATCATTTCTTGCTCGGGGTTTTAGCCGGGTCGGTCGGCTTGGGGGGGGGGGGGCGGCTCGTGCCGCGGCTGCTGCTGCGGCAGCGGCCTTGCGTTTGTCGGCGGCGGCTTTGCGGGTGCGAGCGTCGGGGCCGGTGGGCTTGTCCGGCGTGACCTTTGCGAAAGCGGCGCCGGCGGCGGCCTTGCTGGCGGCGTGTAGGCTGACTTCAAGCGTGCGGTCGACGAAAGCTTGGCGTAGCGCGTCCAATGTGCCGGAGACCGCGGTAGGACGCGGTCGGCAAAAGCGCTCGTGTGCCAATTCGGCGAACACGCGGTCCGCATCTGTGCTCGTTTGTCCGCCCTTGGTGAGGCGGAGGAAGCCCAGTCTAGTACGGGCGGCCTCCTCCGTCGTTGCGTGGGTGCGATGGCCCGCTCGGATGAGGGCAATCGCTGCCGCCTGCTCTGTAGGTAGAGGTGGGCCGTGCGACAACGTGTCCAAAGCCTCGCCAATTGCCGCGTTGGCGCAACTGTCGAAGAAGGCATAGCACCCGATGTGTAGGTACTCGTCGTATGCCGCTTGGGTGCGTTTGTCGCTTAGGGCGCGGGCGGTGTCGTCCGTAAGAGTCCACAGACGTGGCTCCTCGACGTCTCGAGGGGGACGTTCGAGGCCGGCCGGGATGACTTCGCCGTAGTTGGTGAAGTCGACGAACTCGGCCGCGGCGGGGTCGGGTTCGTCGTCGAGCAGGTCGATAGGTGGCTCGGGGGCCGCCTTACCACCCTCCGTCGCTGTTGCGTCGGCGGGAATGGACTGCTGTGGATCAGTAGGAGCAGGTGTAGCTGTGGTGCGTTGGAGCTGGGCGAGTAAGGCAGCGTTAGCCGCCAAAAACTGTTCCGTTATCCGTTGTTCCGATGCCAAAACTGCCGTACGAATCTGTTCGGCTGTGCGTTGTTCGAGTGAGGTAGCGTGAGGGTCGGCCGCTGCGGCGGATGTAGACTGCTCAGGCTGCATATTGGGGAATTGCGTAGCTGAACGAGGGGAAGTGTCGCGTGACGCTCGAGTGCGCATGGGACGAAAGTAAGATTGACACCCTACTCGACTACGAGAGTCGAGACTGCATTCGCGCGAAGCCTAGATTGGCTGAGCGCGAAAGCAGAGAGTGCCTAGGCTCGTGGCTAGCTACGGCTTATAAGGCACGGGCTAGCTAGAGCTGACCGTTGGGGAAGTCGTTGGTCGTTGGCTGTGTCTAACTGTTCGGGCAAGGTGGTTGCCCTGCAGGCGAGACGCGCCGATATTAACGGTACCAGTAACCGCTAGAGTTACTGTCCCGTACACATGATATTGGATATGCAAACCTCTAGATTCAAATCAATCTGACCATTTACCCCAGGCCAAAGATGTTAGCTTGTTTACAATTTGACCAAAAGACCACCACATGCCTCGCCTGGGGAAGATTAGCGCTAATTATGGGTTGGGTGGGTGGGTTGCGCGAGCCAGATGAGCGAGCGCAAAGCAGAGAGTGCCAGTGCTCGGGGGTTGCACCGGCTTAAGGGGCTGCCGCTAGCTAGTGCTGCTGGGGGCAGGGCATGGGGCGTTGCGCTAAGTGTTTCCTCATTCCTCGAGGGTTACCTCGAGGACAGGGTGAGACGCGCCGCTTTTACGGTAACGCTTTACCGTTCTGGTTTGCGTTCTGTCACATATGTAAGTAAGTTTTGCAAGCCTCTAGATTTAAAACAATCTGACTATTCACCCGAGGGCACGTTTTGCCAGTATTGAATAAACCAGAGGTTTTGCGCAGCCTAGTCTCGATGAAGCGGGTTGGCTGGGACGAGCCAGCCGAAGTACTGCCAGGCCGCTGGCGATGGGGTCATGGTAGGGTCGATGTATTTCCCTTCTGTGACAGAAATGTTTTTGGCCCAACCACCCATGTATTTGACGACGTGGAGTGGGGTCCCGCTGCAGCTAGAGGCGGAGGCGGCACCTTTACGTAGGCTGTGCGATGTCCATTAAAAACCACTCGGAGGTTTGGCGCCGACGGCGTCGCATGCGTCGAGGAGCCAAGCGGAGAGTGTCGCAGCCGCTTACCAATCGCCGGAGTTTTCGTAAGGTACGAAGCTCCATAGTGCGGGAGGGGGGGGCTGTTGAAGAATTCCTTGCAATAGGCGGTCCGCTGTGTGCAATAGTATTCCAGTAGGTCGGCCATAACTGGATTGGCAGTAGTCGGAATAGCGAGGATGGGTTTGTCGGCCGCGCTGCGCCTCTGATCGCCTTTAGCTTTGCGGATGAATAGCCAGATTTTCTGGGATGGTCGGTCGACTACGAGGTCGCGTGTTAAACATCGAACGCCGGATTCGGCTCTGCAGAAAAACGCATAATTTGTGCAGACTGCCATTAGCGCTCAGGAAAACGCGATGAGGTGGCTTGAAGTAGGTGTCCAATGGAGGTGTGTACGGAGCTTTGCGGCGGCGGTGAGTAGCGCGAGGGCTAGAGGAGCTGGTAATGGGAGGCGCGAGTCCGCTGCATGTAGACGTTGTTGTTGCATCTCGAGTCCGCGACGAGCGTCGGCCAAGAGTTCGCCGACTGCGATCGGCTGTTGTTGGTGGTCGCGGAAGAACTTGTTTATGGCTGAGTAGTATTGTTGCAACGATGCAGCGGCGACGGTACCTTGGAGTCCCAACCAGGCCGTGTAGCGAATGACCGATTGTGTAGTAGCCTGTAGCGGAGGGATGTTTTCCTCGTTGCAGAAAGCGGCAAATTGACGCATGCCGCTGTCGTAGTTGGAGTACGTTGCCGGGGCTAGGGAGCTGCTCAACATGTGTAGCGCAGTGGTACCGATGTGGTCGGTGCCCAACAGGTTGCGAGGTCTACTAGCCATGGTAGTTGTCCACGGTGCGTGCGCGTCTGGCTCCCGTAATGTGTAGCGGATAGGCCGCGAGGGCTTGTTCGATTGAGTGACCATAGCTCGTAGGTCCGTGAGGCTTGAGCTGGCCGTTCGTAGCGTGCGTCCTATTGCGCCTCTGCGGGTGTGTAGCCAAGCCGGCGTGGCAGTCGAAAGGCCACGATGCTCCATCCTGGTCGTCCGACCCCCTCGCGTGAGCCGTGCCGACCGGGGAACAACAGGTCTCGCGAGGGGGGGTAGTGGATAGTTTCGGTGGCCAAGCCGTGGAGGTCCTGGAACCACGGCTTGTGGGGCCAGTACGGTGCGATGACGGTAGCTGCTGCTCCTGATTGGCGTAGTTTTGCACAGAGGGCGGGAAGAGCTGACCATGGCGGGTTGCAGTAGTTTGTCTCGCGTTGCCATGCGGCGTCCGGAAGGTGTAGACAGTCGACGTCCTCACATTTGGGGTCGCGCCATCGGGCGTTGAAACGCGGTAGCTTAGCGTTTTCCATCGACGCAAAACGGTTGATTGAGTGTGGTCCCCACGCGGTCTGAAGGTAGGCGAACATTCGCGGGTTCAGCTGCCAGTCGTCGCGGTCTAGCTCCCGGCTTAGGCTGTCGGCCCAGATGTTCGCTGCCGAGCGGATGTAGCGGGGACGGATG
Source organism: Tetraselmis chui (assembly GCA_026401115.1). Classification (NCBI taxonomy): domain Eukaryota; kingdom Viridiplantae; phylum Chlorophyta; class Chlorodendrophyceae; order Chlorodendrales; family Chlorodendraceae; genus Tetraselmis; species Tetraselmis chui. The sequence continues at coordinate 138,490 of JAPMLY010000034.1, forward strand.
TTGATGTCGTTGACGTCGAGAAAGTGCCAGAGCCGGCGTAATTCGGTCATCATGACCGGGGAGCGCGTAGTCAACTTCGATAGAGTAGCCACGACGGCTGTGTTGTCCTCGTGAAGTAAAGCATGTCGGCCTAGGAGTTGTGGTAGAAAGGACTCAATCGCGTGACGAACGGCGCGGAGTTCCTTCCAGGTGATGTGTTGCTCGCGGTCGTCGTCGTACCAAAACCCGCGGGCTGGGTAGGATGGGTTGTCGTTCAGGACGGCTCCCCATCCGTAACCGCTGGAGTCGGCGTGGAGGTACGCTGTCTCGATGGGTTTGTAGATAGAGCGGCCGTTGTGTTGGACGGGGACGGTACGCCACCACTCGAGGTCGCGTCGTAACTTGTGTGTCATCCGGACACGTCCGCCCCATCATGTTCGCGTAGCCAGCACGCAGTGTAGTTCGCGTAGGAAGAAACGGGCTGGCGCGATGGCGAGGTAGAGGAATTGCGCCTTGCCAGCGAACGCCGCGAGTTGTCTGGCGGGCAACCAACGAGCGGTGGTCGCTGCGCGGCCGAATAATGCGGAAGTCTGTTTGGAGTGGGCTTGAAGCTTGTCGGCCGGGGCTCGAAATTCGTCAGTCATGAGGTCGACTGTCATGCCGAGGTGGGTGCCCACCTGTGTGGGCTGCCACATGCCTTTGTCGGGGTTGCGCTGAAGGCCGAGCCGTTGTAGCAGGGACTCGATGTTGTTGCGTAGCAGTAGCGCTGCCTCGTATGAGCTGGCCAGGAATAGGAAGTCGTCTATGTACGGTAGCAGACGTACGCCGCGCCATCGGACGTTGCGGAGGAAACGTCGGGACGGCTTGTATGGCGTCGCGGAGTTGGTTGTCATCGGTGTAGGCGCTCGTCGCATGTAGTTTGTGAACGCCTATGTAAGCTTGCAGAAATAGTAGGCGGACGCCGACCAGCCCATCGGGAGGCATGCGAGGCGCCACAGCTCGCCGCGGTAGTTGACCGTGAAAAAGTCGCGGTCTTCTTCTCGGATGCCGAGCGTGTAGTAGCCGTCCGCGAGGTCGAGGGAGATGAAGTAGTCGCCCGGGCGGGACAGATGGCGTAAGTGTTTGAGGGTCTCGCACGACATCTTGAATTCCGCGCATTAGTTGTTTAGCTCGCGGAGGTCGATGATGAGACGCCATTTGTTCACACCGGGTTTGGGAACGAGAAACATGCGGGAGACGTAGCGGGTGTTGTTGGAGCGCTCTCAGGCCCCGCAGGCTTCGAAGCGTGGGAGTTTTGTGGCTAGGAAGTCGAGTTGAGGCTGGGTAGCGTCCTTCATGGAGACTCCGTGGTTGAAAGGTCGGGGACGTAGGCCGTTTTTGAACTTGACCCGCACGCCATGGCGGATCCAGCTCACGACTTGATCGCTCGCGCCGATATGCTCCCACTCATGCCATCTTAGCCGCACGCGGTGACGCATGTAGTTGGATGACGGGGAGCAGGAATCGGCGCGGCGGGCCACACCATCATTTCTTTGTGGTGGGTTTTGCCCCGTCGGTGGGTTTGGTTCCGGCCGCCGCTGCCGCTGCTGCTGCTGCTACTGCGGCCTTGCGCTTGTCGGCGGCTGCCTTCTTGGCCTTGGCGTCTTGTCCGGGTGGCCTGTCCGGCGTGACTCTCGCGAATGCTGCCCCAGCAGCTGTTTTGTTGGCGGCATGTAGGCTGACTCCGAGGGTCCGATCGACGAACGCTTGGCGTAGCTCGTCCAGTGCGCTCGAGACCGCGGTAGGGCGTGGGCGGCAGAAACGTTCGTGGGCGAGTTCGGCGAACACTCGGTCCGAATCCGAGCTCGTTTGTCCGCCCTTGGTGAGGTGGAGGAAGCCCAGTCGAGTACGGGCGGCCTCCTCCGTCGTTGTGTGGGTGCGATGACCCGCTCGGATGAGGGCAACGGCCGCCGCCTGCTCCGTTGGTAGAGGAGGTCCGGTTGACAGCGTGTCCAAAGCCTCGCTGATTGCCGCGTTGGCGCAGCCGTCGAAGAAGGCATAGCACCCGATGTGGAGGTACTCGTCGTACCCCGCTTGAGATTTTCTGTCGTTGAGGAAGCGGGCCGTGTCGTCCGTTAGCGTCCAAAGGCGAGGTTCGTCGATGTCGCGAGGGGGTTACTCCAAGCCGGCAGGAATGATTTTACCGTATGCGGCAAAATCGACGAACTCGGGCTCGTGGAGCTCGGAGTCGTCGTTCAGCAGGTCGATAGGCGGCTCAGGGGCTGCCTTACCACCCTCAGTCGCAATGGTCGCGTCAGGGGGAATGGACTGCTCTTGATTCGGAAGCACGGAGGGGCCGGTCAATCGTTCGAGCTGGGCTAGTAAGGCGGTGTTAGACGCATGAATATGCTCAGCCAATCGGAGTTCGAGGGCCGATACCGCGGTTTGAATCTGTTCGGAAGTACGCCGTTCGAGTGCAGAGGGGAGAGTGTCGACTCCGGGAGCGGAGGACGACGGCTCAGGTTGCATGTTGTTAGACGGCGACTTAGAACGTGGGGAAGTGTCTCGTGACGCTCGAGTGCGCATGAGACGATGTAAACTGACACCCAGCTCGACTACGAGAGTCGAGACTGTAATTGCGCGAGCCAGATGGGCGAGCGCAAAGCAGAGAGTGCCAGTGCTCGGGGGTTGCACCGGCTTAAGGGGCTGCCGCTAGCTAGTGCTGTTGGGAGTAGGGCATGGGGTGTTGCGTTAGGCGTTTCCTCAGTCCTCGAGGGTTTTCCTCGAGGGTGGGGGCAAGACGCACCGCTTTTAAAGTAACACTTTACCGTTCATTGTGTGCGTTATGTCACATATGCAGGTAAGTTTTGCAAACTTCTAGATTTATAACAATTTAGCCGAGGGCACGCAAAACAAACTATCTACCCGAGGGCACGTTTTGCCCGTATCTTAAAAGCCGGAGGCTTGCGCAGCCTAGTCTTAAGGAAGCGGTTTGGTTGGGACGAGCCAGCGGAAATAGTGCCACGCCGCTAGAGATGGGGTTATGGTGGGGTCGATGTATTTACCTTCAGTCACGGAACTGTTCTTGGCCCGTCCACCCATGTATTTGACGACGTAGAGTGGGGTCCCGATGCAGCTAGCAGCGGAGGCGGCACCTTTGCGGAGGCTGTGCGATGTCCATTTGAAACCTTTTGGAGGTGTGGCGCCGATGGCGGCGTAAACGTCGAGGAGCGAGGCGGAGAGAGTAGCAGTCGCTTGCCAGTCGCCAACATTATTGTAAGGTGTAAAGCTCCATACTGCGGCTCGTGGGGGGCTGTTGTAGATTTTTTCGCAATAGGCGGCACGCTACGCGCAATATCATTCCAGTAGGTAAGCGAGTGTGGGGTTGGCCGTGATTGGTATAGCTAGGATTAGTTTGTCGGTCGCGCTTGGTCGCTGGTCGCCTTTTGCCTTTCGGATGAATAGCCGAATTTGTCCGGATGGTCGGTCGACAGTCAGGTCATGGGTTAAGCAACGGACTCTAGATTCCGCTCTATTAAAAAACGAATAGTTGGTACACACCGCCAGTAGCGCCCATAAATCTAGCGATCAAGTATCGCGATGGTGGCGTCCACGTGAGGTGTTTGCGGAGTTGGGTTGTTGCGTTGAGTAGCGAGAGCGCTAGGGGGGCCGGCAACGGGAGGCGGGAGTCCGCGGCTAGTAGACGTTCTTGCAGCATTTCGAGCCCGCGTCTTGCGTCCGCTAAGAGTTCGCCGACGGCAATCGGCTGTTGTTGGTGGTCGCGGACGAGCTTGTTTATCGTTGAGTAGTATTTTTGTAGTGATGCCGCGGCGACGGTGCGTTGTAGTTCTAGCCAAGCTGTGAGCGGACTATGGACTGTGTGGTAGCTTGCAAAGGGGTGTATGTCCTCCTCGTGGCAGAAGGCGGCGAACTGGCGCATACCGTTGTCGTAGTTCGCTTAGGTTTTCGGTGCGAGGGAGCTACTCAGCAAGTGTAGCGCTGTGGTCCCGATTTGGCCGGTTCCTAGTAGCGTGTGAAGCTGGGCAGTCATGGTAGATGCCCGCGGCGCGTGCGCGTCAGGTTCGCGAAGCTTGTCGCGGGCAGGTCGCAAGTGTACTTGTGGGTGGAAGGTGCCAGAGCGTAGGTCTGCGACGCTAGGGCTAGCAGTCCGTAGTGTGCGCCCTATTGCGCCTCTGCGGGTGTGCAACCAGGCCGGCGCGGCAGTCGAAAAGCCACGACGCTCCATCATGGTCATCCGACACCCTCGCGCGAGCCGTGCCGTCCGGGGAAGAATATATCGCGTGAGGCGGAGTAGTGGATGGTCTCGGTGGCCATGATGTGCAGGTGTTGAAACCACGGTTTGTGGGGGCAGTAGCGTGCGATGATGGTGGTTGTTGCGCCCGACCGATGTAGCTTTGCGCATAAGGCGGGTAGAGCGGCCTAGGGGGGGTTGTAGTTGTTGGCCTCGCGTTGCCACGCGGTGTCCGTTAGGCGAAGACAATCGACGTCCTCGCACTTGGGGTCGCGCCACCTGGCGTTGAAACGGGGGAGCTGAGTGTTTTCCATCGTTGCGAAACGGTCGATCGAGTGGGGTCCCCACGCTATCCGGAAGTAGCTGAAGATCCGCGGGTTTAGCTGCCAATCGTCGCGGTCGAGTTCCCGGCTGAGTCTGTCGGCCCAATTAATCGCTGATGAGCGAATGTATCTAGGTCGTATCTAGACATGTTCTAATCATATCTAGAATAGCTTACATTAGCTATTTGTAACTAACAACTAGAAAGTATTACTTACAACACTCCCCTTGAAGGTAGCTACTGGATGAAGCGTTACATTGGGTCTACTTCTCCGAGGATTGCACTTGGGTGTCTTGTCGGTTCAAGTCATGGCAGAGGCTTCGTGAACATGTCGGCCACCATTTGGTTAGTGGGGAGGTATCTCAACTTAATGGTTCCATGTTCCACGTGGTCCTTGAGGAAGTGCCACTTCAGACCGATGTGTTTAGTCTTCTCGCTGACCGAGGCATTCTCGGAGTACGCGATGGCGCTTTGGTTGTCCTCCCATATGGTGGTGATTTCGGTGATGGGGGCGTTGAAGATCTCCCCCATAAGTTGGCGGAGGTGGAGTCCCTCCTTGGTGGCGTCAGCTGCAGAGTAGTACTCGACTTCACATGTGGATTGGGCCACACGCGTCTTTTGTTTGGACTTGTAGCTTATGGGCCCGCGTCCGAGAGTGAAAAGATAGCCCGAACGGGACTTGCGGTGCTTCTATCGTTTGCCCTGTCAGGGTCGGCAAAGCTTGTAAGTTGGAGACTGTGGTCCGTGGCTCCCCCCCCCCCCCCCGCCCCCCCCAACGTCACGCGCATGTCGATGGTGCCATGGAGGTATGGAAGGACCTTCTTCAGAGCATGCATGTGTGCGTCCGTGGGGGGTTCTTGGGCGGAGCCAAGGATGCTCAACGCCGTGGAAACATCGGGACGCGTGCAAACAGCCGCGTACTAGAGACTACCGAGGACACTTGGGTAGACGTCCTTGGCCACCCCGGTAAGGGGGGGGTGAAGTCATGTGCGCGAGGCCGGCGAGGAAGCCGGGGTTCATAGGGAGGGACGAGGGCTTAGAGTCGGCCATGCCGTACTTTGCGAGGATGTCGCGCATGTATTTGGACTGAACCAGTGAGATGGTCCGGGCCGAGCGATCGCGGGTGATGTGCATGCCCCGGAGTTGGGAGAGGTCGCCATGACCACCGTGCACCAAATTGAGCCTTGAACGATGTAAGCCATGTGTATTGAACCATGCAAACACAGTTAGTGTGGAAGATAACGTACGCAAACGTAGTTACAGTCACAGTCCCGCAAACGGAACAGTTACAGCGACAACCAGCCTACAGGCGTGGTGTCGGGACAACAGAAGTGAGAGAGCTGTAGCCTAGCGACAGCTCTGTACCGAGTCAAACAATTTATCGGTATGTCCGATCTAGACATGTACTAATCATATCTAGAGTAGCTTACAGTAGCTATCTGCAACTAATACGTATGCGGTATTACTTACAACACTCCCCCTGAAGGTAGCTACGGGATGAAGCGTTGCATTGGGTCTTGTCCTCCAAGGATCGCACTTCGGTGTCGTGCTAGTGCAGGTCCTGGGAGGGGTTTAGTGAGCATGTCAGCCACCATCTGGTCAGTGGGGAGGTACCTCAACTTGATGGTCCCTTGCTCCACGTGGTCTTTGAGAAAGTGCCACTTCAGGCCGATGTGTTTAGTCTTCTCGCTGACCAAGGCATTTTGGGAGTATGCAATGGCGCTTTGGTTGTCCTCCCAGATGGTGGTGGTTTCGGTGATGGGGGAGTCGAAGATTTCCCCCAGGAGTTGTCGGAGGTGGAGTCCCTCCTTGGTGGCGTCAGCCGCAGAGTAGTACTCGGCTTCACACGTGGATTGAGCCACACAAGTCTGTTGTTTGGACTTGTAACTGATTGGCCCGCGTCCGAGGGTGAAGAGATAGCCGGAGCGAGACTTGCGGGTGCTGCTGTCGTTGGCCCAATCAGCGTCGGCAAAGCCTGTGAGTTGGAGACTGTGGTCCAGGCCCCCCCCCAACGTCAGGCGCATGTTGATGGTGCCATGGAGGTAGCGGAGGACCTTTTTCAGAGCTTGCAAGTGTGCCTCGGTGGGCGAGGCTTGGGCAGAGCCGAGGATGCTCAACGCCGTGGAGACATCGGGGCGTGTACAAACGGCGGCGTACTGAAGGCTGCCCAGGAGGCTTGGGTAGACGTCCTTGGCCACTCCTGTGAGAGAAGGCGAGTTCAAGTGTGCAAGGCCGGCGAGGAAGCCTGGGTCCATCGGAAGGGACGACGGCTTAGAGTCAGACATGCCGTACTTGGCGAGGATGTCGCGCAGGTACTTGGACTGGTCCAGCGAGATTGTGCGCGTGGAGCGATCGCGGGTAATGTGCATGCCGAGGAGTTGGGAGAGGTCGCCTAGGTCCTTGATTTTGAACCGTGCTCCGAGTTGGGCTTTGAACGATGCGAGCCAGGTGGCATCATTGCAGGCCGCGGGAATGTCATCGACGTACAGGGCGATCATGGCGAAGACGTGGCCGGCGCGATAGATGTAGATGCACGGGTCGGAGACGCATTGTTGCCATCCATGGTCGACGAGCCACGCACGAAGTAGCATGTTGAACTCGCGGGGGGACTGCTTAAGGCCGTAGAGGCAACGCTTGAGGTGACAAACCTTGGACGTTCCATCGGTGAAGCCGAGGGGCTGGCGGATGTACACATCCTCCCGGATGGGGGCGTAGAGAAACGCTGTGTCGATGTCAAGTTGGCAGAGTTCAAGGTCGCGGGCGGCTGCAATGGTTAGGAAGAGACGCAGGCTGGCCATGCGGATGACCGGGGAGAAGGTCTCCGTGTAGTCCAGTCCAGCGCGTTGACTGCACCCCTTGGCGACGAACCGCGCTTTGAAGCGGGAGACGTCGCCGGCTGTATCCGACTTGACTTTAAAGATCCACATGCTGTTAACGACCATGCGGCCGGGGGGGAGGTCCACAAGGTCCCACGTGCCGTTGCTGATGAGGGAGGAATACTCCTGTTGCATAGCGGCTTGCCATTGGGGGGCTTGGGCGCTGTCCAGCGCAGCTCGGTAGGATTTTGGTTCCACACACTCTCGGGCGGAGAGGAGGGCGACGGCAGTAGGGGACGTGCCGGCAGGTGTGTGTGGGGGACCAGTGACAAGGTTGGGGACGTGAGGGTGCTCAAAGATGTCCTCTTGAGCTTTTCCTTGTTCAGGATCACAACACGCCGTGACGAGTGTGGGTGGGTAGTCGGACAGGTGGGCAACCATATCGCCGTAGCGAATGGGGTGGGAGCGGAGCCGAGCATGGCGAGGGGTTGGCGGGGGGGGTAGGGGTGTGGGTGATGTGAGGTCAATGGGGTGGGATAGGGGTGAGTCTGCGGGGACGTCGTCCGAAGAGTCGGTGATGGCCGAGTCGACGGAGGGTTGTGTGTCGAAGCCTGGGGTGTCTTCCTGAAAGACAACATGTACGGAAGTGGTGATGCGACGTGTTTCCGGATTGTAGACACGATACCCGGGTGCGTCAGGGGGATAGCCCACCATGACGCCGCGAAATGCTTTTTCACTGAGTTTCCGACGTTGTTTGTCGGGGACCTTGGCGAAAACGGCGCAGCCGAAGACGCGGAACTTGGAGGCGTTGGGCACTGACGACGTAAGGAGTGTGAGGGGGACGCCCCCATTAGGTCCGACCGAGCGACTGTACGTGCGGTTGCGAAGGTACACAACTGTGCTGACAGCGCACGACCACATGGAGTTGGGAACGGCCATGTTGTGGAGCATCGCCGATGCATTGTCCCGGATGGTGCGCCAGGGACGTTCGGCCTTGCCGAGCATGTGGTGGGCGTATGGGGCAGAGAACTGTACCCCGACGCCGAGGTGTGCGCACATCTGGCGAGTGACAGCAGCTTCAAACACCGAGTCTGAGTCAAATTTGAGGACCGGTGCGAACGCGCCCGTCTGGGAGTGATGGCGGGCATGCAGGTGTTTGATGTCCAAGAGGATGGTTTCCAATTCCGAACATGCGTCGTCTTTAGACTTAAGGAACCGCACCCACATGTAGTTGGTGTGATGGTCGATGACGAGCAAGCAGTAACGGAGGCCATGTGGGGAGGGGACATTGACCGGGCCCCAGAGGTCAGCGGACAGGTTGAGGAGGGGGTGGGATGGCTTCGCGCAAGCGGCTGTGTTGCGTGGTGCAGCTGTGGCTTTGTGAAGGAGACAAGAGTCGCACGAAACTTTGGTTACAGCGCTAGTTAACACAGGGCTAGTCGGGACACCGTGAGTATGTTGGGCCTGAAGGCTTTGCATGTTGAGGTGGCCATATCGACGGTGCCACAGGACGGGATCACACTGGGCAGTAAGGGCAACCTGAGGGGAGGGGTCAAGTGCCGGCGGTGCGGATGGGCTGGAAGGGAGGACCGGCTGGTGGGGAAGGAGGTAGAGACCGTTTCCGGACGGTTCTAGCACACCCATGCCTGTGGGTACCAAAAGCAAACCAGTGTCAGAGTTGGAGGGGAATATGAATTCACAACCGCTGTGAGTTTGCATCCAGCTCACACTAAGGAGTCGGCCGATACGCTGTGCTGAACGAGATGATAGGTCAGGGGTGTAGAGTGCATACACAGTGCGGTGAATGAGCTGGCCAGAGGCAAGTCTGACAGAAATTCGCACAGAGCCACTGCCCTTAACGTCAACGCCGACACCGCCCACGCGAGAGGGAGCGGATGGGGGCGTGAATTTCACGAAGTCATCTCGGAACGCAGTGAGGTTAATCGAGCAGGCGGAATCAACGACCCAAAACTTTGACAGATTACGACCCGGGGCGAGGGAAGAGGAGAATGCCACAGAGCTGAATGGGACACTCACCTCGTCGTCAGCGTAGTCATCAGCGCAGTCCGCGAGGGTGGGTAGGCAGTCGGTGTCATCGGCGGGGGCGTCGTCGGCAGGGACGTCGCTCAGCAGCGCAGCGTGAGCAGCGGGGGTGCCGTCGGCGGCGCCGTACTTCTGGACTGTCAGCCTACGCTTGGCGAGATTCCACTTAAGGATAGCGTCATCCGTGGCAGTGCACGCGGACATGAGATGGTGAAGGCTGCCACAAACGCCACACTTGTTGGGTCGATGGCCGCGAGGGTTACGGTGTGGTGGGCCTCGACCGCTGTGCGAGCCGCGGCCCGCAGCGACGAACGCGGAGATGGGAGGAGGTGATATGGCCGGAGCGGTTGCGTCCGGAGCAGGGTCGTCCTCCATGTTGTGCGCAAGGTGGAGAATGCTGGCCATAACTTCATCAGCCGACATGATGTAGTCCGTGTCAAAGGCGTTGATGACGCATTGCTTCGCCTGACCGTGTGGGCCGCTGCTGGAAATACCGCGCAGCATGAGGAGACCGAGGTGGTGGGGGTGGATGGCAACGGAGCCATCAACCAACTGGCATGTGTCGTTGTACTCGTCAAAGGTCTGGCGCATGTAGTGGACATAGTCACTGAGTGACTGACCAGGGCGCTGTCTGACCGTCAGGTTGTCTAAGAGGGACAAGGAGCGAGCAAAAGACCGACAGTCGAGGCGTTCACAAAGGATGTCCCACGCGGCAGCGGCGCAGTCAGGGCGTGCTGGAGAAACGCATTTCATGGCTTGGTCAGCACGCTTATTCGCGCTGGCTGCATGGAGAAGCAGCGTGTAGGCGTAGTGTTGCGCTTGTTCGTCGAGCCAGACGCCGGAGTCGCGGATGGCCAGCTGAGGAATGAGGTATGCGGCCTTGATGGAGAGGAAATTAAGGAAGGTCCTCTTCCATTGCTTGAAGTCCGTGGTCGGGCACATGACGGGGACCGACATCTTCATGGACCGGTTGAGGGCGTCCTTGTCGAAGCCGGGGGCTTCGTGTGCCGCCCGGTTTATGACCACCGGGTCAATAGTGGGGCGACGACGGCCCCGGGGGGTGGGGTCGCCATGTTGGAGTGGGGGAGAGTGCCGGCCATGAAAGGGAGGAGGTGGTCCACCGGGAAAGGGAGAGCGGCCGGCCATGGGACGCGGAGGGCCGTACGAGTGCGGGTGGTCACGGTGGTCACGGTAGGGGGGGATGAGATGAGAGGGCGCCTCCGTGATATGGGGGCCGGGGTGGTGAGGGGCATATCCGGCGTGGGGGAAGGGGGGAGGTGGTGGGAGGTGATCAACCCGGATGGCGTGACGCGAGGGGTCGTAGTGCGCATCGGCACGCGCGGGCTCGCGGGGCGCATCGTGGCGGCGCTGTGCGACTGTGGGGTCGCCAACAGGGGCTGCAGCAGGAAAGAGTGTTTCTGCGTCCGGGGTGATGAAACCAGGCTGGGGATGTTCAAGCAGGTGGAGGGTGTGGCCGTCGTGGCTGTCCCGGACGGGTTCGAGTTGGGCATCGTGGCGGCGCTGAGCTACAGGGGGGTGCGGATTAGCACCCGCAGCAGCAACAGCACCCTCGGCCGACTGCGAGTCGAAACGAGCTGTTAAGCTCGCCACTTGCGCAACGAGCAGCGCGAGAGTATCTGGGGGGTGATCGAGGTTGCTCTGGTGAGAGCCTGACTCAGGGGAACCAACAGGTGAAACAGGCGGGTTTTTCTGCGCCATTTCGACAGAGGGCAAAAAAGAAAGAGCTGGAAGAAAAACAGGCAGCGGTAAAAACCGCTAGCCGGACTCGTGCCTAACAGCGGTATGCAAAGAGACGGCCTGATGCCCGCCGACCCCTCGGCCTGTAGCCCCGGGGTGTCTCAGAGCACCTTTTCTGTATCCTCCACCCAGTGTGGGGCACAAGTCGAGGCCAAGGCCAGGACAGGTGGAGCGCTGCGCTGATGGCCTAGTCGATAAGCTAATATGAAAAAAAAATAAAAAAGGTAAGCTACGGCTAGCGTGCAACCTGTGGATGCGTATTCACCCGACAGTGCACCCCCCCGTTCTCCAGCTTGGACCTGTGTGCACCCTGTCCACACACGACGAGTGCGTCGGTGTGGGTGGCTGGCTATCTCCGGCGGGTGGCTGGCTTAAGAGGGTGGTGGCGGGTTTTAAAATCGCAGTTTATACTGGCGATACCGCCGACTACAAGTTGAAAGTACTAGGTGTCTATAGAAACTTGCCTTCTGCGGGAGAGCTGTCGATCGCAGCTCGCCGAACCAGGTTGTCGCGCGTGAGTGACGTGAGGCGGGGGCCCATAACCTATTGAACCATGCAAACACAGTTAGTGTGGAAGATAACGTACGCAAACGTAGTTACAGTCACAGTCCCGCAAACGGAACAGTTACAGCGACAACCAGCCTACATGCGTGGTGTCGGGACAACAGAAGTGAGAGAGCTGTAGCCTAGCGACAGCTCTGTACCGAGTCAAACAGTTTATCGGTATGTCCGATCTAGACATGTACTAATCATATCTAGAGTAGCTTACAGTAGCTATCTGCAACTAATACGTATGCGGTATTACTTACAACAATGTGGCATCATTGCAGGATGCAAGAGTATCGTTACCATCAACGAAGCCGAGGAGCTGGTGGATGTACACGTCTTCATTGATTGGGCTGTAGAGGGACGCAGTGTCGATGTCAAGCTGACACAATTCAAGGTCGCGGGCGGCCGCGATGGCAAGGAAGAGGCGGAGGCTGGCCATGCGGATGACAAGGGAGAACGTTTCCGTATAGTAGAGGCCGGCGCGTTGGCTGCATCCTTTGGCCACGAACCGGGCTTGGAAGCGGCAGACATCGCCAACGGTGTCGGACTTGACTTTATAGATCCACATGTTGTTAACGACAACGCGGTCAGGGGGAAGGTCGAAGAGTTCCCACGTGCCGTTGTCTATGAGGGAGGAGTACTCATGCTGCATAGCGGCTTGACATTGGGGGGCATGGGCGTTGTCCAAAGTAGCATGGTACGAGTTGGGTTCCGCACACTCTCGGGCGTAAAGGAGAGCGACGGCAGCAAGTGACGTGCCGGCAGGGGTGTGGGGAGGGCCAGTGATCAGGTCGGGCACGTGGGTTGCTCGAAGATGTCCTCTTTGGCTTTGCCCTGGTTAGGGTCACAACACGCCGTGACAAGTGTATACTTCCCCTTCCTTGCTTCCTTTCTCTCTCCCTGTCCCCCCTCTCCCTATCTTTCTCTCCCCTCTCACCCACCCCCCCCTCTCTCTCTCTCTCTCTCTCTCTCTCTCTCTCTCCTCCCTGAGACTCTTTCTTTCTCTCTCTCTCTCTCTCTTATTCCCCTTAGACCCCGTTCTTTCCTTTTTTGTCCCTCTATCTCTCTTTATTTCCCTTCCTCTCCCTCACCCGGTCTCATCACTCCCACTCCCTCTCACTCCCCTCCGTTCTCTCTTTCTTCTTCTCTCCACCACTCCCTTTCTGCATGTCTTCTTCTCTACCCCATTTTCCCTCCCACTCCCTCTTCCTCAACCTTCTTCCCCTTTCTCTCTCACCCCCTTTCTTTCTTTCTCTCTCCCTCTCCCTTTTCGCCCCATCCCCTCCCCCCTTCTCCCTCTCTCCCTTCTCCCCCACCCAGGCTCATACTCCCATATCACTATCTCATTCTCTTCTCCCCCCCCTCTATCTCCCCTTTCCCTTCCCTGCACCCTCCTCTCTATCACACTCTCTCCTCTCTCTCTCTCTCTCTCTCTCTCTCTCTCTCTCTCTCCCCTTAGACCCCGTTCTTTCCTTTTCTCTCCCTCCATCTCTCTTTATCTCACTTCCTCTCCCTCACCCCATCTCATCACTCCCTCTCACTCCCCTCCTTCCCCTCCTTCCCCTCCTTCCCCTTTCTTCCCTTCTCTCCACAACTCCACCTCTGCATGTTTTATTCTCTTCTACCCTTTCCCTCCCACTCCCACTCACTTCTAATTCTCCCCCCCCCCCCCGCCCTCTCTCTCACCCCCTTTCTTTCTTTCTCTCTCCCTCTCCCTTTCCGCCACTTCCCCTCCCCCTTCTCCCTCTCTCCCTTCTCCCCCCCCCCCCCCCCGCCCCTTACTCCCCTGTCGCTATATTACTCTTTCCCTCTCCCTTTCTATCAACCTATCCCCCCACTGCACTTCTCAACTTATTTTTGTAAGAAACCTTTTCTTCAATTCGTACACCGGCATATATGATTACGCGTTTTCATAATCAGTACTTTTTCTGTTAAATACCGCTATGTACAGTCAGTTAATATCTAAAGTAGCGGCAGACACGCCTAAGCTCAGTATCGTCGGCACCACCGACTTTGGCTACATAACGAGCGACCATCCCTATCACAAGGTATGGTGCACCACGCCCGCTGAATATTGGGGAAGGGAAGGGTTCAAGATACTAGAGGTACAGCCGTGGGGCGTATTTATTCCGTATGGACCCGCCTTATGTCACCAAAAGCTAGGAGGTCGAGTAGCATTTGGTGTTCGTGGCCAATCGTTGTCGTGCCGTGAGCATGGCATTCATTGCAAAGTCCCACAATCAACGCACACAAAGGAAGCATTCTGCAAGGTACCCTCGTCGAGGTTGCACTGGAGGTAGCAGATTCGTTTGTTGTGACCGTTTTCGGAGCGTTCATTGTTGTTTAGGGTGTGGACGCTTTCTTCTTGGGATCTTTCGGTTCGGCCGTATAACGGTCCGGATAGTCATCACATGTCCCGACGTTGGGTTGACACAACGTGATCATGTAACACGTTGGAGACCAACGACATGTATGCAATCTAAAAAGGCTCCCAAACAGTTCGGGTCGAGTAGGGCTGGGTTGTTTGAATGTAAAACTTCATAAGCTCCAACACTAGGTGACGCATATGTTGTAGTCGTCGAGAACGATCATTTAAGCTTCTTCCATCGCATCAGTACTCACTAACGCTACCTATCCACGAATTTTCTTCGAAACAAGCACACACCACTTTTGAGATATAGTATAGATATCGATATAGCATGGCACCTCAAAGTTAGAGATAGGTGTTGACGTAGTCCACGCCAAGGCCGCCATGCCTCCCGAGCTTACGGTGGACGTAACATAACATAACTCTTATCCACCGTTTGCACTTGCATGTTGTCATTAATTTTACTGTTGTCACTTATCATGATGTCAGTTGTCCGCAAGTTGTCACTAGTTTTACAGTGATCCATTGCAGTGCTAAGGTAAACCATGGTCTCCGCTTCTAGTGTAGATTTTGGATGGAAGGCCTTGGGAAAGAGGTTGTGCGTACTTCACGATTTCGGTGAAGGAGCTCTTTATTTTGCGAGGGGCCACATCGAGGGATGTGCACCAAGAAGGTAAGTGCATATTCCACATTCAACAGAAACTAAATGATATTGACTTTTCTCAACTTCTTTTCCTTAAACACGCCCGAACCAAGCATTCCGCAACATAGTCATGCGTGCATCTCTGACGTCACTCGCCATTCGGTGCACACGACATGTTGAGCTACATGTTTTTATTCATGCATGGCTTATCCATTTGCACTTCTATGAAGACCTATAAGCACCATTCAATCTATCCCCGAGGGCTAGTATTTGCGGTCATTGTAGGTGATGAAGAATTGTTGAGCACGCAAGTAGGCGTGCATGTTCTCGTGGGAAAGCATGATATGCACAGCTTCAAGATGTCTACTCGTACGTTTGTCACATGTAGGCTCTCCCCCCCCCCCCCACCCCCCCCCCTCACCATTGTAGATAGACCAGCACGCATTCCAATTAGGCATTATAGTCACATTAATCACTTTCAACACCGCCCACATCGCTAATATGTTTGGCTTGCATACTGCAACGGTGACTTTAAGCACATAAGGGAGCATCGTCAAGGAGATAGCCGTCTCGGGGATCCGATACGGTGGTTTTTTTGGAGCGTGGTCCCCCTCGTCTTCGGAAGACTCGCCCTCCATAACGACTTCGTCGCAAGTGTGGTCGGGTATGATTTCTGCGCTTGTAGGCGGTGACATTAAGTTCGAATTATAGCTAGCGAAAGAACCCCACCATGTAAGTTAGTTCGGTAGTGTGAGTTCGATAGTCCGCGGACCGGTATCACTCACTACGAGTAACGTGTCGATAGGCCGCTGGACCTGTCCATCCACCCTCATTCCACAAACCCTAGGGGAACCCATACCCTACAAATACACCAACCTCAAAACTGACGCTCACACCCACAGCACCAAACACACACACACACACACCCCTCACACCAAACATCCAAACACGGTGCCCTCCTCGCCCGCGCCGCGGAGGACGGCGCCGACTTCTCTTTCCATTAAAAACACACAACACTCACCAACATCCAATGCACCCACAAGCAAGAATTCACGTGGGGAGTCCACAACACCCGCCTTCTCACACACAACCCCACCCTGCGCTGCCCCATGTGTGGCCAATTCACTAGCAATGGCCACATGGCCGGTAACTGCCCCACCATGTCTGGCCTAAGACATGACCGACACAACATCGCGCTGCATCTCCTACTCTCCCTCTTGGAACGCCACAACGCAGGTCGATGGGAGACCATCACTGCGGACTTCGGTAACAAACCCATCAAATCATTGACATCCCCCACACCCACCCACACCCCTCTTGACTGTCACCCCCCCCCCCCCCCCACCCCACTCACATGCCCACCCGCCTTGTTGTTGCTGACGAAGGTCTCTCACCCGAATCCCTAACCTCGTGCCCCGCCATCCTCCCCCCCGAGATTTCCCCCCCCGCGCTACGACCCCCCGCACACAAACCCGACTTTATCCGCCTCCTCGAACCCCGATTCGCCGGTCACACAAACGGTCGCCGCCGCTGCTCGTCCATTAAAAAGATTCAGATAGGAGAATAGAGATAATGCACAAACCACAACCTCTCCCAAACATCCCACCTGATTCGTGCCAAATACACACCCCTCGCAAATGCCATCCGCGTCCGTTCGCCAGGTACCGAGGTCGACATCCTCCCCATCGTCATGAGCCGCACGGGCACGCCGCACTCATCCACCATCGCAAGTCTCACCTCTCTCCTCACCCTGCGCACCGACCCTCCTGACAAACTCATCTCTAAAACACGACTCGACACATCTCGCATACTCGCACAACTCCACACACACAATGTCCAATGTCTACACCATGTCCTACTTGTATATCGCATAAAGTCCCGCACGACCTCTCGCCGCGCCCTCGCACACTGCACCTTCGCACGCCCCTAGTTGCACTCCATCTTCACCCTACATCGCACCCTCCCCGGGGGGGGAGTAAAACCCCCGAGCACCCTTGGAGAGGTTGAATTTAGGTGGTTAACGGTCTAGCCCTGACTAGTAAGTTTCATGTATGGCATAGTTGGGAGGGCCGAGAGACAGCAACTGGCGCATACGGTATTTGATGTAAATCGGCGCATACGGTACATTTTGTAAACAATTTCAATTTCAATTGGTACGAGTAACGCATCGTCCGTAAGTGCACAAGGAATTTGCATAGCTAGTCGGGGGGATTGAAAGGACATTCGCACTGCAACGCGTTTTGTGTTGATGATCTGTGTGGGTCTGGGAGTTGCATTGCCAGCTTTGTCTAGTTCAACGTTTAACTTGCGTGCGGGATCGTGTTCTAGCGGCATGTCGACGCAATCGACCACCACGCACATTAGCCGACGCACGCGCCGACCGTCCCATAGCTTTGGTTACGTTCTTGTCGTCACGCACCACCTTTCAGAGGTTAAAGGGGGTATATGCGGGTAGAGGAAGATGCCTTTCGCGTCACGGTCGTTTTCGTGGTTGCGGTTGATGTATGCCGGCAAGCGATCAGACTAAATCGAACAGCTTCCGCCCCCTCCTGGGTTGTGAGCCGACGGAGATAAGCCAAGGACACTTTGGGGTACACGCCCCTGAAGTTTGACAAAGTGCTAACTTTTCCTCGCGTGGGGGTGTCCCGTTTTTTACGAGACTCTGGTGTATGATTAGTCATACAAATGTAGTACTTATCATCCACATATCCCCGAGGCACTCCGCTCTCCGCACCGACTATGGCGCGCTTTTGCGCGCCCTGCAGTATGGCCAAGGGCAATCCCGACTGCGATCCACACTTCGAACATCACAACAGCACACTCGCCCGCTGGCAGCAGGAGTGGACGCACTTCCCCTCACAACGTAGCGTATCGCCGTCCCTTGACGAACGACTCCCGCTTTACAAATCGAAATTGTTATCGAACCCAAGCTAACTTCGGGTTGCCTGACGTTTCCCTCGATAATAATTCACTCAAATCGCCGTCGGCCGTCGCTACCCGCCATCACGCCATGTCCACCTCCTCTCTGCTCGGACCCACGGCAACTGGCCGAGTCACCCTAGACCGAGCCTCTGCATTTAACCCTCGCGGACAGCGACCAGCCTGGGTGCCCCCCAACCTGCGCGGTCTAAGCATTCGGAGGAGGACGAAGACGCCGGGTGGGGCTCGTGCTTCAGCCGACGACGACGGCCAGCGGCGCACTGAGGCAGGGACATCGGCGGGAAAGAAAAAAACGCCTGGACAGGGCGTCAACTTGTTCGATCCCGCAGCCACGGCTTCAAGGTTCCTCACCCGTAGGTTTGGAATCCTGGGTGGCTTGGGTTTCGTCGCTCTGCTGGCTTCGACGGAGCTGTATGAAATCGGGAAGGCTCTGTTTGAAGTGGAAAAGGACGGCAGCGGCGAAAGTGTTGAAACGGCGTCGGGACTCACCTACCGCGACCTCAAGGTGCTCTCCCCTCCCCTCCTCCATTCTCCCTGCCCCAACGTCTTCAGGTCTCTGCATCCCCTAGCTAGACCAGCGCACACCCGCCTGGTATATGCGCACCGGCTCCGTCCCTCGTTCTTCTCTCCCAATTCGTCCCCCAAAAATCAAAACTTGACTTTATTACAAGAAGTATTTTCAAATTTACTAAATAAATTGAAGTGCAGAATAAGAAATCGGCAATTCGCCCGCCGGGAAGTCAACACTCGACCCGAAATTAGCTCAGCCGTTCTCCACGACACCTATCAACGAATGTGCGAGGGCTCTTTGTAGAGGAATCTCGATTCATTTCCCCCTTTCAGCTTGCTAACGGAGGGTTGTGTGTGCGTGTGTGTGTGTGTGTGAAGGTCGGCGGTGGGGCGCAACCGAAGAAGGGCGACTTTGTGGGGGCACAGTTTGTGGTGAAGGTGAGGGAGGAGGTGCTGCTGGACACGAAGACGACAGGTCGACCGATCGCGTTCACTTTCGGCAAGCGCCCCTACCTGTCGGTAAACTGCGAGGGGGTAGAGGAGGGACTGAGCGGGATGCGGCGCGGAGGGGTGCGCGAGCTGACCGTGCCGCCGTCTTTGGCGTACGGCGGACGGAGCCGAGAGCTGCCAAACGGAGCGCTTGTTCCGCCGGATGCCACCGTTACGTTTCTCATTACCCTCGAGGATGTCACGGGCTCCTACCTGTGACGGCTCACGTGCCGCGCGGTTTTCTATCCCAATGCATTTGTCAGCCGCAGTAGGTCCCGTATATGCCGTGATTTATTCGGCTGCCAGCAAACCCACAAACGCATCAATTATGATATCCAGCTGCTCTCAGTTTTGCAATCAAGTATCCGGCTGCTCATGCATAGCTCCCGCCGTGCAGGTGCGCGCGGCAGTTTTCTTACAGACAATGATGCTCAATATCGCTGCGGTTAAAAAACACATTATTTCGCATTGCAATCGCATTACTGGCTGCACATTAAGAAAGCATCCAGTGTGAGGCTTATGCCATGGATAGATGGGAGGTAGGGATAACCATGGATAGGGTAGAGTGGTCGTTTATGAGTAAATGCAGCATGCCATTCCTCGGCCCGTGATTTGAATTGTGGCGTGAGTCAGCGAAGGGACATTGTTTTTGTTCCAATAGTGATACAGCTGTGTTGACGTGTGAGAACCTCAAACACGTTTCTCTCTTCCATAGAAGCATACCTTTTGTACCTCTTGCACCCGCACTCAAATCCAAAACGACATGCATTGAACCTGCACAAGGTCTTGTCGTTCGTTTCTTACCTACAGTTGTCAAATACCGCGCCCGCACACAATCATACGGTTTGGAACGCGTCACACCCCCTTCAGATTCAGCACATACCCCAATGTAAGTTCAGAGCCATAAACCGACTTCGCACTAAATGCATCTTGCCGCGCTTGACTGCACATTCAGCCCATTGTCCGCACCGTGTCATGCTCATTATTCCTAACAAGGCGGACACAGGCTCGAAACCAATTAATGAACTAGTTGACATACTGATTGCCTTGCCCACCACAGAAAAAGCTATAATTCCCAATAACCGCATAAATTGACGGAAAGGCAACATGTCATAATTGGTTTTAAGTTTAGTAACTCGTAATTCAACACTGTATGACACCATGATGTTTTGGCGATTAGCAGTCTTACATGGTTTTGTGTTGCGGCATTGTCAATGCAATATCAACAGTGATCAATCGTTCGTTGCAATGATTCTACAATAGTGATTAGTCGTTCATTGTTAGTGTCAGGTCAACTGTTTTTTTGTTGATTTGCCGCTCATTTATGTTTGCAGGAAAAACTGTGATTGCATGACGATTGGGCGAAATGTTCACATGAAGGCCACCTTATTCCTGCCTGCGTCACTAAGGATTGTAAATATTTTATTATTTTATTTTAGATTTTTTGCGCAAGGGAATGTAAACCAATTTAATGATTCATTAACATATTGACAAGTGGGAAGGGCCAGAGCCGGCTGTTTTAAACGGTAGTAATGCCCCTCGTCTCACCTATGGCTCTCTTTGTCCGTCTCCCCTTTTCTTCTCTCTTCTCCCCTTCTTTCTTGTTGTGCTTCGCCTGCCACATGATTATGACGCCATATCGTTTTGGGACCGAGCAGTTGCACTTGGTTGATGACGTTGCGGCCTTGTCAGTACTAAACAATGCTTCACCTGTCGCGGTTGAGACGGGTAATTGAGTACACAATCATTTCCGACGATATGCATGGTACCGCGAAATTACCGAAAGTCCGTTTCATTTTTCTTTTCTTTGATTACATTCAGCTAATCTGCAAAACAGTAAGTTATGCTCTCGCGCATTCTTTTATCATTAGTTGTAAGTCATTGTTTCGCAGTCTGCTCTCTAGCAAACTGCCACATACATGTTTATCGAAATGTTAAATAGTTTTGTCATGTATCCCACTTTATTTTCTTGCGCCCTCCCTTTCCCATGCGCACGTTCCTTTTGTGGCTCCTGTAATCAGTTTATTTCATGCAACCCCTTCTTTTTGTGAAAAGCTGTCTTGAAGGGGGCATCGCGGCTTGCTACGCCCTTGCGGCTGACGTCACTTCCGCGAAGAGCATTTTTCTTACTTATGGGAACGGTAAAGCCCCTACTCACATAAATGTCTCATAATTTGCATACATGTATATAGGTAATTCATACATGTATGTGGTTTTGTCACTCTTGCCCTTTTGTTTCCCCTCCCTTTTTCCCTGTCCCTGCTCATGTTGTTCTTGTGATAATCAATACATTCTCCGCTGCTTTTTCTTCTAAGTTTTTTAAATTCATACATGTACCCAGTACATCGTAGGAAAATAAGAAACACCGTGCGTCTGTTTCATCGCCATCGTTTTTGCTTGTTAATCCGTTGTTCTCAACAACGCGCATTGGCATCTCACAATTTGTCTATGTTCGAGTGTTTTATGTCGCAGGTGGAATCAACATTCGTGGGGATTCTTAATTTGCAATTTCTGAACCGTTGTGCATTGCATGCGAAAATCATCTACGTTCTGTAAATGAATTAGGAGCAGGGACAAGCCAATCCATATGCATACACACTCTTTTGCAATTTTTTCTGTACATATACCCTTGCAAATTATTCAATTTACCATTTTGCAAATGGAATATCAACTACAAACGCATCCAGTCACAAGGAGAGACACCTTTGCACACCAACACTAGCTTTATTTCGTCATGCGAAATGCTTTTTAATCATGAAATATTAATCGCTCTATATAATAGTTTTCTTGCATACTTGAGGCTTTATGTTAGTGCTGCTATGGTTCGTCTATATATGCGTTTGTGTGTGCAGATTCGACGTGGGCGTGTTTTTTATACGAAAGTTATCCACCCGCACATGCTACTTACCTAGCACCCTAATAACGTTTGCTTCCTGTGTGAATGTGTCAACTATATCGGCCAACATTTTATCTTATTTAATTATCAAAAAAACTATAGACACGAGGGCAGGGAAATGGGGGGGGGGGGGCGGGGCTGGGCAAGAGGGCAAGAGTGGCATGAGGGTCACAGAATCCACGACACGGCAAGTTGAAGCGCTACTACGCTGTGCACAGACCTAGTGGATAAAGCACATGAGAACACGAGATTTCCCACGCGACGTAGTGGATACCTACTGGGTAAAGCACATGAGAACTCCCACGCAATGTATTTCATCTAGTGGGGGGAAATTCGGACTAATGTTATTGTCTCCGTTACTTCAACATGTTTCGCATGCCAAATACATAGGACCGGGAAATTATAAGGGAAGTGCGTAACCATTTTCATCTCTATGATAGTTGGCTCCAGCAGATAAATCTTCAATATCATAAACCCGCCGCCTTTCACAAACATCACGAAGGTTTAGATACGGGCACCAAAAGAAGTCAAGCGCGCACACGTCTCATCGCATGTCTCACAGCTGCTCACGGCGTCTATACCGCTCGATCGTGAAGTCAAAGATTCTATTATATGTTTTGATAGTTTGTCTGCCTTCTCGAACCCTATTGCTTTATTTGCCTAATTTGCAACAAAATATAAAAGTGCGAATATCATATAGTATGAATGGCCAAGTTAAAAGTAGACAGGCCCCGGGCACATTATCCGACCCCATGCAAAAGTAGCGCGGACTGCGGTAACGGTGCCCAACATCCCCAACCCTCTTTAACACATTTACTACTAATATATTTGACGGAATAGAAGGATTTGGGTTCGATGTGCCAGGTTGCGTTGACATGCTTGACTCCATGCAACCGTTACGGGTGCCGGGCCAACTGTTCGCCAACGACACCGAGGGCCTTGCGCCGTCGCTCGATAACTTCCATGCCATGTTCGCCCACTTTTCCCAATGGGCGGAGGACCAATATATGGGATCCGGAGTAAAGAATGCGGGGTAATGGCGCTAGGCCGCCACTCTGACGCAGTGCCACTACGCGAACCATATGACCGTTGGCAGCTCGGGAGGGAACATGTACCGATTGCGTCAGAGTATGGGTATTTAGGCGCCTTGATAAATTCAGATTTAGGTATGCGAAATATCGTGGGCGATAGAGTTTTGAAAAAAGGCATGCCGTTTAAGCGCTCGATTCGGTGTATAAGGAGGACGGGGTGTCCCCATTAATGTACGCACCTCGGTGTTTAAGACCTTCATATTGCCGGTCCTTACTTTCGGGTAGGAAGTATGGGGGATGGATTTGACGCGCGACGTCAATAGATTACAAACTATATTAAATCAATGTTTGGGGCGCCTAGTTGGGGTGGGTGCGAAGGCCCCATGGGGTGGCCACAGCGCCGCTACTACGAGAGCTAGGAATATCGCCCATAGAAGCAACGGCAGCCGCGGCTAGGACTAGGGCGTTCCTTATTATAGCGCCCACCCTAAATCGATGCATAAATGATATGGTGGGCCAACCTAGTCGTATGCGCCCAAACACTTGGACGTCTGGGACCGTGCTTTGGCTGGATCGTTTGGCTATGGCAAACGCGGAATTAGCCCAAAACGTACGCGTCCCACCCGCTTGGAGGTCTTTGCAGCCAAGCGTTGCCTCTATCATAGTTAAAGCCGCGGTAAGGGGTCAGTTCGAGACAGCATCGTCGGCATGTACTACTACGTGGAATCTATTCCTAAGCTTCATTTGTTAGGAGCCCATTGCCAAAATACGGCACGGGCATTCCCGCGGGGGCCGTCGCGGGGTTACACATTATGTTTCGATTTCGTACGCGTGTATTTCCCACAGCCCGTCGCCTAGGCCGCATTCATCCCATTAGTGAACGTTATCTCCATCATTGTCTTGCATGCGCCGGGGATGTGCCTAAATATATAAAACATGTCATGCTTGAATGCCCACGTTGGGGGTGCGACCGTCGTAATTTTGGGACACTAGCCCCAAAGTTTAATGGTTTTGTGCTTTAGTTCGCCACCTCCCCCGAAGATATAAATGCCTTGATTTTAGGATGTGCCCCCCCCTCCCCTTCATGGCGCCACTCGTTTTACAGGAAATGGAAGGTTCTTCCAGTTATGGCGCCAAGCCTTCCCTCATATTACTTTCTTTGTACTTCATGTATCGCACTCCCGAAATGTTTTGCGCTGTGAGATGGGCCTTGCTGCTTCTCGCATTACTCGAACGGGCTTACGCCGGGACGGGTAGGGCAAATCTTTCTTGGTTAGTGCCGGGAATGCATTCATTCTTGCATGTTATTGGAAGGTTTAAGTTGGTGAAACTCCAACCCTTGCGTCGTTGTGGATTAGCGCAGTACGGTACGGTTCTCGTGCAATGGTACGTTGTGCACTCACACGAGCGTCGCCTAGCCGGGGGCATGATC
The DNA here is from genome assembly GCA_026401115.1 of Tetraselmis chui. Classification (NCBI taxonomy): domain Eukaryota; kingdom Viridiplantae; phylum Chlorophyta; class Chlorodendrophyceae; order Chlorodendrales; family Chlorodendraceae; genus Tetraselmis; species Tetraselmis chui. The sequence continues at coordinate 162,497 of JAPMLY010000034.1, forward strand.
GATGAAGAGTTTGAGGTTTGTTTTGAACTTCATCTCTCAGTCTTGCTCGCAAAACTTTGCATGTGGTATAGAGGGTGCCGGTGCGGGTTTACCTACAAAGTCCCATGTACACTCTTCCCATAAAGTCCGTTACTAATGGAATAGGGCCTTTCGCGTAGGGCGGGTGTTTATAATGTAGGGTTTCTAGGGTTTACCTGTACTTTAGCTCGTTGAAAATGCGGACCGAAACTTGTGTTGACGGTGAAGTAACAGGGGAAGCGGGGCACAAATGGGGCCCGTCACGGCTACGAACTGACGAATTAGGGTTTGCGGGTCAACCCCGATTTCGGGACATACTCTGATTCGGGCGCCCCGGAATTCGGATTTTCCACACTTTGGCTCGTGAAAACTCCCGAAATCGGCGACACAACACGCGGTTTTTATGATCCCTGCATGTTGTCCGCAAACACGGGAGCACGTGGGTGTGATGGCATGTGCCGGTAAGGTGCTTGACGTGGGTGGGATAGGGGCCGGAAACCCACAGCTTGGGAGGCTTAAAAAAGCTTTGCCTTACGGTAAAAAACTTTGCCTTACGGTAAAGAAAACGGAAAAAAAACTTTGCCTTACGGTAAAAAAATTTGCCTTACGGTGTCCGATTCTTGCAAACTAAATCGCAAGTGAAAGCCCTTCCCCCTATTACGTAACTCTGCATACGCCTACCGGCCGGTTTTCGCGTCAAATCCGCCGTCCGATGCCATCCAGCCCCTCGTACAGCCAACTAAAGTTTTTAGGGTTTCAAAATCTGCCACATTCGCGCGGGGCTAGCAACCCTTGGACATGTGGTACCCGCATACCCGCTCCGTCAATACGCTCAACATTCAGCGCTCTATATTTCGTCTATTCACGGCGTTACCCCATGATGGCATGGTGCCGTGCCATTTGCCGCATGCCAAACCAAGGCCCGTGCTAGGGTACTTTGAAAGCTCCCCGCCATATTCCACGCCCGGCGATGCGAAAGCTTCAAAGGCCAGCGATCCGCGCGCTAGGGTGCTTACACTCCAAGTCAACCGTCCCTCAAGCCCTATAGGTCCCTAGCCCGTGCTCCTTGGCTGCATTTTCGGGCACTTGGCAAGAAACCTAGTGCACACGATATGCCATTCTCGGTATTGCCGTTTTGTAGGCGGCCGGGCGCAACACACTCGGCGGATACTCGTGCAATTGTGCAAACATGCTGAGAGCCCAATGTCGAGTAGTCTCCCGGCTTGTCGCGACACTACGTGCACCGAGCCACGCATAGAGGCGTGCATAGCATGCACATGCACAAATTTCGGCCTGCAAAATTTCGGCCGCAAATCTAACGTGTGTGCCCACATTAATCGGAGCGCGCCGATAGAGGTGCTCACGTCAGTGAACAGCGCGCCGTGGTGTGTTGTTCGAAAGTCATTACTCTACCCCCCTATCGAATTGCATGGCCATCGCGGCTGTGCGTGGCGGGTAATTAAATGCGTGCCGCTAGTAACGGACTTTATGGGAAGAGTGTATATATCCAGATGGCGCCCCAAAAAAATTGTGATAATGTGATAAAATGTGATAGTTCTTTTAAAAATCCTTCCTCTAGTCGCTATTTGGGTTTACTTACATGCATCGCTTGCGCTCTCACCTGTAGTCTGCTGATGTACAACTTCCAAAATCGCCACCATATAAAATCCTATCCATCCTCCGTCGGTTCGCCACTGTCATCAGCACTAGCCGCAAAATCCTGGCCACGTAACCCCGACCCGCGTGCGTTGAACGTCCCGGCAGCTCTCCCTGTCACTCCACTTCCCTGATCAGCGCAGCTGCGGTTGAAAGGCACTATGGCGTGCCTAAGAGTATCAGCACAGCCGGCGAGGGCTTCCGTTGCCTGGAGCTCGAGCCGCCGCTTCGCCGCCGCCGCCGCTGCGCCGCTACGCCACGCCACCCGAGCGACGACGCGGAACGCACGACGTCTGCTTCGACCAGCGGCGGCTGCGACACAGCAGGGTGTGGGCGTGATGCATATTTACGAGACGTTACAGAAGCCACCGCTATTCGAGAGCTTTCTGGAGGGGATGACGCACGTGGTGGAGGTGGTGAGTGCGCAGCATATATTCCGTCCACTGATAAGACTGAGTCACGACGCACAGTTCGCCCGTATACTGATATCGTCCTCATCGTCTCTCGTCCGCGATGCTGTGGGATGCTGCGCAGGCACGGTACCACCCAGGCTTCAGGACCGCCAACCTTCACACCTGCCTCGATCAGGCGGCTCTCGACGCCGGCGCGCCCTTTTCGTACTTTAACTTTTCTGTCTTCGAGGCCGCCGAGGAGGTGAACAGTCTTGAGGAGCTGAGCAGCCCGCACTCGGACTGGATGACGTCCATGGAGTTTGGGCACGACGGCCAGGTGCATCACCCAATCGTCGTCAGGTGTGCCTCGATCATCCTCACCCTCTTCGTTGCGCATTCGTCGCGAGTCGCTTATTCAGTTCCGATCTACATCAGATATAAGTGTCGCTAATATCGCTTCTCCGCCATTTAACAGAGAGGTCGCTGCGATCCCGGAGTCGACGACGCCCCCCGTGGAGCAGGTGCACTCAACACTACCCACTGCATGTGTTAGCTGCAAGGCGAGGCAGAGCGGGTGTTGCTGTTGACAGGCTTCGTATTTTAACGTCTGTCGCGCCTTTATGCCGGTCGTATCTAGGCGCTGCGCGGCGAGTTTTCTTGCGGCCTCGACGATGTGGTGGTGGTCGTGGCGACGAGCGAGGGCGTTGCTGACAACTGGCAGCAGTGGTCTGGCGCGGACGTGTTTTCGCAGCGGGTGAGCTCCAAAGCCGAACAGCAACGCCGAACAGGCTCTTAAATATTTTTTCTTGCAATATTTCTGCCGAGTACGTGACAAACTATAGCTACGAACTCGTCGCCCGCGACCTGATATATTGCTCAGGCCGACTTCCGACGCGCTGCGCTCTACGAGTCTGTCGCCGAGGACAGCAAGTACGGGCGCATCGTGCTAGCTGAATTCGCCAACGTGGGCGAGGTAGACTTGGACAGCCTGGCGGAGGATATGAGTGGACTCGGAAACGGAGAGGACACGGTCGCCGTCGCCTACCGATCCCTCATCCACTTCACCAAAGGTATAATATATAACCCCCTTCTCAACCCAAACAGATAGAGTTATCGTGCCTTGCCTCATCGACGTCCTCCCTGTATATATCCAGTAGTTATTCATTTCCGTATCCCACAGACTCGGAGCCGGTCGACCTGTTGTTTGCGAATCGAGCCAAGGAAAACGGACAGACGCCTTCCGATGCGTGAGACAGCTATACACTGTACCACCTCATCATTCGCATTCTATCAAATTATCGTACTCCCTTGGGGATGCCTCCCCGCAAATTTTCGCTCGCCTCTCGGGCCCGCGATGCTGCTGTGACAACGGCTGGCTTTGCGGATTTTAGAGAATGCGGCATGCTCGATGTAATATGTCATGAGAACGGATGCACATTCAACTAGCAAATCGTTTAATGTCACCGACTGACAGCTGGTCTTTAGCGGACCATATGATTTACTGAGAGCTGTGATTAGAATGCCGGATATTGTAGGTGGTGAACTGTGTTGGTGGTAGCATTTGTGTACAGCGGTTCTGGCGTTGGGGAGGGTCAAGGCAGGGAGCGGCAATTTACAGGCGTTGCGTTGTTTGCGGGGGATCTCCCGCTGTTGTGAGTGACGGCCTCAAATGCATCCCACACAGCTAGTCTCTCTGTCCGGGAGGGACAAAAGGAAGGGTGACGACGTGAAGCTTGGGGGGACACTAGTGAATCGCAAATGCTGAAGCTGATTCAAGGCGGTTGGAACGCCGAGTCACAACTGCGTTTGTAGACATTTAAAGGCAGTGTCGTGGGGCATTGACCCCAAGCTGCCCAACTTTCCACCCCTCCCCCACCCCCTGATGGTGTGTCCATTTCGTTTGCGAGGAGGATAATTAAGGTGATCCGAGTGTAGCTATCCATATTAGCAAGGGTAGTAGGGGGGGTTGGGTGTTGAAGGAATTCATTTAATGCGCACCGAGACTCGATTGGCCTGTTTGTCCGGTTGTAGGATTAGAGTATTGGTAGGTTTAGGACAGCGAGGTCGACATGGGCATGGAATGATCTGGATAGACCAAAGGCAGCACCCATCAACTGGCGTGAGAATCTTCAAACGACCATGCCATGGGTTATTTGAAATACTGAGTAGGCATCTCTTTGAGGTGTAGTTACGAAACATGAAATGAAAAGTTGTTTGTTTGTTGTGTATTTAACGCACATATAAGATGTGGTAACAGGAAATAAAGTGAGCGTTGATTCCTCGATTGATGCAACCTAGAGCTGGACTTCTTGTTGGAATCAGTGCTTGCAGGTATCACAAGCGTAGCTCGTTGGTTGTTGGCTCCCATGAAATAAACCTTGTAGCTAATTACATAATAAATGGAACACACTACTAAATCCAGCGTAACAAATTGTATCCGTATTTGTGAATATCATGCGCGACCGACCTTGCTCACTTCATCCGCAGGCAGCAAGGTTTCGCAAGAATGACAGAGGGCAGCTTATGCACCCGGATTTCTTATTATTCCGCGCCAATCTCATGCTTATTTTAAAGTGCTTTAGTATTATGGGGCTCACTACAAGTAGGTTGCTAAGGAATTCTATAACGCTGCACAGTTTCGTAAGGTGTGACGGTCACAATGTGGAAAACATGTTTGGGGACTTATGATATGGCGATCATTAGATGTCAAAACCATATTATCGTGCATCACTGGCGGGGAACCTATTATATGAATGCATGTGGAGGCGTACATCGCAAGAATCTAGTTAACGAAGTGCGGCGAACGGCCTCACCTCCCGTTGTCCATGCAATATGACGACACAAGCGGTGGCTTACATTCGGCAGATTGATTTAAAATTTGAGTTCCCAAACAACCATGCTTACAACTCGCATAGGTATATATCGTTTGGAAAATATCTAATGCATATTATGCAATATTTATCTTCGCGAAGCGGGCCCGCCGGATGAAAAAGGCCAACCATTCACTCGCCTCTCATCACGCGGGGAGAAATCCGTGGGAGGTACCAAGGCGTGTTTCCCCATCGTCCCAATGCCTTCTTCGATTGTTGTCGAAGTGTCTCGACAATGGCTTGCCATTTTGTTGGATTGCCGGTGAAAAGTGATTGGTCGGGGAAGGGGGGGTGAGGGGGTTAGCGATGGGACTAGTTTAATACGTCGTGAGAAAGGCAATCCGATAGTGTAGGTAGATTGCACTCGTGCGATGTAAACGGAATAGTACAAATTGGTACTGCAATAAAACCATGGAAATGGCCATGCTTTCTCGTTTACTTTTTTTTCCACCAGAAGAAAACAAAAAAAGAAGACATGCTTATAAGCCTAAGCCCTTGGAGCAAGGAGGCAGGCAACAGTTATTGCACCACCCTCTTGCAAGGCATCACGAAGATAGGAACTTGCATCACCACCCAACTTGCAATGAAGAACCACAGAAAGGCGCTGCATGAACTCACGATGCACGTCCCCAAGAAATCGATGGAAGGGAACATATATAGACCGCCGTACAAGCTCCTTCACACGGGCACAACTTTCAGACCGCAAAGAGCGAAAGTCCGCCGCACCCATGCTTGGGATACGTCGAATTGCCACCAAAATGGTCAACAAGGTCAACCACCATAGGAGCCAACCGGCCTCAGTCCTCAAGAGCAAAGGGGTAATAGTCATGAACGGATTGAACGGAAGACGTGCCAAGGGAGGACGAAGTGCGGAGGTCATCATCCAATGTAGCTTGTTGAGCTTTTATCGCCAGACTACCAAAGGGCGGAAGCGAAGACCCCACAGCCGGAACTTTCGAATTCGTGCGCGCACTAGTGACCGTAACAACTACTTCTCGTTTCCTTTTGTTTCATGAATGTAATTAAGTTGGATACAATAACACGTACCAGGCGACATATTAGTACATATCGCATTGAAGTAGCAAAGAACCCAAAGTAAAAAGGATCGGCTTTACATGTTCATAAAAACAAACAACAAGCAACTTATTGTTACATATTCTTTGTGTGTCGTTGTTTTACCGAAGAAAACGCGTGAGTGACGAAACTGTTGAATAACTGCGTTTTTGTAAAATAAGCGGGTCGTCGGGAATTCATACCTATGTCGAAAGTTTGATTCGATTTAGGTGTGATGTATATGTGACGCCTATTATCTTTTATATCAAATAACTAGGCTATAATGATAGGGCCATTTACTAATTTGGTCGATCGGAAATTCAGATTATTTCCGTCGATCTCATAAACTTAGCTGTGGTGCAATGTGCGAGAACATGCACGGTTAGAATTCTACTCGAAAAGAATAACATACATCATGTGAAGATTTTGTGCATATGGTGTTTAGTCAAGTAATTGATTGGAAATTCATGTTTTGCCGATCTCATTTTATGTAGTTTTGGAAAACTGCAAATGCACTGTCTATATTCGAAAACAATCGTATTTGTTCCCATTCACTCTGTAAAAATGCTGAAAAACAAACCGCGCAATGTGTCCCGCGTTTCTGCCGGCGAAGGAGATGCGCAACAGTTGGTCGTTACAAACAGCGGTTAAATCGTATTTTAACAAATTACAGGACGGAGTCCGCAACATGCTTGTCCGCACGGTGATTTCATATGGTCCACTGGTCGACGGTGAGCGTGAGCTCCGAAACATACTTGAGATGCGCGTCAAGTGCAATAATACTTGACGCCCAACTTGTCGAGGTCGAGCTGCTCCAGGACGGTCACCCGCGCGAGTCGGTCGATAGGGAAGGCGGCCGGCAAGGGAGGCAGCTCGACGATGTCGTCGGGACGGATTCCGTAGCACTCGGGCTTGGGGCAGAATCGCCACAGCTTACTCTGCTTCTCGGTGCCGCCGCTGAGGGACGACGTCGAGGTCGTCATTTTCGTCGTCGTTGTGCGATGGAGGATGGTCACAACTAGCGCACCGGGGCGTAGCTCCTTTTCGCACCCGCACAGCCGCGCGTCGCACGGGCCATAAGTACGGGAGCGCTCCAAACCCCACTCTCCGAAACTCCGCTGCCCTCGCGACGCGACCCGCATCACCCCAACTCCAAACTCCGTCCTACGCACGCCCTCCTCCATCGCTGAACGGTCACCACCGGTGACGTTTCCGCCGGAAGCTCGGACGTCTTCCGAGCAGCGACGCGAGTTGGAGAGAGGGATACCGGTGGTACGCAGAGTTTCCTTCCGAATTATGTTCCATTCGCTTGCCGTGGTCTCGCTCATCGGAGAAGGCGACTGGGGAGGCGACACCTCGACGCTCGTGTGCATTTCCGGCTTGTTACCGATGTTACTATGGTAAAGCACTGTGCCGCCGGAGCCGCCCTGGTCCGACCCGCTGTCGCCGTCGCTGGACACTGTGATGCGTACGCTGTGGACGGAAAGCGGGTTGCAAAAGGTTTGCCCCGCGTCTGTGCCCAACTCGCCGCCCTTATAGCAGTGACCCAGAGGCACCACCCTTCGGTCCTGCAATCAAACATTCGATATTATGCTCCCGGAGTCATCGACTCAGTGCAAATGACATTAACAATATACTATCAGTCATATTATACAATTTTTTCGTAGTTAGAAATTGAGAAAGGGGCCACACTCATTGGACTGCGAAACATCAACATTAAACTTCATCCGTAGTCATTTCAAAACACATATTAGAATGAGGTCGGTTTAGCATTTATTCTAGCGCTCAACTTTAGTCTGCTTTTATTATGTATGTAATATTTTCCTTTACTCTATGGCCGCAGGTTTCCTGGCACGTTTCTAAGCGCAAACATTTCGATTGGCGATTGGGAGGTTCGTCGAGGTCGAGCTTTGCTTGTGTTCATCAGCCAAAACTGAATCGCTGCATATCTTACTAACTGACTGGATTCATATTTCAATGCACAAAAAATGGAATTGTGAAGAATCCCGAAAATGTAAGACCAACTCAAATCTGAAATAATATATGAAATACATCGGCCGCATTTTGAAAGTGTTTTATACGAAAATCTTTTCGTTTGACTATGCGAAGTAGTGCGACGGAGGCGCAGTGCGGCACCTGAGCAACGCCGCCCCCCTCAGAGTCGTTGGGGTCGTCACTGAACAGCACATTCGCAGTGCCGGCTGCCCCCAAAACAAAGTGCTCCGCAATCTTACGCTGCCCGTTGCCTTCCTCCACCGCCTGCGTGGCAACCCTTCGACACGGAAATCCCCATCAGTCATCACACATAGCACGATGCACGAGACAGTCATAGTTATCGGACCGTGCGTTACGCTTAAGGAGGACTATACCGCATGGTGCGTCTTGTTCCGCGCGGCGGTGGCTTTTTCCGAGACAGCGGGTCCACGTAATGCATCGAAAGCGGCTCGAGGTAGTCGAAGTAATACTCGATGAACCAATCCGCTGCGTCGACCACGTACACAAACGTCTCGCCAAAGCCGAAGAAGACGCGGTCTGTGGCACACATATATGCAGTCGCCTCAATAATCGTCTTAATCAACTCAAGCAGGTGGCGTCGACTCAGATCGTGCCGCCGTCGACATCGATGGCCGGCGAAAGATGGTTTAACGACAACGAGCGGGCGATAATAAACAGGCTATATGACGAGTCGAGAGTAGTAGCGGGACTCACCGAGCCAGTGCTGAGGGACTTGAAACTCCATCGGGTCGTCGATTTCACTTTCTGCGTAGCATGATGTAGGGTCAATTAAATCTCAGCTGAAAAGCTGGCAAGTTTCAAATTTCTGGACGGGGCCACCGGCCACGGAGAAGTCGATGACGATGAGGCCACAATATATATCGTCGAAGACATCGTCACACGGGAAAATGGATGTGACGAGGGTAGTTGGTGTAGAGATTACCCGGCCAGTAAAAGGCAGCTATGTACGTCGCGTTGAAGGCCATCACAAAACCGACACCCATCGACGCGATAAAAGTGACGGCGACGAGGAGAGAGGCAGTAGGGAGCCACAGCGCTAGCATCGGCAACACAAGTAGCGCCAACACCGCTCGTCTCTGAACATATACAGAAATGACACCAGCGGCCACAAACTCGTCATTCAACTGGTGGTCGGTCGTCTGCGCGACGTGGTGTGCGTTTTTCGATTCAAACACCTGTGGCGCGTACCTTCCAGGACATCGTTTCGCTTGAGGCTGTGAGGAAGAGGATGTTGAGTATGCAGCGGGCGAGGGAGGTGGGGAGGATGAGGACGGAGCCGACGGTGGCGAATACGCAAGCCGGCAACATTACCAGCAGCCCCTTCAGTAGCGCACATGGGAAAACGACAGCTCCCAACATCACGTTGGACAGCGTCGAGCTACCGCATGCTGTGAAAGGCGCGCGCCAGAGTAGCGGCGGTGGGTCGCCGTTGACCCCTCTCGGCCATGGCAGACAACACAGTCGCGTGATTCTCGTCTTCTCCATTTTGTTCACAGTTCACTTATTCACCAGTATTCTCTTCCAGTGATCCGCCTCCCGGACGCAAAGCCTGCCGCCAGTCACTGTCTAACTCCGACACAGTTCTAGCAGTCACTCAGAACAGTAGCCCTGCTTCACGAACCTCGACGGAGGTAAAAGGGTTGTCCGACGTGATGACACCTGCTGTCGTCCCGCTCAAGATTTTTTGCCCTCTTCGATCTAGTTGCCGGACTCTTCGTCGCGTCGTAGGTCACCTGGGTCAGAGAAGAGCCTCGTTAAGACAGGTGCACCAGATGTTCGGCACACACGACGTAATAAGTAACTGAGCGTAAAAGATGTTTCGCAGTGAAAAAATGTCTTCAGGGCTGAGGATGTTTCGTTCTTTTCAGTAGTTCAGCCAACGACTGACGACAGCTTTTAGAAATTCACGGACGAGGGACATTACCCACACCCCGTAGAGGTGCAGCAGGCACGAGGCTCCACTGCGTCACCCTAGCTGGGCTTTCATGATATGTAACAATGCGTTATAGTATCTTCCGTGCTTACGGCGACACGGAAAAACGACATCCGGTCCCCACCCCACTAGCACATCATTTGTGTACGGTATATGTGGCGTACTGTTGTTTATCCCACGACAGCGTTATAGCCGCGTTTCGCTCCGGCACGGCAGCGCGCCTGACCTACCTCACTGTATTATCCTGTTGAATCTCGCGGCGGATGCAACTCCCATCTTTCGAATGCAATGTGCAGGTATCCCTGCGCTGGTACCGCCTGCCTCGACCTGCGGAGCTGCCCGCCTCTTTCGCCTTCCTTGGGCCGCACAATAAGCGACGACGGTCAATTGACGCACGCACCGACGGCGGCCCCTACCTCGCTTAGAGAACCGCTACAGGTACTTCGCTTGACAATGCAAGCAGACTGAGCGCAGTGCTAAGCAAGATTTTGTGGGGCTAGTCACAAACGTGTGGAGCGGGCGGGCTGGAGCTACGTGGAAGGCAGCTGCTGAGGGCCCAACCATCGAGGGCACGCCTCATCGGACCCTCGGTCTTCACGACGGTGGTTGGTTGACCGTTAAATCCTTACAGCAAGTGACAGCGTGCAGTACTGGTACATGTACCGGTACTGGCATCACGGATGATGAATGGCCGATTTGATTCACAATAATAATAGTAAGGATTATATTGGATCGCGGTGCCGACGCTGTGGCATGCCTTCCTGTTAAAAATTTCTTACAAGAAAAAGCAGTGGAGGCCACCAAGCAAGAAAAAGAAAGAAAGGAAGAAAAAACCCAAGCCCGAGGAACAGGAAGGCATGCCACAGCATCAGCACTGCCTTCCTGAAAAGCGTCGCGGAGATAAGAACCCAGAGTGCCATGAAGAGCAGCAGAAAGACGTGGCATGCCTTCCTGTTCCTCGGGCTTGGGTTCTTTGTTTTTCCCTCTCCTTCTTTTCGCTTGGTGGCCTCCACTGCTTTTTCTTGTAAGATTTTTTTCATGATATATTGGATCGAGGCAGCGGGAACCTATAATTATGCGGTTCTTCGCGCGCCGAAAATATGCGAACTATACACGGAAAATATCCTGTGAAGGTACGACTATATTTGGGAATTAATCCGGATGAGGAGCATGCCGGGTACCAATACGTACTACAGTTTGATGCCGTAATTGTAATTACAAGAAAGTAACACCGAAAATCATTGTAGCAATGCTCCAACATCAAATCAGCACGCAGCCATATCCATAGCTAAAGCTGCTTTATGTATTACTTAGAGATAGTGTTGGTTGACCTTTTAACACCGCTTGATGACTTAACTGTGTCCTAGAAGCGGCTGCGCGTGCTCCTAGCTGTATCTTACTGACGTGTTAGCCGGCCATTTGTGGTAGAACAACGCACGGATACGGCGGCATATGCCGCGCACCTCCTGGGTTGCTTGCTATTTCGACAAGACGTTGACACGATACTCATCCCACGCCACCGTATTCTGAATTCTTCAAAGCTACCACCAGTTGAGCGGAAGCTCGGGACGTCCAACGCCGAGTGACCCAATCGGATAACGGCGCAAATAACATAAGCATATAAACTTGCACCGTGACTCACTACGATGGTGCAAAGGCGCGGAGAGGCCGTGAATTGCATATGAAGGAGTAGTATTGCACCCTAATCTAGGACAAAGAATGTATATACGACGTTGCACACTTATCGATATCTATATATTTCTAGCTAATCATCGCGAATAGCATAGCCTCCGCCGCCCGATCACATAGTCCCAGCCACATAGCTCGCGCGCGCGGTCGCGCGCGCACACACGCGTGTGTGTGTGTGTGTGTGTGTGTGTGTGTGTGTGAATATATGTTTGCGTATATGTGTGGTTGTGTGTGCATGTGTGTGTGTGTGTGTGTGTGTGGTTGGGTGTGTGAGAGTGTATCTGCGAGTGAGTATCTTCGTGTGTGTGTATCTGTGTGTCCGTAGGCTGAGTTAGTGCGTGTAGGTATATGTGTGTGTGTCTTTATGCGTTTCTTTTGTTCTGTTTAGTGCCGGTGGGTTGATCCGTGACTGTATGAGCGGGTGTGATTGTGAGGGGTACGAGTGTTTGTGTCTATTTGAGCGTGTGCGTGTGTGTGTATGTACATATCAACATGATTTAATTGTATAGTATTTTTGTGTGCATGCAAGCTTGTGTGCGTGTGTGTAAGCGTGTTGTGTGTGTGTGTGTGTGTGTGTGTGTGTGTGTGTGTGTGTGTGTGTGTGTGTGTGTGCTTTATGTGTGTGTGTGTGTGTGTGTGTGTGTGTGTGTGTGTGTGTGTGAGTGTGTGAGTGTGAGTGTGAGTGTGTGCAAGGTCTACATCAAGACTTAAATTACCTAAGACCAGTATGACATACCCAAACACTTTACATATACCGACAATGATATCGATATCATTCTCCGATCATGCGCTCATTGTATCACCAAATGCTTCAGCCCTACCTCAGCCAAGACCAATAGCAGCAATACTAATAACAACTACATCAAAGTTGCTAACATTGCCAGAGGGAATACAAGGTTCACAGTAACGTGATCAACCGTGAATGCCCACGGTTCTTCCATGCTTATGAGACTCCATGCAAGTCTAGCATTGATCAGTCCGAGAAGTTATAGAAGGGCCAGCCCAATGAATGTGTAATTATATTCAGCTTGCGTCTACTATCATTTCCCAAACTCGTGTATTTCTTACTTACATCTATCATTGGTTTCAGAGCTCCTTTCCTTCCGTCCCGAGCCTCCACCATCTCTCCGCACTCCACCCCACTCCATTCTCCAACTCAGCACCCCCTCGCTGCTCCTCAGCTGACTATGCCGACCACTCGTGACACTGCGTCTACTCCGCTCGGTCATGTCGAACCTTTGAACGCTCCAACAATCGGCTATACGCCAAAATAGTTGCTAGAAAATAACACCAAACCCGGATCCTTACATATAAACAAGACATTACGTCTCTTACTAACAATGAATTAATGCGGCTCAAAACCACTCACATCCTACACCACGGTACCCCCTTTAACAACATTGCTTGATTTTGGCGATTCTCTGAATTCCACACATAAGACTTTGTACGACAACACAACATACATAGTTTCCATTTGCAAAATGAAATCCGCGTCGTCCTTGTTGACAGACGCATTTCTACATCATCTCAATCACGCACTATTGACCTCAGTATTTTCTTTGTTTACCGGTTGTAGCTGAATGTATCGTTACATCATTAAAACCTTCTTTGCATTTTGTTATGGATCTTTCGTTTCTCAAACAATGTAACCCCGTTAGCAATTGGACACTCGGCACACTTGAATTTGACGATTCCCATACTCTTACTTGTCCTATTCATCCTCGCCATGCCAATGTGGATGTCATAAATGACAATCTTGTTGCTCGTGAAGTAATGACAAAACAACCTTCTATTGTTTTCTTCTGTGCCATATTGAACGACCGCGATGCCACTTCCGCCTCATACACCGACGAAACACTCAACGCGGATATATAAAGTGTTACCAATTACCATTTACACGACTATACTGATTAAATGCAATACCTTGTGCGTAAGCATAAAAGCATTTGTGAACCCCTTGAGACACTCCCGCCAATACGCCCAGGCCTTGACCACAATTTTCCCCTTGCACTTGATTCCACATTACCACCCGGAAAAAATATCGCCTATCCCCAGCCGAATCATATGAAAACAAAAAAATAATTATCCGACTGCTTCACTAAAGATGTTATTATAGAATCGTATTTCCGTCACACCGCTTCCGTCCTTTCTGCCCTCAAAGCGAGCGGAGGACTCCGCATGTGCATTGACTACTGCCAACTAAAGAAATACATTCGCGAAAACGAATTTCTGGGTCGAAACGCCGACATGCTTCTAGATATGCTCTCGGGTACCCTCGTATAATCAGCTCTTGACCTCGCACTCAGTTGTCTCCAACTTTGTATTAGCCCGCCGACACTTTTAAAGCCTTTTTAAATACCCAGTTCGCTCGATTCGAATGGCCAGATAATTATGCCATTTGGACTCACCTCCGCTCCGTCTTCGTACCAACACCTCATGAACCACATACTACAACCGCATCAAAACACTTTCATCCTTGTTTACCGTGGCGACATTTTATTTGTTGCATGTCTCTCGACGACCACATGCGACATAGTGACATTACCCTCCCCCTACTTGCCTACATGGCATTCGCTTTCTCCTCCAAAAATGCTGTATTGCTCGTAACAAACTCAAATACCTCCAACACATGGTTAGCAAAGCGGATCAACGTCCTTCGGAAGGCAAAATAAGAACAGCCTCCGAATGGCAATGACCTCGCACCGTTCAGGAGATTTGCCGTAAAATTTTCAAATTTGAATGGACCATTCGTGAAGAAACTGCCTTTTCTGCACTTAACCAATCTCCCTGCTCAGCCTGCGTCCTCATGAACTCCCGCACCGGTTCCATTTCGGAATTCGTTATAAGCACCGACGGTAGCAAATTCGCTCTCGGCGCAGTACTCCTACGAAAAAAATTTAAGGGCAATCTCCACCCGTGCGCTTGCCTTGCCAAAATTCTACAGCTTGCCCACACAAACTACCCCATTTGCGACCAAGAACTCCTCGGTGTTGTTCGTGCCATTCGGGAATAGCGTTGTTATATTGATGGCAGTGCAAAAATTACTGTAATCACAGATCGTGCCACCCTTCGTCACCTTCCCACTCAAGACTCCCTTGGTCGTAAACACGCCATTTAGTTAAACAACTTGTCTCCATGCCTCGCCTTAAAACCCGGGACCAACCAACCGGTTTTATAGATCTTGTATAGTAAAGGGTCTTGCAGCGAAGCCAACGCCCTTTCTCGTCGACCGGAACTACATCACGACTTAGCGACAGCCGAACATCTATTCCTCGATAAAGACTTAGAGGACATGCATGATTGACTCTCGTCGATGACCCACCTTCAAATTGACCCCAATGTCCTCCAGAAGAATCCGTACCGCCTATGCCCTCAACCCCACATACTCCCCAACGGACAACCTTCACTGGAAGGCTGATACACTTGTTTACTCAATGACATTACCCTGTCTAAACTCATCTTATTTGAATTCCACGACACCACCGGACACCCCGCCGCAGATCGTACCCTACTCAATATTCCTGAAATGTTTTGGGGGCTTCGAATGCGAAAATTATTGTTACACAATAATGCAAACAGTGCACAACCTGCTAACGTATTAAAAAACACACTTCAAAACCCCTTGGCTCTCTGTTTCCGAACCCGATATCTACCCGCCGTGGGAAATCATGTGCATGGATTTCATTACTGACCTGCCTCCCGTTGATTGTTTCGATTGCATTACCACATTTATTGACACTTTCACAGAACAAACACACTTCATACCACACTTCAAACCCTCAATTCACACAAATTCCAACTCGCTTGCATGTTTCTTGACAATATCTATAGCCACCACGGCCTTTAATGCATAGTAGCTTCTGATTGCGACACGAAACTCACCTCCACATTTTGGCAAACACTCTTCAAATATGCCCATCTTCCCTCCCAGTGGCAGCTGCCTAAACCACTGGCTCTCCCCACACCCCTCTCCTTTCTCCCTCTCCCCAGCGACCGCCTCCGTATACACCACCGCGTCGCACTACACCGACCACTTCGCCGTCCACCTCGTTATCCCATCCACATCCTCCCTCATCACGCACCCGCCCGCCCCTAATCCCACCGCACCTTCACACCAATTTACTCGAAAATACAACTTAAAACTCCCACTCACCCCCGCCCACATTCAAGCTTACCAGTCCCGCAACCCGGAACTCAACCAAACCGCCACCCTACACGCAGCCATCATCAACAATACACTAGACATAGCCACCCTCACGACCCTCGACTCCCTAGCATCAGACCTCACCGTCCTCCTCTCTCACCGCATGGACCACTCAGCCACCATATGGCCCCTCTTCCCATCAGAAAAACTTACACCCCCGAGCTTCGACCCCAACCTCACATGGCTCCCGAAACAAACATGCACCACCGTCAAAGCACTCCCCCGTTGCAGCATAATATACGGACCCCTCCCAATTGCACAGTCTCTCCTCTACACATTGGACTGCATGGACCCGAAACGATCAAACACAAATGCCAAGAACGCATGCGACACCTTCCTTACGCAGCCACTACACACAAACTCCGAGAAACAAATCTCGCGGAAACAAAGCTTACCATGTCAACCCGAAATCACACCACCGCCTCCTCAAAATTAGAAGCGGCCTCCTCCCGAACACCACTACACCCCCCACAATCTCTAAAATCACGTGCCCCGACTCGAAAGTCGTAGACTCCCCCCAAGAGGTTATCGCCGCAGTCCATACACACTTCCAAACCGACCTCGCCCGCGCAACACCAGCCGAGGAACGCCGGCACACCTTGCATATAGGTGTGTCGATAGGCGTACCTTGTCGAAGAGGACCCAACCCAATCTTTGCTCTAAAGTGTCCTAAATGGCCGAGCAACTGATGGCCGTTAGACAGCAGCCGGTCTACTTTGTTGGTATAGTTGTAAATGATTTTCACTTTCATTCTCGCCCGATTGCTCTCATGAACAGCCTCCTAAAGCTTTGGAAAGCCCTCATCAAAGACGAAGGCTCCAAATACAGAGAGACGGCGCCCGCCGCCGGCGCTCCGGCGGCGGCCCCGGAGGGGTTTGCGCTCGCTTGCCCGTCGGCATCCCCTTACCTCCTTGTTGTGGGTGCTGGAAACCCCGTAGCCGTGCTTGGGTTGGCACAGCAGGGAGCTAAGAGGGCCGGTATTGGGATCCGCGCGATCAACAGCTGTCGGCATGGCAACAAACTCTCCCACCAACATGACTATCCATATGGAAAAATCTCATTGTTCAGCGCGAGTACACATGCATGACCGTCAATTCTCAAAAATCCTGCCTCAAAAGTGCCATTTAGAGCAAGGGCAACGCCCTTTCCTCACCCAAACGCTCACTCCTCGCCGCCCGCCTCCAAAATCAACACGTCTCCGTCCGCGGCTCTTCCTCACCTACTCCCACCATCAGCCCCTCGGAAACCTACCGCGTCCTTGGGGTCGAACTAAATATCACCCTCACATGGACCAAACACCGGCACGACCTCAAAGGCACAACTACGTCCCTCATCAACGCCCTCTCCACCTTCCTCCTCACACTATCCCGCAGAATCCGAGCAATCTTTGGTTTTCTCATCAGCAAGCACTTCACCCTCTTCGACGACTCACAATTGGACACCCTAGACGACCAAATCTGCAAAGTGGCACGCAACGCTGTTTCGTCGGTGAGTAACCTTCCCCTTACAGCTCTCCACCGCCCCATCACCGACCTCGGTTACGGCTTCACATCACGAAAGGTACACTCGGCTCAAGTCACTGTCTGTCACTTACACAAAGTCATGAACACCACCGGATACCGTGGGCATAAGGCAATGGCACACATTCACACCATATCCATCCTATACAACCAAATGGCCGGCTGAGTCCATAATGTCCCGCGGCCACGCTCCGCCCACCCTTCGCTTCCTAGTCCGAGCCCAACGCGACGCCGGCACATTTTCTCACCAAATCCCCGCACTCACTTTCGACAACCCCATCGCCACCACACTCAGAGACCACAACACACACCAAGACTCCACCCTCCTCTCCTCACTCCGAGACAAAGCCACCCACATCACTAACCCACACACTTACAAACAAGCATGTTGTGACTTCTCCCCCCGCAACACACACGTCTCCCTTCTATCCCGACCCACCCCTTATGGAATAACTCGATCACCACATGTCCTCAGCTCCTCTTCCGCGCCTCAAACACTTCCGTTTTCATCAACCCTACAAAACCATCTCCACCCTCGAAAGTACATGCGACCCCATCTACACCCCACTCCGACTCATTACCGCCGTCCTCACAGAACCCCTCGACACCATACAAAACCGCATCCCCGTCCTCCGCCACAACCCAAAACAAACCACCCTCCCCACGGTCGTACACCTCTTTTGGCTCCCTCTCCTCCTCCCCACCTACCACGCCACCCCTAGCCCTCTCCTCCGGTATCCGCCAAACCCGCCTCCCTGGGCGCTCCAACATAGCTCTCATCACCCCAATCGATGCCATATACCCCTCCCGATCAGGCACCCCATATCCGCCGTGCGATATCACCCGCATCCTCTCCAAGCACAAAGACACTGACTACGGGTAGACCCAATACATGGTGCAATGTGCCCCTAAACGCCTCACTGAATGGGACATCCAACTCCACCTCGTCGATGGCATCACTCTCGTCTCCTCCACGCCCACCCCGGTATGTCCGCCCACCCCCACCCCCTGTGAATGCTCTGTTTGCCACGAACCCATGCAACCCGAACCCGTTACCACATGACGCACCTCGCCATACACTCACACTGCCACCCAACACAAGGCCCCGACACAAGTTCACTGCTACCCGACACTGCAACCCTGAACCCGCTAGCCTCCGTCACACTGCTCACCGACCACCCGTGCTCCGGACCCTCGAATGTTGTGAATGAAGTCCACGACATTTACGCCTTGAATGCAAAACAACTCAAACTGTCAAATGTTTGCCAATGAGAGTATGGCAACAGACACACTACACGCCATGTCTTTCATGAAAACGACCGTGTATAGCTCTCCACTGAAAACTTGCTCACGAGCCAACCATGTGCAAAATTTTGACAACGGTATATTGGGCCTTATGAGACTTTAGCAAGAATCTCATCCGATGCCTACCGCCTTCGCTTGCCTCACTCAATGCAACGCCACAACGATTTTCTTATTTCTAAATTCAAAATTTGCCACACACCGTGCTGCCACCCAAACATTGTCCCCGGCCGTGTTGCACTCCCACGTGACGAATTTAATGTTGACTCTATATTGGACAGTCGAATTTCGCACATTGCAAGCGCCGGACGCCGCGGACCTACCCTCGCTTTCCTCGTCTATTGGGATGGCTACGACTCAACGCCGTACTTCGTGGGAGCCGTACTCTTCCATTAAACACGCCCAAGCTTTCAACGATTACGCCCGCTCGTCTACCAACCTCGCTCAACACCTTCGGACACCAGCTTACCTCCACCTTCACCGCCTGTGCCCAACCGATTCCCGCACCAATTCCGTAACGGTCAACACTCGACCTTTTTGGGAGCGGGTAGGAATGTTAGGTCTACACCAAGGCCTAATCCCAAACCCGTATCACATACCCAAACCATGTACATGTACCCATAACGATGTCATTCCCCGATCTTGTGCTCATTATATCACCAACTCCTACAGCCCTACCACAGCCAATACTAGTGCTAGTAATAATAATGACAATTACACTAAGATGCTTAACATCGCTTGCCCTTGGGTTGTGCGCATATCGGTGGTATGTCTACATACGCGATTTCGTACGTTTCCCCCACAGCGGCTTGCCCAACACCTCCTCCCTCCGTCGCCTATGCATTATATTTGCGCGACCGTCGCGTCATCATTCATATTGCGGCATTGTCCGCCCGTTACTCTTTTTGTCTAACCGGCACGGCGACTATATGAAAGAGCGTTAGGGGCGCGGGCGCGACAACCCCAAGCACACAAGCCCTATAGTGCTATAATTTGCCCCTCGTAGTTGTCGGCGCACTCCGTCTTGGGCGCCAATGCATTGCCTAGGATTTCAAGAGATTTGTCAATTTAATCGACGCATGGTTACATTTTTTACTTGCGAAGGTGTGAAATCTTATCCGGACTTAAGTAGAGGAGTGTACTTACACATGACAACTCTGTCGCATGTAGATCGGCATCGCTCCACACGGCGACATGGAGCTCCACAACACGTATTGTCGCCTTCATTCAGACGGCCAACCGCTATTGGAGGTACTTCATGGTATAAAATAAACTACAAAACATAATATAGATGAGTCACGAATACATAAACTTTAAATGCAAATTGCAGCGCCGCGCATATTCGAACTCTCAGTTTTGGCGTTGTGGTTTCTTCAGAGATGCCCAGCTCGCGCAGCAGAGGTGTGAGACGCTTTCAGCCGTTGATTGCCACGAAGGCAGGCGACCGTCAACTCCGCCTGCACTTTATCCCACAGCGGTTGCATGTCCCCCGTGCCCACCCGCACCCCGCCCTCCTCCCCCCAGCGGCCCAGGCCGACCACGTGCGCGGAGCGGATCCCCGCGTGAGGGTAGTGCGCCCGCAGCACCCCCACAGCACCCGCCTGGACCAATCGCAACGCATTGCCTAAAAACACACATCATTCACTCCCGCAACTATACATAATTGAATGCAACGAGCTGAACTGGGTTACGGCTCCGGGTTTATTACTGGTGCGTGTTCAAAGTAATCGAATTTAATAGAATTTAGTACCATGTGACACATAGTTTTAGTATACCGCGCAGTTTCGCAGACTCTTAAGAGTATCTCTAAAACCAAGGAGGGGTCAGAGAATCCCCTAAAGCCTTGTGGTTCATCCGAGTTATAAAGTTCTGAATGGCAGAAATTGAGCGTCGGCGAATCATTGTTCAGTAGCTAAGATCACAATACATCGGAATTCGAATTGAGCGAGTCACGCAGAGAAGATGGAGTGCTAGGGCTGTCCACTGCAGTGCAAATTGTTGTGATGCCATGTCTAGCGTATTATAGCGTAAATATTTTGGCACCCAAAACAAAGCATCAATCTAACACAGATTTAAAATGAATAAAAAAACTCTGAAAATGCACTGGATTAGGAAATCCAACCTTGCATCGAATGAGAACACTTCATTGGCTGAATTTAAAAATCACGCTCTCGCACCATTCGGAAGTGTGACACAGGCAAAGAGGAGTGTGGTTAAGGGTTTGTGGTGTTATTTCATAATGCAGTACAACACAAGTAAACCATCGCGTTACATGACATGACAAAATCCGGTATATGTGTTTCAACCACGCACACAAACTCCGTGAATTCCAATCTCTGATTCAGTTCAACTGAACCATTTTTGAAAATACGAGAACTGTGAAGTGCTGCACGTTAAATCATTTTAGAGATCCGTCGGCAATATTCTATCTTTCAACTGACATCCATCCACACATCCATCCATCCATCCACATATCCACCCACCCATCCATTGGGAGTCTACTCAGCTGCGTCAGGTTGGAAAAAGCGGTGAGGAGGGAAGGGACAGTCCCACCTTGCTGTGAACATTGAGCTCCTCCCAGCCCAGCAGTACGATGATGAGGGGCAAGCCAGCTCGTTGAGCAGCCTCCACCGCGCACCGCACCAGATGCTCATCGCCGACCGACCCATTCGCCAACTGCATCACGTCGTGGAGGACAACCAGAGCGTGGATGCCAGCTGCGCCGTACTCTGATCGAATTCAGAATCAACAACAACATATTGAAATCCTGAGCTTCACCATAGCAGGCCACCATTCAGCCCCGCCCGCCCGTCCCAACCTCATCCACACTCGCAGTTTCCACGATACACAGCAATGATAGACTTCCAACTCACTATAGGAGATAAATGGCATGCGACCTTTTTAATGCCCCATAGAAATATTAGAACGCATATATGTTTGATAGGCATAGTGTCAGAGACAGTGTGAGTCTGTGTAAGCAGTAGGCCACAACACAGTCGCCGGTGAGAGGGTGTGGTACCCACCCGGCCAAATATGAAGCTCATCCCCGCCCTTGCGCAGGCGTTGGTCAGGGGCAGTCAGAGCCAGGCGACGTGGCAGCAGCCCGCTACGCAGCAGCCCCTCCCCTACTCGCTCCGTCACCGCCCTCAAAGCGACGCCCGGTTGTGTGAGAACGCTGCCTATGCACTCGCGGCAGGCAGCTGCCAGGCGAACTCCGCCGGCCTGGTGCCACAGTAGCGGCCAGCCCAGGCGATGCGCGGCGCTGAAGAGGCCACCGACGTCGGCGCCGAGGGAGCGCGCAAAAGTGTATGTTTGGGAGCGCCAGGTAAGAAGAGCGGCGGCAGAGGTGGCGTCCTGCGGGGCGAGGAGGCTGAGGAACTGCACACCGCCACGGGTAAGCAGCGGGGGGGGCAGCTGTGAGGATGGGATGGTTGTGTGGGTGTCGCTGTGGGAGGTGGCCAGAGCAGCGGAGAAAGCGGCTGCTCCCTTGCAGCCTGGGGAGGAGAGAAGGAGCACCTGTGGGGGAGGCGAAGGTGAATGGGCATGGTGAGAAAGGGAGGTATGCTAGGTTATGTGGAGTGCCCCTACACGAATAGCATTTGGCGCATTCAATGACCACATTTTCGAACAATAGCGAATTTAGAAGAAAGGGAAAAATCAATGAGGGCTCGAATGAATGGTTAGCTAACTTTCTTTACTCTGTTATAGCGAAAGGGGCTGAATAAAGAGTGGAAGTGCGGCAAGCAGGAAAGGGGATGCAAGGAAGGGGTATTTAGATGCTAGAAACAAATGGGTTGAGGGCTGCTAAATCCTAAGCCAAAACTCAGTGGTGAAAAATTGTGCTTTTCCAAAGCTAATATACACTAACTAAGCAGACAGTGGCAGCTCAGATTATTAAAGTACGTGCGTGCGTGTGTGTGGGGGGGGGGGGGGTGAAAAATGTATATATACGTAAAGATGTTGTGTAATTCAGGCAGAGCGCGAACTGAAAGTGGCTGACTCGTTAATGTGTATATGTATAATCAACTCCATGTAGTACGTATGTTTCACTTTTGCTCCTCGGACTCATTTAACTCTTAGACCCAGCGCTGTGGACATATGTCCGAGAAATGGTGGATCTATATGTGTTTTTCAGTGTGTGTGTGCGCGCGCGTGCGCGCGCGTGTGTATATAAGTGAGTGAGTGAGTGTGTATAAGTTATTGAGTGCGTGTGTGTGTTTGAGTGACCCATCATTGCTACCCTAAAATAGTGTTTGAGCGAGAAGGCCATCCTACCTTCCAAGGCTCATACATCACCTCCACCTCTGTGCGATGAAAGTCGGAAACCAAGGACAGCGCCAAATGCGCCTGTAGTTGCGGGCTGTCACTTTGAACATTAGCGGGAAGCTTAACCGAGGTGAGCAGCGGGCGGCGGTCCCGAAGTGGGGTTAGGGCAGTGAGAGGGCCTGCCTTTTTTGCCAGCTGTAATCCAGAGCTACCCAGCCCAAACCCTCGCCGCCACTTGGTCAGCGCAACACGCGACGTATTCCAGTGTTTCTGCGGACTCCGTGGTAGAAGAGGTAGAGGAGTCGCTGGTCGGTGGAGGTGGCAACGCTGCCTCTGCTGGCCATTCAAACACGCGTTGGCCGATGAGCAGCTGCCCAGGTCCACGCCTGAGACTAACGCAACCACCTCCATCGTATCCCTCCCCGGCGCCAGCCTCTTACCCATCGCGTACCCCCCATCGCGTGTATGAGAGGTCGTACCCTCGTCGGCATTAACAGCCAGCGACTCAGCCCCCAGGTCGACCGCCTTGCCTCGGAGGTGAGCTGATACCTGTTTGGGCTGAGTCTCAAATGGATGCGCATGAATTCGTGACGCCCTATTCGCTCCATCAGCCCCGTCTGATGTGAGACTTTCCTTCTGCTGTGATGTTGCAATGTACGTGTAGAGAGGCGCCATAGCGCATGCAGCCATCGGCATCATGCGGGGCGCAAGGTCGCGGCAGAGAGTCACGGTATATTTGTTGACTCCCGCGTCGCTTGTTTGGCTTGTGCTGCGAAGGGGGCTGGACAAAGGCGCGCCATGGATGCTGCAAAGGATGGACATTATCCGGCGCCTGTTGAGTGTAGAATAGGGGAAACGAGGCCATCAGGACCGCGCTAAAGGCACAGGGGCAGCGGCGGATAAAATGGCCTGATTGGCTGAAGAGCACGTGGCTGGCTAGTTGACTGAATAAAGTGCTTGTCGAGCGTGGTGTGCGTGTATGCGTGCATGATTGTATGAGTGAGTGAAAGTGTGTGTGTGGGGGGAGAGGGGGGGGGGGGGGGGGGGGGGGGGGGGCGGTGAGGGAGGCATAGGGTATAAGTGTGCGTGTATATGTGTGTGTGTGTGTGGGTGGGGGTTGGGGGGGGTAATGGGGGAGAGAAAGGGCTGACGGCAGGAGACAGGCAAAAGCGGAGCAGACCTGTATGAGAACATTCGATGGTGAACAAATCCGTTTCTTACCTCCCCCACGCCTCTTCGCTGAGCAGCAGCAGCCTCCGCTGCCCAGCGGGACCGAGCAACGGGGGAAGGGTCACCTGTGGATGGATCATTGGGGTTGATCGGCAAGTGCAGCTCACGCAGAGACACCGCTGCGCGTGGGAGCAGGTAAAACTGCTGCCCAAACAGCGCATACGTTGGGACCCTCTCCATCACGTTCCCTGCTACGCCCTGCATTGCTGCCGTCAACGCCCTCCAGCCCTCCGTCACACCCCTCTCTTGCTTCTCTTTCGTAACCCCATCCACACCTTCCATTGTCGCAATCGCCTCCTCCGAGGCGGTCCATCTTTCTGTGGTTTAATCATACTGCTTAGTCCCTCTCCAAGGACAACACGCAGATCCACGAGTGACAGCAGCGAAATAGAAACAGTCAGTGAATTCGGCGCAGGTAGTGCAAGCATGTGGAGATGTGCTTCTGATGCTGACTGACCAGAAGGGATAGTTCCTGGCACTGGAGACTTCGCGGGAGGTGGTTGAAGGGACAGCATTGCAAGACGACGAAGCGCAGCCGCCCGGATCCTACAGACCACAGTGCGAATCGCCAGACAGTATCAATGACATCCTCTCGGGGCGGATGGACGTCGGATACATTGCGTGGGGAACACAAGGAATCAAAATGGATTGTCCGGGAGGCTCAACCTGTCCATCACCGGGGGCGGCTGCACGCCAACAGCATCGCCAGTGTCCGTGGTCAAGGTCTTGGCGGGCGTATCAGGGAATGGCTGAGATGGAGAAACTGTTGGGTCGGAAAGGGGACAAGTGAAGAGTTGGAAATTGGGCCTGTCGATCTTATATTATCATTCCTGATTGATATTTTTGTTGAAACCACAATCGAAACACTTCATTCTGCCAATATCCCTCAAAAACAACAAACTGAGGAATACTTGGCTGTGCACGGACTTTATCATTCCTGCACCCAAACACACACACACACACGACCACACACACTCGCTTACTCACACAGCCCACACACAACCACACATACACATGCAAACCCAAGCAGGCACGCACGTACACACCACCACACACACACACAGGGAGGCGGAGAATCGATGCATACCTGCGGGCGCCAGTAAGGAAAGGCCTAGCGCCCTAGGTATGATATCCTCTGTAATGCATGGTCACACACACGACCGTCACTGCAATGCGAAGTATATAAACTGCCAATTTTGTTCCCGGTCATAAATGTGTCAATGACCGTGCTGCATTGCGATGACTGAGGGCAGGGACATTCAAGAGTTGGGAGGCAAGAGATGGAAGAGTGAGAATCACCGGGCAAAACATAATTTCTAAAGATGTCGCTCCACCCCTCGCGCTCCACCTACACCCAACACGAGCAGGCACCTCAATATGAACTAATGCAGAGCTATAGTATGCACGTAAGCATATATAATAGGTTATGTGGCAGCCATTCACTCAAAGGGGGAGAATCTCAAGCCATACCATCGCCGCCAGCTCACGGTTTCCTACTGCAGGACAGGCAAAGGTTATGCAGCTGATGGGAGGCCCCTCCCCCACTCTGCTTCCGAGCTCCTGGAGTAAACGCAGGGAGCACAGCTTGGCCACTGCCCCACCCAGTGAGTGACCTGTGGGGAGGGAGGGGGGTTTGGGCAGCATGGACACGCATGGCAACTGACGAAACATAAAAATGTAAAAAACAATTAACAAAAACCCACCTCAAAATACAGGCTAGTGGTGCAGTCACAGAAGGATGGAGAGTAGGAGGGGAGGGCACACCGCACAGAACCAGACGATACCCACAGGCTGCCGCATGGAGGTATATCTGCTCAATCGGAATACTCTGTGCTCGCAAGAGAAACCCTGTGTGCGCTGCTGCGAAGGTGCTGTGTCCTTTGCCACTGCTGCTACTGCTGCCGACAGCCCCCTGCGGTGGCCCTGGCCGGTCCCAAAGGTAGGACTGAAGAAAATTTGCGTCCGTGAGGAGGTCCTTCACATGCTTAGTGCCCGCAAACGCAACCCATAGCGTTCCTTTCCCCGCCGCCAATATATACCTACCAATGCGGAGAGGGAGGTGAGGCACCGAGTCAGGGCACGTCGCGCTTGACCAAAAACTCCCAGAGGACACTAAGGCACCACCTCACCTTCCCCTGCTATTCCTTTCCTTACTTAATCACGCATATGCTCATCATGAGGAGGCAAAGTGGCGATGCTGATGCTGATGCTGAAGCAGTCAAGTGGCGGAAGTATCGCGTTCTCAAATGCTTACTTATTTAATTTTTTGCCAAAGGGTGTGCTCACCTGTGAGGCACGTGGTCGAGGCACACCTGCACCCGACTCAGCGGCGCCAGCTGTGGACCCAGCTCCGACTGGAAGGCGTTCAGGTGTAGGAGGAGGTCCGAGTCGGGCCGCTTGTAGACGCACTCCGACAAAAACAGCGCCCCCAACAGCGACTACAGCCGCACGGCGCAGAGTCTACCGTCAGAGTTCAGGACGCAAGATGCAAAGCCAGCGCTAAAAATAGTCGAGATAGTTCTGAACCAAGAAAAAAAAAACTAAGTGCTGACAGAAGAACTGTCGGTGGATGGTCCACAGACGTCGAACGACGCGGTGCTCTTGGCAAATTACTCACTCGTGCCTCTCCGATATCTCGAAACCACCCCAGCGCATCGCATATCTGCGACTCCCACGCAACGTGTCGACTAACCACGCCGCCCGAACGTGTACGCAGTGCCGCGAGGCCCGAGAGTAACTTTCCGGGGGCGGAGCGCCAGAAAACGCGACGAGCTGCCAGCGACGGGGAGTCGTCTGGCTCGGGAATGGGAGCGGGCAGCCGCGTCGGTGCTACAACATTAGATGAGGAACGGTCTTCGCTGACCATGATGACGACATTCGCCGTCTGGGTTGGAGGAAAGCGGCGATCCTGACTGCTCAGGGCGCCGTGTCGGTTCTGCGTGGACCAGCTGGGATGCTGGGTCGCTGGGACGCAGCCGGTACAGGTACCTTGGCTTGTGACGCTTGGCCTTCGCCGGCGAGACCATAACAGCTAGCACAGTTTCCGAATCACTCACAAGCAATTAGTGATGTAAGTAAGTGTACAGCAGTAATCTTGAAAACCGAAATTTAGAATTTACAAGGAAAGGTAGGGAGTTGTAAAGCTAACTGGGAAAGCCCTCATTTCCAAGCATATGATAAGTATGAATTAGCCTGACAGATTACTTAATTTGTGTTGTGAGCCTGCTTTGGGAGCCTCATGACGAGTGCGCCATACTTTACATGTCGCAAAAGCGACAATAACAGTATTGTCCTTGCCCGTGATTACGACATTTTTGGTATGTTTTTATGTTCATCATCTCGTCGGAGTGCGTGAGTAAATGAGCGAGTGTGTGTGTGTGTGTGTGTGTGTGTGTGTGTGTGTGTGTGTGTGTGTGTGTGTGTGTGTGTGTGTGTGTGTGTGTGTGTGTGTGTGTTTGTGTGTGCGCGCGCGCGTGTGTATGTGTGTGTGTGCGTGCGTGTGTGTATGTGTGTGTAGGTGTGCGTGTGTGAGAGAGATACAATGAGTGTGTGAGCGAGTGTGTGTGTGTGTGTGTGTGTGTGTGTGTGTGTGTGTGTGTGTGTGTGTGTGTGTGTGTGTGTCTGTGTGTGTTTTCTGGTCCTTTTCTCATTTCGATGCCCCGGGCAGTCGATATACCGCATCATATGTGGTCACGACGTTTAGGACCTTCAAGACTTAGTTCACTAAACAGGTTGTCTATTTCTCAAAGTTTAAGCGGGGGAAGTGCACGCTAACATGGGCGTGAACGCGACAGGAGGAAGAGGGTAAGGGGGGAGGCAGCGCGACCGTGGAGATCGCAACATGCACGCGATTGGTGGGCAATGCACGTGCAATCGCTAGCGGTAGGTAGGCACACATGCGGCTAGCACACCACATACGGGCTACGTAAGCAACCCGCGCGCAATAATAAAATCAAGTGCGGTACCCGGTAGTCACGTGCATGGTGCAAGCATAATTGTAGCTCCCCGCCGCCAACACAAGAGGGGTGCATGTTAGAAGGCCGATGGTGGGTGAAGGTGAATGGGACAATGATTGTCCGACGGCATGTTGGGTCATATGATAAACCACAGGCAGGTCATAATAAAAGATAGGCGTACGATGTTAATAGATCGTAATTGGACGGTAACCTAATTAAGGCCCGTGGGTGGGTGGGTTATGGGTGGGTGGATTGTTGTACTTAGTAGTATATCGCAATGGAGAGGCACAATGTGCTGGCCCCAATTACCCCAATCGTGACGGTACTCATATGTGTTCGTCGGTCACTCGAACGCCCGACGTCGATACTCCTCGCCTAATTGAAATTGAAATTGAAATTGTCTACAACATATACCGCATGCGCCGGTTTACAACAAGTACCGTATGCGCCGGTTTGCTGTCTATGGGCCCTCCTAACAATGCCATGCATGAAATTTACATGACAGGGCTAGACCGTTAACCACCTAAATCCAACCTCTCCAAAGGGTGCTCGGGGGTTTTACTCCCCCCCCCGGGGAGTGTGCGATGTGTGGTGGTGGCGGCGTGCAATTAGGGACGTGCGTTGGTGTTGTGTGTGGGGGCGCGGCGAGTGGTCGTGCGGGATTTTGTGACGAGTACATTCCTACAACAATACATTGCATGACATTGTACAGGTACTCGTTACTAATTCCAATTTCTGCTTTTCCATCGGAAGGACGTACAACGTGGGTGCGTCGCTACAGCAATGTTAGCAAGGGTTCTCATGCGTACCGTACAACTAGTACCTCCCGGTACTTACATGTACGCACAGTTAATCTAACTAGCCAAATGACGCGCCAAGCGAGATTTCCTATGCACCATGAGCCGCGTCGTGATTCTCAATGCTAAGACGAGCCGCGTCGCTAGACAGTTGACGACGGTTTGAAAGCCCTAACGTCTGATACGTAAGCGAGTGTGAGCAGGCGTAAGCTATTTGGGCGGAAAGCTATTTAAGCCCAGTGCGGTAGAGGGAGGTGAAAGAACCATTTAACAATCCATTTTTTCGATTACAATATAATGTTACAGTACAAGCAGTAAGACATCTTTTCAGCTTTTCCCATATGCACCAACATTCTGCCATCAAACAGTGTTTGAACAAAACAGATTTGTGATAGCGGTCAGCTTTGGAAGGCTACCCGCCACACTGGTTTCGGAGCTCTTTGGTCGACGCACGTTTTCGCTCTCAGTTGATTCGCTCGACATTGTTTGATTGATTCGGAATGGCGTCTGTTGGACATGGTTGTTACGTTGTGGTCGTACTTCACGTTGGAGGGTCTAAGCTTTCTGACATTAAACTGGTGTTACAACGAGAGCCTCGTTCTAGTAAAACTTGGTTCCAAGGTGGTTCGGTTTCAGCTAACGAAGAGCATGTCTATGCTGCCGTTCGTGAGTTAAATGAGGAAACTGGCCTTATACTGACTCCTGATGATTTAACTTTATTGAGTGATGCACCGGTTCGAGTCGCGTTACCTGTTGGACACCAACTCGTTTACGTCTGCACGGCTTCCGTTCTTGTTCCGTATGTTACCACCCATTTGCGTAAACCGGCTCAGCTCGAGCTGGTTGTTACAACTCAATCGACTATCAATCTAGATGGTTCTTACGTGGTATTAGAGACACTCGATGTAAGTGGTTTGACTCTTACGCCCGCCAAGACGGGGTTATTTCATGCTATGAAGCATAAGAGCGAGTTACTTCACTTTGGTTATGTGACTCAGTGGGAGATATTTTTACGTGCCGTCTATACATCCCACGCACTGTTCTATGACGATACGTCAATCCCGAGACAGTTCTTCATGTACCCCCGGTTTTCATCGGTGGATTCTGGACTTGTGTGGCTTCTCATTCGTGGATACATTAATCAGTTGGGTGGAGAGACACCGACTGATTTACGTGTGGGAACTCCAATACCTACAACTAATTATGCTGGCCTATTTGTGACCCTAACTGATACTCAGCGTAAGGCGGCGGTTAACTCGCCATATCAGTCTGGCGAAGACGCCCGTGTGCTAGAAGATTGGCTTGAGGCACAACCGCAACGATTTCGTTTGCTTGGAATTATGGCTGACTCTTACGGCTAAGTTATATGGGTTACTTCACAATTCTATGGACCGCTGAATGGCTGGTGGTTAACCGTAAGCATCAAGCAGCTATCCCTGCTATTTACTTGTCGCGGAGCTACGGAAGACATCTATGCTCCCAACACACGAGACGACGCGATTAATGCTCTGCGAAGTCTTACGCAAGGCAACATGAGTTACGCTCGCTACACCCATCAGTTCAACGACTTCTTACGTTGATCTCGTCAAAACCTTACGGCTGATGTCCAGTGTATTCGGTTCATCAATGGCATGGCTAACTTTGAGTTAAAGACTCAAGCCAAGTCGCATCGATCACAGAGGGGTTACGACATCAAGCAGGTGGAGCTACAACTTAATGATATCGTGACTCATTCGCCACAACTCGGAGGTGTGAAGTCAACAGCAAGCCCATCTACAACACTTGGAGGAGGACAACCGTCCAGAAAGCGCAATTTGATGACCCTTTAGTGGGAGCTTCTAAGATCTGGAAACGCAACGGTGGTGGTCGTGGCCGTGGACGTGGAGGAGGTCAAAGTGGTGGTCGAGGCCGACCTTCTTCAAACTCTAGCCGAATTGATTTCAGTGCTATCGCCAAAGCGTTGACTCCTGAGGAGCGCAAGCAACACATGGAGGAGGGACTTTCTTTTTCTAGTGCCACAAGAAGGGACACTGACTCTTTCGGTGCCTCGACCTAAAGGGCACAGCGCCACTAGAGGTGACATCTAAGAAACAATGATGGTGGCAAGGCTGTTCTACTAGCGAACTGGAGTAGCCAACTACATATAATGTTCGTCTTGAAATACCGTTAGCGACAGAGGTCGTCGGAACACGTTCGACATCACCATCGACTACGTTCGCGACACATGCCACAGTAATAGGAGGTCGTCGTCGTCAGACAAAGCATAGACAGAGTCGTAGACATGTAACCAGACGTTCGATTGATTGGAAGCTCGTCGACTCTCTTTTGAAACCATTGCATGCACGCTTTGACTTTACCTTGGAGGGATGTGCTGATGATGAAGGTCTGAACTCGTACGGTGACTTACCTCACTGTTCGCCGAGTGACTCGATTCTCGAGAGGGATTTGCCAGGAGAACGGGTGTTCATTAATCCTGGGAGTTGGCTGAACAGATTGGACAGCATTTTGAAAGTTGTCGTCGGACAGCTCCAACATCTACGATGGCTATCTTTGTTCTGCCTAAGTGGGCGAAGTTCACTCAGCTCATTAAACACTGGAAACTTTACCAAGAATTCCTAGCACGGACACACATTTTTACTCGCCAGTCACTAGAGAGCCAAGCTCACCAAGAGGTTAACCACATAAATCCAACCTCTCCAAAGGTTTTTGGGGGGGTTTACTCCCCCCCCGGGGAGTGTGCGATGCGGGGTGGTGGCGGCGTGCAATTAGGGGCGTGCGAAGGTCCACTGTTTCCGGGTCTATTTATTTGCGCTATACTGATTTGGTGATCGGCCTACACTCGCTTGACGACGAGTAAGCAACCACTAAATTCATCACATGATGATTCTTCACCATGATGAAGCGCATTTTCACAATGATAAACGGCATAGCAGGCGTGACTCGCAAACAAGGGCGACTTCTTGTGTGTTTCTAAGCATGTCGTCTACTAAGATTCAAAAAATCATGCGCAAGACGCCTCGAAGGAGGGGATGTCACGTTGATTTCTTCGTAATTGACGATACGCTAGTCGACTCTCAGTGGAGTGAATTTCACTCGTGAGAGGAGCTAACCGAAAATCAACGTAACAAGGGGAGTTTAGTTGGGGCGGCACATACGTTAAAAGATAACGCATGTGTCCTAAGATTAGCTCAACGAGAGCAAAAATCTCTTGTAGGATTAATTACAGGATAAAGTTCATTTGATTTTCCTTTTCAGTACCCGTACGAATACAAACTGTGAAAGTATGGCCTATCGATCCTTAGGCGTTTAAGATGTGAAGCTAGAGGTGTCAGAAAAGTTGCCACATGCATAACTTGCGTGTAGCAACCAAGCGCTCATAGCGACGTTGCTTATTGATCCTTCGATGTCGGCTCTTCCTATCATTGTGAAGCAGTTCTCACCATGTGTTGGATTGTTCACCCACTAATAGGGAACGTGAGCTGGGTTTAAACCGTCGTGAGACATGTTAGTTTTACACTACTATTGGCCGGCATCCCCATACTAATCATGGCGCCCGCCTTAGGCGTAGCGACGGCGGCCCCGGAGGGGGTGCGCTAGCAGGCCCGTCGGCACTCCTCCTCGTGGCGGACGTTGGTAACCATGTAGCCGTACCATGCTTGGAACGGTAGAGGGCTAGGCGGGGCGTTCCGACAGCTGCGATCTACGTGGTCAACAACTGTCGGGAAAGCCTTGCACGGAGGATTGTGTAAAAAAAGTACTCATCATCGTCAAAATCTCCCGCTTGGGCCGTCTGATATGTTTTTCGCGATGTGGTACCCTCATATCCTCTCTCGATAAGGAGGCGAGAACATTATTTGTGAATTTGTTCTTGGCGATAAGGGTGCGGGCGGATCGGCGGCGGGAGGGGTGCGTTGGATATGGACGCGACAACCGGGAAGCAACGCCATCGCAGGGAGCTCGATGGACGTCGACGGCGCTGCATGAGTCGAGCCGACCAAAGGGGGTAGAACGCAACCCCAGTATCACAAATGGACACTCGCGAGAGGAGTCGTGGCGTGGTTTGACTGCGGAGATCCTCATTAACAGCCGCCGCCGGAGAAGCCATGTACGAAAAATGTTCCGTTCCCACCACCCACGCAGACTTGATCTCGGAGAGTGTTGAACATCGACAAGAACGGCCATGGACCAAGAGTTGGGGAAAATCTTGCTAGCGCGGAGGCAGGAGCGCCAACCGCATTCCTATTGTCTATGGTCGTCGCCCCTCCCCCTAACTTATCCATGAGGTGAAGCGGGACCTTCGGCCGGCGGATCGCTGCTAGCGAGGAAGCGGCACGGGCATGGTTACGGGATATCGAGGCGTGGCGGCGGAACCGTCGAAGGCATGTTGATTCACACACACTTAAAGATTGAAACTTCAACCTTAAGTACGATTATTATATCTAGTGTTTCACGTGAACAATCTACGACGCTTCTCGACGAATCTGCGTCCACCATATGTGTATGTCACGCACGACGACGAGGAGTTCGACGTCTCGCACACATGTGTTGTGTGGATTTAGCCTCTCAATGGACGCCGAAGGAAATATTTGATGCTCATGCCGCACTTCATGATAACATTCCACTTGTTTGGCATTGACTGATCGAAGCACACCGTATGACGGCGTTAAGACATGAATTTTCAGAGACGCCGCATTGGCACACGCATTTGATATTACAAGGACTGAATGCAAGCTTACCCAACGTGTATTCCCGAGTCGAAGTTGAGCTTCTAGATTGGAGCCCAAGACCGAGTGCGTGATGTACGTGTCCCGGAGGGGCTCCCATTTGTCTAGAGGAGAAGGTACGAGTTGGACGAAACGAAACGACATCTTTTACAACAAGTATCGGTCTCACGGCGTACACAATATTACCATGTGGGGCGCCCGCCGGCGGCGCAGCGGCGGCGGCCCCGGAGGGGGGTGCGCTCGCAGGCCCGTCGGCGTCCCCTCACCTCCCCGAAGTGGGCGCTAGAAACCCCGTAGCCGTGCCAGGCCTGGCACGGTTGGGGGCTAAGAGGGCCGACAGCTCGATCCGCAGGATTAGCAGATGTCGGAAAAGCCATGTACGGAGGGCTTTTGAAAAAACAATTCATGTGCAATACCGGCACCAAGAACTCCCGCTTGGCCCGTCCGACATGTTTTTTCGCGGTCAAATACTCATGAATACAGACCTACTTGAAGGGGGTGGGGGCTTTACTACATAAGCGTTTGATGGCGAGGAGGGTACGGCCGGATCAGCGGTGGGAGGCGGGTGTTGGAGCTGGTGGTGGCCAGCCGGGAAGAAGCGCCAGGAAAGGGCGCTCGCTAGCCGTCGACTAGCCATGTGCCAATCGAACCTTCCCGGGGGGTGAGGCAAGACAGGGCACATGCCGGTGGCCGGTCGCAGGCGGAGGAGCGGCTATGCGAGGCGGCGTCGATCCTCGAAATCAGCCACCGCCGGAAAGCCATGTACGGAGGGTTTTTTCGGAAAACTAAACTAATGTCCGTACCCGGCGTCGAGCTAGTTAGGAAGCAGCACCACGGCAGGGAGCTCACTAACGAGCCGCCTCGTCGACAAGCTACATCTCCCGGGGGGAGGAGAAGCTTGGGCGGCAAGGAGGACGGTCGGGACGGAAGGAGCGACACGATCTGGCGGCGACGACCCTCCGCCGGAAAACCCCGTACGGAGGGTTTTGAATAATTTCCGTGCCCCCGCGGCCCGCCGGATCCGACTACAGTGACCTCCCCCCCCCCCCCCCCCCCCCCCCCCCTTTCCCTCTTCGACACCCACTGCCCCGACAGACCTACAAATTTCTTAAGCGTGGGCCCGGGTGAGCGCCGAGGCCCCCGCTCAACAAAGGCAGCTCGGTGGACGCGCGATTAGAGTGGGGAGAGTACGGACGCAAGCTAGACTATCTGACAGGTACCCGGGTACCAAACAGAGAAAAAACCGAGGAAATGGGAGGGGAAAATTCAGGCGCGGAGGCAGGAGCGCTAGTTTTTTCTCTGTCTGTGTGTCTCGGTCCCCCCCACTTGTCCTCGAGGTAACGGGGGACCTCGACAAGGAGGACCGTCGCGTCGGTGGACGCGTCTACGACCTTGGGGCGGGGTTTACGGGATGCGGCGGCGGGATCGACGAGCGACCACACGAGGAGGGGTTTTTGGCCAGCCTTTCCCCTCCTATCTTCGGCAAGACCGACGTAACGCGGTAGCTAGATTAGGCTGGCCCATCGTCCCTCCCGAACGCCGACCGGCCCAGGCCGGTCGGCACCCCGGTTCGGTGGGAGCGGGCCGTGCATCGTGAAGGTCGAGCAGCATTTTAGTTTTGCATTTCTCGACAAGTGGATTTACATTAAGATATGTTTTTCTTGATTATAAAATTATTACGATGTTGGGCTGTGGCAATTGTTGTGATTGCTTACAGTTTTTTAACTCCCGAGGAACGTCGACACACAATGAAGCTAGGTGTGTCGATAGGTGTACGTGGTCGAAGAGACCCGGCCCCAACTTGCTAATAAGTCCTTTATGAGTAGGTAGAGAGGCCCGATAGACAGCCGCCGGTCCAGTTTGCCGGTATTGTTGTAGATAATTTCAATTTCAATACCATTCGGGTCTTATGAACATAGTTTTACGCCGGGGGGTCTTCTCATCCATCCTCTCAGTTTCATAGGGGTAACTGAGGTAACTGAGGCAACAAAAACACAAAGAGTGTGAACATTAAAAAATTCTTACAAGAGAAAGCAGTGGAGGCCATCAAGCAAGAAAAAGAAAGAAAGGAAGAAAAAACCTAAGCCCGAGGAACAGGAAGGCATGCCACAGCACCAGCATTGCCCTCCAAAAGAATGTGAATCCAATGAATCTTAAGCATATCAGCCCCACTTGTCCAAAAAACGAAATGAACGCCCGTAGTAAACCTTCACGATCGCGGCCCGCTACTACCGCCACTCCGAGGCGCGGTCCAGCCGAGAATAGGCAACAGCCGAGGCAAGAGGCACCGGGAGCCTAGCTCCCAACACTCACTTATCTCTACAATTACCCATACGGAATGAGGACTGAGTACTTGCTTCCTGGCTTGGACGGTACCTGTACGATATCCTGAGCGTTTCGAGCTTGGCGTCGTGGTCTCGTCTTTTCTAGAGCTTAAATAATCCACAAAAAATTTTAATTGTCCGGATTCTTGTGCGGGGGTGTAGAAAGAAATATGGCGACATCAGATAATCCGTCCGTTGACATTACTTTTTTCCGCCCGCCTTCTGTCTTCCTCGCCACTTCAAACTCCGTGCATTTAGGCTACGCAACACATCACCACTCCGGTCGGCTTTGATGCTGCGGGCGAGGCTCAATGCCTGCACCAACCTGTCGTCTGATATACTTCGCAGCGCTCCAAGCTTACGATCCAGGTGATTATACCAACAGTCCTCGAAGGTATTGTCGAGCACCACTCGCATGAAGCAGTGGTCAAACCTCAACGGCAATCTGTAGGTCGCCGCCAGTGCTGGGAGCTCCACTTTGGTGAGGTGCAAGTATGCCTTCTCTAGCTGCTCACGCGACATCTCTTTCATATCGTCCGCCGAACGCGACGGGATTCCCTGCGAAGTTGTCGCATCAGTGTCATCACCGGCAAGGTCATCAGCGTCACGGACGACGGCCTCATTCGACGTGGTCAACGCTGGGCACTCCTCGCCAAGGATGGAAGACATGTACGTAAAGTCGGCTTTCTTCTTCACCGCGGACTCCACGAGCGGCGTCACACCGAACCTACGGTACAAAGCTACCACCTCCCGGGTGATGCGCTTCGCAGCTTCAACATCATTTAAATACTGTTCGAGTCGTAACGACACGCACACACACACACACACACACACACACACACACACACACACACACACACACACACACACGTTAAATGTCCTAAACGGCTTTATTTCCACTCACCGTCGCAGCAGTTGGCCATCAATAGGAACGTATTTATACAGTAATGACAGTGTCAATATACGATTTTGCAGGTTAAAGGTGTCACCTGTTGGGAAAGGAACACGCCTCGCCAAGGTCGGAACCGCTGCTGCGCCAGGAGCAGCTTTGAAGGCAGGAATATGGAGCCGTGCAACGCGAGTTGCTCCAAACCAACGTCGGCCTGCAATCTTGTGACAAAGCGCAGCTCTTGCTCCAACCTAGACAGGAATAGCCAGCACAAGTGCGCGCAGCCGTCGTAAATGAGCCCTGCCGAATGATTCCCATAACTTTTTTTAATCAGCTTTTACTAATTACTCTATAAGACCACTGCTGCAAAGCACCAGCTGAGAACGGTGTACCTTTGCACGTCACTCCCTATCTGTAGCCACAGTCCCGTGCATAGCCCACTTGCAAGCTTCTCACGGACACTGGCCCTTTCACGCTCCTGGTCGGTCTCGTCCGGGAAATATGGGTTGTACACGCAGTGAATGGGCGAGCTCCCAGGCGCCAAGCCCCCCTCCTCCGCCAGTTTGCTCAGCATTCCGGCACTGTTTGTTTTCTTGTGCGCACCTCCACTCACCAGGAGAACGCTACTGCAGCCCAGTTGCCCGCTTTCTAGTGCGAATGCTTTCAGGCGCTCCATCGTTTCCTTCTCTGATTTCGCCCATTGGTTCTTCAATGAGAAGTGAGGACACACGTCGAGTCGTTGGTTCCCAACAGTCGCGGCGGCGTCGTAAGCTTCCGTAATTCGTCTGACGGTTCGTAAGACCTGCTCGTGGCGGTCCTTGTTAGGCAGGTTGACGCGCGTCACATTGTGCTCCACCAGTAGTGTAGCCACGGCTGGGGCTTGCGATGGGTCTTTGATGAACAGCTCCAGTCGGAAGGAGGGCGGCATGTTGGTGTTATACCAGAAGTTACGCTCTTCTTCTACGATCTACTGAGCTCGTGCTGGGCTGTCACAAAGGCTACGACGATACCTCAACGTGAAGTCGCCTGAGAATTCCGGAAGTAGTATAAAAGTTGGTGACTGTGCGGCTCCAGAAGCACGTCGCCCAGGTTGAGTGCCGACATCCAAGCACTTCGCAGGGTATGGCTATGACGGTGAGCACGACCATAATACACGCCACGTCGCCGACAGCTAGCACCAAGCCACTGACGGGCCACGACCGCTTCCACAATATTCTAAACGAGGTTCACGAGCTCCCCGATTTCTTTCCTCACCGGTGCTGAATGAAGTATAACAACGGAAGCCATATAAATATGAAACATATTAATTAATGTCTGACCGGGAATTGTCTTTAGTTTTAATTGGTAGCTCATCCAAAATTTTAGTTTCATCCGGATATGGCGATATTTACGGACAAATAGTAGATATGGGTACTTCTTACTTATTAATTACCAAGCCCGCTGCTACAGGTACAGGTAGCAGTCCACTTTTTCAGATTTCAATCCTCCACGCTGGCAACAAGCTGGCAGACACCTCACTGTCAGCAACACTTCCGTTTCACCCGCTGCGCACAGACGAACAAGGAACAATAACAGTACAGACTATTCGGCGGCTGAGGGGAAAGCCACGATCCATATTGTTTGTCAACGAGCTTTCGTGCTGACGGCCGGAGTTGTTCTTCCTTCACAAGTCAGAGCGACTACTTATCACTCGCGACCCAGCAAGTGATTAAAATGCAGGCCGCTATGCGTACAGCGACGATGATGGCGACGGCGTCCCCGCTGCGAGTGTCTGTAGCCTCGCAGGGCCGCCGCATGGCGTCGTTCGCTGGGAGTCAGAAGCTTTGCCCCGCTAACTTTACAGCACCCGGCGCCTTGGTCTCACTCGCTCCTTCCCGTACTGCTCATAGCGCGTCGGTGAGCTGCTCCGCTGCGGCCGAAGGCGAAGTCAGCGCCGGTACGTCCCCTCCAAATTCGCTACTGCTCGGTAAACTACTAAACCACCTGCCACGTCGTTAGCCAACGTCGGCGATCTAGTACCCCACGTATCGCCCCTTCTACTGGCTACGCGCAGAGGACACGGTGGTCGAGCCTCTGCCCACTGCCGCGATCGAGATCCGGATCGGTAAGATTCTCAAGGCAGAGGCACACCCTGATGCCGACAGGTGCGCCTCTTCTCTCAACCGTTCGACTCGCGCAAAGGGCATGCTGTGTCTGCTGTTCTGCGTTTATCAACCTTCTTCCTTGCTGACGATGTTTCTTCTTGCTGCACAGCCTTTACGTTGAAACTATCGATGTTGGCGAAGAGGAGCCTAGGACCATCATCAGTGGCCTAGCCAAATACACATCTCTAGAGTCTCTTCAGGTGTGCAGGGTGTACAGGTGATGATGCCGTTAGTGAAAATCAACCATATTGCGGAAGCAGCTCAATGACCATCAGGTGAACTACCTCAGGAGCGCATGGTGGTAGTTCTGTGCAATCTGAAGCCGCGGAATATGCGTGGGATCAAGTCGTTCGGCATGCTGCTCTGTGCTTCTGACGAGGCCCACGAGAATGTGGAGCCACTGCTGCCCCCCGAGGTAATCCCTCCATCAGACATCTTGCCAATCCATCAGCGGGGCCCACCACCGAAGTAACTACTCCGTAGCTACACTTGTTGCGCGTAATTGATAGTCTCAGCCCTATCTGTACAGGGATCAGTGGTTGGAGAGCGCGTGTTCTTCGGCGAGGGAGGCGAGAATCAGCCGGATGCTGAGTCTCCAAACAAGGTGAGTGAAAATAAGGATGGCGCTATGGAAATATGAGTGTGCGTGTGCGCGCGCTCTCGTGTGTGTGTGTGTGTGTGTGAAAGGGGGTAGACTGGAAAGAGTGTAAGGCTTTAGTGTCACCCTGCGGTGAGTGCCTGAGTGGAAGTGTGTTGTGGGGGTTTCATAGGTCCAGAAGAAGAAGCTGTGGGAGGGAGTTCAACCCGAGCTAAAGACGGACGACGCGCGCATGGCCAGCTTCAAAGGGATCACAATGCTCACATCTGCCGGCCCCGTCACGGCGCCCAGCCTAGCCAAGGCCAACATTTCCTGAAACGATTCAACCCCCTGAGTTTTCGAAACTGCTGTAATGAAAGCCTTTTATATTAGTAACAAAAAAGCTGTCCATATGTGGCTCAATACATAATAATGGTTCGGGCTTAGCCCTTAGATCGCCTGCGATGCTACGCGCGCTTTACAAACTTCCCCGTTTGCGTGTCCACCACAACCTTGTCCCCGGGGGAGATGTAGCTGGGCACTTTGACCGGAAAACCGGTCTCCATAGTGGCCAGCGTGTCGCCACCCCCCATTCCTGCCACACTCTGCGGGAAAATCATCACAACGTTGGCCAACCCAATGGACGATGTTAATGTGAGGAAGAGGTTGGTAGTGGGGGTTGGGGAGCAGGTAAAGGGCAATAGCAGAGGCAGAAGGGGATGGCTACCTCAACCGTGAGTGGCACATAGTTGGCCACGCTCCCCGTCACGGGTTGCCCCTGATAAAACGCCACCTTCACCGGCGTCTCTGTCGTAATGAATTTGGCTGCGTCCCCAAGCGTCTCCGGGTCCAGAGTTATTTGCTCAAAGTTCTCAGGATCCTGCCATGCATACCCCAACTGGTCAGACCTAAGCCTGGTCTCTGCAATCGCAGCCATTGGGAGGTGGCGAGGCGACCTAATGTAGGTTGCATAAAGTGTGGGGTGTCGTCAGTGGCGCAGCTCACCATCAGGCAAAACATGTCGCCCTCCTTGTAGAGGAAATCAAACTGTCGCTCGTCCAGCCTAACCTTCTCCACCGTCTCTGCTGGACGCAACTTCTGTAGCCTCTGAGACCCACTCAAGATGTCCTTCAACACCAGCTGCACCAAACAGTCGAGCAAAAGTATTAACGTGGGTCGCGAAGGAAGAGAAAGAGGAAATGTGCATGAAGATTGACAGAGGGGGGACAAGCCATCAAAGAGGGGTGTTCAAGACGGTCATGTAGCGCACGTGGACATTTCCAAGCTGTCTGCCCTGCCCCTGAGTGTACTCCTGCTTCATGACCTGATACAGCTTGCCGTCCACCTCCAGCACGTTGCCCCCTCGTACCTGCGACGAAGACGTGACATCACGTCGCGACCGTCATCAGCGGAGCGATCGCGCAGGTTGAGTGCACGAAAAACAGCAGGAGGCGGTGCGCAGGTGCCCCCAAACGGAACGGACTGACGTACTTCCGAGCTCTGCGTCTTGACGCCCCGGAGGAGCTGGAGGAGGGCGGACTGCGCTGTTGTCGGGAATTGGAACAATTGGGCGGCGCCGGAGGCGGTGAGCTCCGACTG
Source organism: Tetraselmis chui (assembly GCA_026401115.1). Lineage (NCBI taxonomy): Eukaryota > Viridiplantae > Chlorophyta > Chlorodendrophyceae > Chlorodendrales > Chlorodendraceae > Tetraselmis > Tetraselmis chui. The sequence continues at coordinate 203,656 of JAPMLY010000034.1, forward strand.
TAGGCTACGGCGCGTGCAGAGCGCGAGTACTCGCTTGAGACCCATTATTACACGATTACGCCAACAACGGACTGACGGGAAATATGACCGAGCGAGACTAGGGAGTCCACAGCAACACGAGGGCATAGGGGGGGATGATGGGGCGTGACTTGGCGTTGCAGAGGTCGTACATGGCAGTGGGAGGTCAGAGCGGTAAAACAGTACTGATACCCGTACAAGTAGTAAGTCACGATGGCGGAAAAGGAAACAGTATCAGCGGAAAAAGTGAAGGGATCCACTGTATTATGAATTTAGCCACCATCCGCGAAACCATCCACTGTATTCGAATTGAAAATAATACCACACGCGCACTGTCAATTATTCTTATATTGGTAAAATATTGGGGTTTAACGGTTAGTTAACGTACCGTGTTGAGTCCGCCGAAGGCAACGCGCGGAGACAAAGCGTCACAAGCGTAGTAAATTGTCCGCGGTGGACGCCGACCTGCTTGACCTCTAAAGCAACTCCTCTAGTTGGTAGCAGCCACCTTTTGCCTTTGCGCTCGCCCATTTGGCTCGCGCAACAGGCATCGTAGCTCTTGTAGCTGCGCAAGGTGACAGCTTACACTCAACCGCGTCTAACACGGCCGAGACTCTTTACCCTGCTCGAAATACGATGGCTACAGATAGACAAGTCGTTGACGAAATTCGCGACGCGCCGGAATTTGTTACATCAGTATAATTCAAACAACATGAGCAACGCTTACTCGCTAACGCCGCCGCATTAGAAGAGCGACTTAATGGCCGGTTTCAGCAAGCCTTTACCGAACTAACGGCCACGCTTTCGAACTTTTGCTCTCAGTCATGCTTGCAAAACGCCGCTTGAAGAGGGTGCCGGTGCGGGTTCCCTGCCAATCCCATATCCCGGGGGCGCAAAAAAAAAAAAAAACAAAAAAAACGGCCACGCTTAGCTCGACCATCATCACTCAACTAGCGGCAGCAAAACAAGTTAGCACACCGCTAGCCAGTCCCGTCACCGTAGACGACACGCCGAAGGGTGGAATTGCGGAGCACGACGCCCGTAGCGCATAACTGCCGACCGAGCGACCCTCGATCAACCCTACCGTGCGACCACTAGCCCCAGCCCCAGCGACGACGGTACCCCCAGCAGCCCTGCCAAATGAGGACTACCACATCGACACATAGCTATGGGGACCCTACATGGCCCCAGGCCTCGAGCTACCCCCCCGGCATCTCGACGGCCCACAAATTTGGAAGCTTACCTGTGACACCTACCGCCACCTCTCCGCCCGTCGTCACAACGCTACTCTCGAAGAATACCGCGCCACGGCATGTCACGCCGCCCACGCTAACACGGCGAGCATATCAGCTTTGGAAGACATTCAAAATTACCCCAAGGACTCACCAGAATTCAAGGCGGCGGTGGTCACCCTCCGTCAAAGCAACCACACCCACAGCGCGCTCGAGGAGGCCGCCCGTGTGCCGATATCCCACATCCGACACACCAAGGGCGGAGGGTAGACGAGCGATTCGGACCGCGTTTTCGCGGAACTCGCCTACGAGCGTTTCCTCAAAAAGCGACCGGACGTTGCCTCCTCCGAATACGACAACCTACACCGAGCGATCATCGACAAAACACTCGAATGCTCTCTACTCGCTAGCGCCAAAGCTGCCGCAGGAGCTACCTTCGCGCGCAAGACACCCGACCGACCCGCCCCCGACCGTCCAACCCCTACCCCGACCCCAAGACCCCAACCCAAGCCAAAGCCGCCACCAAGAGACAACGCCGACACCAAAGACATGAAGATCAAGAACCTGGACAAGAACGCCTCACGGTGTGAACCGCCGCGCCACGTCTTGCAACGACCGTTCAAACTTCACACGTCACCGCGTGCGGAACAAAGCGTCCGAATAGAAACGATTAGGTGCGAACGAGCAAGATCTAGGCTAGATTCGTCAAGGGGCTCGCATACCTTTCATCGAAGGCTGGCGGCCCCCACCTTTCAACAACGGCACCTCCATGTTAGACGCAACAAAACAACAGCTCGACTTCATGGACTCCGAGCTTCCCCGATTCCTGCAGTCGGGCGCCTGGGAGCCAAGACAAGGTGGCATGTGTGTTTCCAAAATGTTTCAAGTCCCGAAACCGGGCGAAAACAAATGGCGACTCATTATCGATTTGCGCCCCTTGAACAAGTAGTGCAAGGATCACAAACTCACGTACGAGACACTCAAGCACCTCAAAAACCTGACGTGTGCCGGCGACTAGATGGTATCCTTCGACCTCGCGGACGGCTACTACACACTAGGCATACGGGAGGAGGACTGAGATTTCATTACGGTAAATTATCGCTTTACATACTAGCCGGCCGTCCGATGGGTTGGAAATGCAGCACTTATTATTTCGGCCGGCTTTATGAAGTTTTTATCCGTCACTTACGCGAACCAATGCCCAACCCCACCGGACACACCCCCCGTCTAGCTACGAACCTGCAGCCCACGCGACCAACACCGTCCCGACGCTATCGACGAAAATCGCAATGGAGGGGTGCCCGATTACTCCCGTCCATGGTTAACTTTTTTTTTTTGCCGACCGCAGAGACGTAGCTCTACAGCTCCGCGACTGCGTCGCGTGCCTATTCGACCGCCTCGGGATAAGACGCAACCTCAAGAAAGGCCACTGGAAGCCTACGCAAATATGCGAACACCTCGGCCTCCAGATCGACACCACAACCTCTACTTTCCGAGCCCCTGCCTCGGACACCCGCTTCAAAATTCTGGTGACCTCTACCCCTCTCTCACACACCATCAATCGCGCTGAATTAGCAGGCATAGACATAGGCCTCCGACTAGGCCATACCCACCTCCTTACGGACAGTGCGTGCTCCCTCCGCCTCATACAAGGGTACTTGAACTGCCCATCCGCTTACATACACAACATCCACCGCGGCACGCTCCTCTCCATCGCACACACCCTCAAAACCCGCTGCAACGCAGGCATCCGCACACACACCTCGGCAAAACTAAAGCACACAACCACTCACTTGGAAACGACCTCGCAGACATACTAGCTAACCAAGTTGCAGATGGACACCCACCCGACAAATTGAAATTGAAATTGTTTACAACATGTACCGTATGCGCCGGTTTTTCACCAAAAAGCCGTATGCGCCGACTGCTGTCTCTGGGCCCTCCCAACTATGCCATACATGGAACTTACAAGTCAGGGCTAGACCGTGAACCACCTATGTCCAACCTCTCCAAGGGTGTTCGGGGGTTTTACTCCCCCCCGGGGAGGGCCCACCCGACACAACATACACCACAGGTTCCGACGTGTCGATAGGCCACAGGACATGGCCATAAATCCTCATTCCACAAACCCTAGGGAAACTCATACCCTACAGATACGTAAACCTCAAAACTGACGCTCACACTCACAACACCAAACACACTCACACACCCCTCTCACAAACAGACACGGTGCCCTCCTCGCCCGCGCCGCGGCGGACGGCGCCGACTTCACTTTCCACAAAAACCACACAACACTCACTAACATCCAATTCACCCAAGCAAGAATTCATGTGGGGAGTCCACAACACCCGCCTCCTCACACACAATGCCACCCTGCGCTACCCCATGTGTGGCCAATTCACTAGCAACGGCCACATGGCCGGTAACTGCTCCACCATGTCTGGACTAAGACATGACCGCCACAACAACGTGCTACAAGTCTACAACTCCTACTCTCTCTCCTTGAACGCCACAACGGCGGACGATGTGAGACCATCATTGCAGACTTCGGTAACAATCCCATCTAATCGTTCACATCCCCCACACCCACCCACACCCCTCTTGACTGTCACCCCCCTCACCCCACCCACATGCCCACCCGCCTTGTTGTTGCTGACGAAGGTCTCTCGCCCGACTCCCTCACCTCGTGCCCCGCCCACCCCCCCCCCCCCCCCCCCCCCCCCGAGATTCTCCCCTCCTCGCTCCGACCCCCGGCGCACAACCCCGACTTTATCCGCCTCCTCAAACCTCGTTACGTCGGTCACACAAACCGTCGCCGCCGATACTCATCAATTAAAAAGATTCAGATAGGGGAGTGGAAGTACTGCATGGACCACAACAGCCCAAATGATTCGTGCCAAATACACACCCCTCACAAATGCCATCCGCAGCCACTGGCAATATACCGAAGTCGACATCCTCCCCATCGTCATGAGCCGCACGGGTACACCGCACTCATCCACCATCGCAAGTCTCGCCTTTCTACTCACCCTCCGCACCGACCCTCCTAATAAACTCATCTCCAAAGCACGACTCGACACGTCTCGCATCCTTGCACAACTCCACACGCACATTGTCCAATGGCTACATCATCTCCTACTTGTATACCGCATCAAATCCCGCACGACCTCTCGCCGCACCTCCACACACTGCACCTTCGCACGCCCCTAATTGCACGCCGCCATCACCTCGGATCGCACACTCCCCGGGGGGGAGTAAAATCCCCGAATACCCTTGGAGAGGTTGGACTTATGTGGATAACGGTCTAGACCCGACTTCTTGTATGGCATAGTTGGGAGTAGGGCCCAGAGACAGCAACCGGCGCATACGGTAATTGTTGTAAACCGGCGCATACGGTACATGTTGTAAACAATTTCAATTTCAATATCAATTTTCCGCTTGCGAGACCCCACCTCCGAAGCCGTGGACTACCTCCATCTTCCCGACAAACGCTGGACAACGGAGACCAACTGGTGCAACCCACCTTGGACACTCCTCCCCGACCTCGTCTAGAAGTTACGCCAATCTGGCGCCAAAGCGACAGTCATCGCTCCATACTGGCCCGCCAAACACTAGTACCAACTACTAAGCGAACTATCCGACGAACATATCATGTACCCCCTCCCGAGATGTATTCTTTCCATGGAAGCGCAGAGCGTACGAGGGCGTCGGACCGCCCGGCTGGAGCGTCACGGCTTTCCACGTACCGGCCCGGCTTGGCTCTACCGAACACGTGGTACGCCCCACCCAACACCGACCAACCGAACGTCCGCGCCCAAACCTCAACACACCCGAACATCCGCGGACAGCGACCACCAAGCCACACCTGTGAAATACCGAGTTACCGACTCGTCGAACCTGCGGCCCACGCACCTCGGCACGCCTCGATGCGCAACCACGTCGGCGCACTCGTCGGGACAGACGACCTGGGCGATCTCGTGCTCGACCTCCTCACCGGATCCCTCCCCCTCACCACCTACAACAGCTGCAGAACCAGAATGCGACGTTTCACAATTTTCTGCAACGAAGAAGGGATCTCCCCACTCGAGGCTACCGCGGCCGACATGCTTCGCTTTACAACATGGCTCGCCCGGACAGGAACCATCGCGGCCAACAGCCTCCAACCCTACTTATCGGCAATCAACAAGTTCTTCCGCGACCACTTGAATGAGCTAGTGGTGTTGGGACCACTTCTAACGGACGCACGTCGAGAACTCGCCATGCAGCAGCAACCCATCACCGACCACGGCATTCGCGTACCAATCCCAGCCCCCATCGTACAACAGATGCTACTATTCGCCCACCGACACTACCGCTCGCTAACATGGCAGCCGGACAACCTCGTTCATAATAAGGCTTTCCGCGCGATTCTCGCAGTCTGCACTAACTACTGCTATTTTTGCCGCGCGGAAACCAGCGTACATTGCCACATTGACGACATCGTGGTCGACCGAACGGGCGGTAACATATTGTTATTCGTACGAAAAGCTAAGGGAGACCAGCGTAGGACCGCGGCCGACAAACCGCTCCTACAACTCTGTGACGAGTACAGTCCTGCAACAGTACATTGCAGGACATTGTACAGGTACTCGTTACGGATATCAATTCGTGCTTTTCCACAGGATGGACGTATACTCGTGGGTACGTCGCTACTGCAATATTGTAATGGTGCTGATGCTACAGTACGACCAGTACCTCCCGGTACGTACAGATATGCATAACTAATCTAACCAGCCAGATGACGCGCCAGAACGAGCTCTCCAATGCAGAAGGAGCCGCGTCGTGAGACCCAATGCTAGGCAGGCCGTGTCTCGAGGACAGATGACGACGGTTGAGCAGCACTAACGCCTGACACGTAAGCGAAGCTTGCAGGCGTAACTAGTCTGGGCTAAAACCTATTTAAGCCCAGTGCAGTAGAGGGAGGTGACAGAACCTTTTTAACAATTCCTTTGTTCACTTACAACATCTACTGCCTAAATACATCAGTGAAACATCTCTCATCAATTGCCTCTCGACAACATCATTTGCCATCTTGCAACAACAGAACTAGACAGACTAGAACAGATTTGTGCTAGCGTTTAGCTTTCAGAGGCTAACCGCCACACTGGTTTCGGAGCTCTTTGGTCGACGCACGCTTTTGTTGCTCGTTGATCTGCTCGACGTTGTTTGATTGAGTTGAGATGACTTCTCTCGGAGTTGGACATTACGTGGTTTTAGTAATTCACGTCGGAGGAACTAAACCGTCGGACTTGAAGTTGGTGTTTCAGCGTGAGCCTCGTTCTGGTAAAACTTGGTTCCCAGCTGGCTCTGTCTTACCTAACGAAGAGCCTGTCGACGCTGCTATTCGCGAGTTACACGAGGAGACCGGTCTTGTTTTGACATCGGATGATTTGACGCTGTTGAGTGGTGAACCTGTTAACGTTACACTACCTCAAGGACGACAGCTTGTTTACGTGTACTCGGCTTCTATTCCTGTCCTGTTTGCTACGAACAACTTACGTACACCTGCTCAGGTCGAGCGGGCTGTTTTGGAACAGTCGACAGTTAATCCGGATGGCACTTACGTCGTCCCGGAATCCATCAACATTGACGGTCTGACACTTACGCCCTCACAGAATGGGTTACTTCGTGCTAAGAAGCACAAGAGTGAATTACTTCACTTCGGTTACGTGGCTCAGTGGGAATCTTTTTATCGAGCAATCACACAACATGTTCCAGTCATGCTTGACGACACGTCTATCCCGAGACAGCTCTTCATGTACTCCCGATTTACGACGGTCGACTCTGGTTCTGTTTGGCTGCTGATTCGTGGACACATTAATCGACTGACTGGAGAAGGACCTACAGATTTACGAGTGGGAAAGTCGTTGCCTACCCACAACTTGGCTGGACTAACTGTGACCCTCACGGAGACTCAGCGTAAGGCTGCTATTACTTCACCGTACCAGGATGGTCGGATACCTCATGTACTGGAGGATTGGCTTGAAGCACAGCCTCAGCGTTTTATAATGCTTGGAATTACAGCTGACTCGTACGATGCAGTGTTCTGGGTTACTTCACAGTTTTCTGGACACCTTGGTGGGTGGTGGTTGAACCGGAAAAATCAGCCTCCAATTCCGTCTACGTACAACGAGCTTGTTGCGGAGTTACGCAAGTCGACGTTTCTTCCGAACATTCAGGACGACGCAATTAACGCTTTGATGAACTTTACGCAGAGCAACACGATGAGTTATGCGGTTTTCACTAAACAGTACAACGACTACTTACGTCGGTCTCGTCAACACCTGACAGCTGAGGTACAGTGCGTACGCTTCATTAATGGCCTAGCGAACGATGCACTCAAGAAACTGGCTAAGTCACACCGAGCTCAACTAGGATACCAGACTACGCTAGTGGAGCTGCAGAACTTTTTGAATGACGTCGTGACAGACTCACCGGAACTGGGCAATGCGAGGTCTGCTGCTGGACCATCTACCCAGCCTACACGCAAGCGCAACCTTGATGACCCTCTCGAGGAAGCCTCTAACGTTTGGAAACGTAACAACGGTGGCCGTGGACGTGGCCGCGGACGTGGACGTGGAGGTGGCAACAATGGTGGACGTGGTCAGACATCTGGCCGCGAAGACTTTAATTCGCTCGCAAGTGCGATGACAGCTGAGGAGCGCAAGCGACACATGGACGAGGGACTCTGCTTCAAGTGCCACAAGAAGGGACACCGCTTGTTCCAATGCCCGGAGTTCAAAGGCAAGGCACCGATGCAACCTAAGAAGCAATGATGGTGGCAAGGCTGTTCTACAAATGAACTGGAGCAGCCGGCTACATCTACTGTTCATTCTGAGACACTGTTAGCGACAGAGGTCGTCGATACACCTTCGACATCTCCATCGACTACAGTTGCGACACATGTAACGCAAATAGCAGGTTGTCGTCGTCAGACTAAGCAGAGACAGAGTCGTAAACATGTAACCAGACGTTCAGTTGATTGGAAACTGGTTGACTCAGTCTTTGACCCTCTGCATGCACGATTCAACTTCACGTTGGAGGGATGTGCTGATGATGAAGGTCTTAACTCGCACGGTGACTTACCTCACTGTTCGCCGAGTGACTCGATTCTAGACAGAGACTTAACAGGAGAACGGGTGTTCATCAACCCACCCTGGGAGTTAGCTGAGCAGATTGCGCAGCATTTTGAGGATTGTCGTCGAACATCTCCGACATCTACGATGGCTGTATTTGTACTACCGAAATGGGCGAAATTTACTCAAGTGACTAAGCACTGGAAACTCTATCAAGAATTCCCAGCAAGGACACAGCTTTTTACACGTCAGTCACTGGAGAACCCAGCGCAACATGAGGTGGTTGCTCCAGCCCCTTGGCCTGTACAGATGTGGTTAGTCGACGCAGATTGTGCGTTTAACGACTCACCAGAACCTACAGCACCTGATCAACCCGACTCGGTACCTGTACCAACAGACGACTCGGAACAGTCCATCGCTACGCTGCGACAATTTTCTTCGCCAGCTACAGCTCTACTGACTGACCTCACGGAAGCTCGCCCTTTAATTCGAACTGAGCTGACTGTGAAAACTCCTGATGGCGGACACCAAATTTCTGGATTAGTGGACTGCGCTGCGACACTTGATTTTGTGTCAGAGGACTTTGTACGACGCTTTGCTTTACAGACTCGGAAGTCTGCAAGTAAGACTCCAGTTCGACTCGCTAACGGACAACGAGTGACTTCTACAACAGTCTGTGACGTCACTTTTGAGCTGGCTCGACACGAGTTTCAACGCACTTTTTACGTTCTACGTGATTTACGCACAGCTGATTTAATCCTGGGTTTACCATGGCTTGATGACGAACAGGCCTCTTTACAATTTGGTTCAACCAGAATTTTTACACTAATGGACGGCAAAGCAGTGGAGACTACACTTGAAGAACGACGCCCTGAGTGTCTACTCCTGTCGTCTACGAAAGTTCAGAAGCTTATGCGCAAGACGCGCCGCAGCAGGGGACGTCACGCTGATTTTTACGTCATTGAACTTACGTCAGCCGTTGAACAACAGACAGACTTCCACACTGGAGAGGAGCTAACAGCAGAACAACGTGACGACTTCCGCTCGTTACTTTTTGATGACTTCCCGGAGTTACTGCAACCTGTCGACTCTCCGCCAGTAAGCCGACAGTGGGATCATCCCATTGAAACAACTGGCCCGATGCGACGTCAACGTCTGAACAGATTGTCACCCGCAGAGCGCGCTGAGCTTAATCGACAGCTCAAAGACGCAGTGGAAGCTGGTCTGATACGCCCCAGCTACAGTGAGTTCGGCTCGCCAATTCTTTTTGTGCGAAAAGCTGATGGTTCGCTACGTCTGTGCATTGACTACCGTGGCCTTAACGAGGTTACGCGTAAGGACGCCTACCCACTTCCGAAAGTGGATGACACACTGGACGAACTTAAGGACGCGAATTTTCACACACACCTCGACCTCGCTTCTGGATTTTGGCAAGTTCGAGTGCGTGAACAGGACGTTCACAAGACGGCTTTTCAGACCCCTGATGGCTTAATGGAATGGGTCGCCATGCCGTTTGGACTGTGCAATGCACCAGATACATTTCAAAGGATGATGAACGACATTCTTCGCGACTTTTTACATAAGTTCGTGACAGTCTACCTGGATGACGTCTGTATCTACAGTCGCACTCTGGAGGAGCACCTGGAGCACCTACGTCTAGTGCTACAGCGATTCAAGGAGGAAGGGCTGAAATTACGCCTTAAGAAATGCTTCTTCGGATTGCAAGAAATGGAGTATCTGGGCTACACTGTGTCAGCCGGGAAAATTTCGGTTTCCACAAAGAAAGTCGAGGCCGTTGCAGACTGGCCAGTGCCCAAGACGCAGAAGGAGGTTCGCAGTTTCGTACAGTTCTGCAACTTCTATGCGAGATTTATACACCATTTTAGCGACCTTACGGCTCCATTGACGGACTTACTGCGGAAGTCCAAGCCACAGAAGGTTACGCTGACGCCTGCCTGTTTGGAAGCCTTCGAGACTCTCAAGTTACGGCTCATTTCCGCGCCATGCCTGATCCTTCCGGAGGTCGGCTCGGACGCGACGTTCACCGTGGCTACATATGCTTCAACAGTGGGGATTGCAGCAGTCCTGTTGCAAGACCAAGGAGGCGGTCTTCAACCAGTCTCTTACTGGGCGCGTAAGCTGAATCCAGCTGAGCGTGGTAACACTTACTCTGCGTACGACTTAGAAGCTTTGGCCGTATGCGAAGCTGTCAAGCATTGGAGGTGCTATCTTGAAGGCTGTTCTAAGTTCCTTGTCGTAACAGACCACGACACACTGCGACATCTGCTCAGGCAACCGAACAACATGCTGAACATGCGGCAAGCAAGATACCTGCGGGATTTGCAACCGTTTGTGGGCTCGATGACACTTGCATATCGCAAGGGAGCTCTGAACGAAGCCGACCCGTTAAGCCGGCGTCCAGACTTCGTACCTCAGGCCACAGTACCCTTATTTTGGGATGGCGAGGTTCCTTCAGATCAAGAATTACGACGGAAGTCCCAGCTGCTGTTTGAAGACGCACAGTTAAATTCACTGACTGTTAACGCGTTGCAGCTGAGCCCTGAGTTCGCTGATCTCATTCGCGAGGGGTTCTCACAAGATTCGTTTTATGGGGACGATGGTGAGTGGACAAAAGACAGCCGGATAGAAGCCAGAGATGGGTACTTTTGGCGTCTCAATCGCCTCTGTATTCCACAGAACTCTGAGCTCCGACTGAGATTGATCACAGAGCTGCACGAAAGTTCGTCAGCTGGTCACAGAGGAGTTGCTAGCACTCTTGCTAAAGCACTCGACAGATTCTGGTGGAGACGAATCCGCCAAGACGTGAAAGATTTCTGTGAGCGCTGCGTCGTGTGCCGACGAGCGAAGATTCGACCGCAGATGGCTGCGACTCTTTACCCATTACCTGTTCCACCCAGACCGTGGCACACAGTTGGTCTTGACTACCTGACACACTTGCCTGAGAGCAACGGCTTTAACAGTGTGCTGATTGTGGTAGACCATCTAACTCGAATGGCCCATTTTCTGCCATGTACAGAGTCGATTACTGCCGAAGAAACTGCAACTTTGTTTTTACAGGGAGTCTACCGCTTACATGGACTGCCCCGTGTGCTGATCAGCGACCGCGACCCGAAATTTGTCAGCGCCTTCTGGCAGACACTTTGGAGACGCCTTGGAACACGTCTGAACATGTCTTCCAGCCGACACCCATAAACGGACGGCTTGACAGAGCGCGTGAACAGCACGTTTCAGCAACTTCTTCGTTGCTTCTGTTGCTATGATGGCTCTGACTGGTCGACACTTTTACCGCAAGTGGAGTTTGCGTACAACGCTTCGCGTGCACTCGGAATTGAGCACACACCGTTCGAGGCTAACTTTGGTTTTTCTCCTGAGGAGCCTGCTGACCTGCTCTTCAGCATGCGACCGTCGATTCCAATTTCACAAGACGCAACAGAACGGTTGAGATTGTTACAAGAAGTACACAGCTTGGTACGCTCTGTGTTACAACTACATAAGGACGAGATGCAGGCAAGCACAGAACCGTCTACGGCGCCATACTTCGCTAAGGGAGACAAGGTGTCAGTCGTCACAGCAAATCTTTTTCTGCGAGGACAACCGAACAGGAAACTCAGAGACAGACAGCTCGGCCCTTTTCCAGTGGAGGAGCAGATTGGAAAACACATTTACAGATTGAAACTACCAGCGACAGTACGCTTACACCCTGTGTTCCACGTTAATAACTTACGACCCTGCTCTACCAATCCACTACGACCAACTGTTCCTGTGACTGTACCTGAAGGAGACGATGAGGAGTTCGACGTCTCACACATCTCTGCTGTGTGCATCAAGTCGCTACCTGGGCGACGAGGCAAATATTTGCTCTTCATGACGCACTTCAGTGATGACGACATTCCACCTGTCTGGCACCGGTTGAACGAGGTGCATCGAACAATTGCGTTACAAGAATTCTTGGAGACGCCCCATTGGCGCAAATTCGCCAAGACTCAGGCATACATTGACTTCATGCACGCTTTCCCAGCGCGCATTCCTGAGTCCCAGTAACTGCTTCAGTAAAGGAGCCAAGAACCACGGAGGTCTGCCTCGCGGCGACCTCATTGATCTGTCAAGAGGGGGAGGGTACGAGTGTGACGAGTACAGTCCTGCAACAGTACATTGCATGACATTGTACAGGTACTCGTTACGGATATCAATTCGTGCTTTTCCACAGGATGGACGTATACTCGTGGGTACGTCGCTACTGCAATATTGTAATGGTGCTGATGCTACAGTACGACCAGTACCTCCCGGTACGTACATATATGCATAATTAATCTAACCAGCCAGATGACGCGCCAGAACGAGCTCTCCAATGCAGAAGGAGCCGCGTCGTGAGACCCAATGCTAGGCAGGCCGTGTCTCGAGGACAGATGACGACGGTTGAGCAGCACTAACGCCTGACACGTAAGCGAAGCTTGCAGGCGTAACTAGTCTGGGCTAAAACCTATTTAAGCCCAGTGCAGTAGAGGGAGGTGACAGAACCTTTTTAACAATTCCTTTGTTCACTTACAACATCTACTGCCTAAGTACAGCAGTGAAACATCTTTTGCCTCTCGACAACATCATTTGCCATCTTGCAACAACAGAACTAGACAGACTAGAACAGATTTGTGCTAGCGTTTAGCTTTCAGAGGCTAACCGCCACAACTCCCAATTATTGCAATACCACTCCTAGCGGACTTACTGGAGGCGCTTACCTCTAGACGCACCAGCTACTGCAACCAACTCGTCAATATACCCGAGCCCACTACCGCTTGGGCCATCACACGCGATGAACTCCCACACACGTGAACGGCCGGGACCATCACCGAGTGGATTCGAGAGGCGTGGAGCGCCATTGGCGCTTCACCCCCCCCGCAATTCAAGTGGACATCGCATAGCCTACGGAAAGGCGCGGCGTCCGCCGCCGCATGCATCGGCGCACCCCTCACCAAGATCCGCTACATGGGTGGTTGGTCGAAAACCAGCGACGTCGTCACTGGCAAGTACATCGACTCCACCATGAGCGAAACCCCGGCGGCCTGACTATTCTTCGGCTGGCTAGTCACCAAACCTCCGGATTAGTAGCCTACGTAGACCTTCAATCTCCATAGATGGCATAATCTGACTCCCAATCGCTAAATTCTTATATTGGTAAAATATTGGGGTTTAACGGTTAGTTAACGTACCATGTTGAGTCCGCCAAAGGCAACGCGCAGAGACAAAGCGTCACAAGCGCATTAAATTGTCCGCGGCGGACGCCGACCTGCTTTACCTCCAAAGCAACTCCTCCTAGATGGTAGCAGCCACCTTCTGCCTTTGCGCTCGCCCATTCGGCTCGCGCAACCCACCCATCCTTCCTTGATCAAGCGTTGAATAGAAATAACAACCCTGAATAGGTGTTTTAGTGCCTATTTATCCAAAGCCCAAGCAAGAAAAAAAAAGGAAAAAACCTAAAATAATATATTTTTAATTTCACGAGGTAGTAGAGGCCGCCGCTGGTCCAGTTTGCCGGTACAGGTACTTGCTTTACGTAATTCATCTAGACGCATCATTGTTTTACAAAAAAGGCAGTGAAACAACCGAGCAAAAAGGAGCAAAGAGGGAAAACCCCACTACTACAGGCCCGAGGGACGACAGGAAAAATAATTGGTTATAAGAAGAACAAGATGAGCACGGACAGGGAAAGTGGGAGGGGAAACAAAAGGGACGACAGGAAGGCGTTCATTTACATGTAATTTATGCTAGCATTGTATTCTCACACTTAACCCGTGTCTCGTTTTTTATTAAAAGAAAGGGGTGGAATCGACCAGCAAGGGAGAAAAGAAAACAGGCAAAGCAGAACTATTTCTCGAATTTATATAATAATGATAATAATGATGATAATATATTAATAATAATTGTATTGGTATACATTGTAATATAATCATATTATGTGTTGCAGCAATGTCATTCACTTCGAAAAAGTCAGCCGAGCCAGATTGTTTCCCCTCCCACTTTCCTATTGTTTCCCCTCCCACTTTCCCTGTCCGTGCTCATCTGGTTCTTCTTGTAAGCAAAAAATCAGCCGAGCCAGATGAGGGATGGATCCGGCGGCTCCCAGGAGAGGGAGTTCCTTACCGTATGTACACGGAATAAACGCAAAACATTCAGAAGAGGGTTGTACTGGTACATGTACCTGCAGTTAAGTGGGCATCCTGTCGACCGTCTTTCAGCACTGCTGAATACACATCCACACAAACAGCCAACCCCATCTTCACTACTTCCCCTCCGCCTGCCCAGCGCCTGAAAACCTTCCGAAAAGCTGCAAACCTTACATCGCCCCGAGAAATCACAGGTATTAACGTAGGTCCCGCCGGCGGCCGGTGCCCGGACCCTCAACCCCCCCACCCCCCCGCGACGCGCTGCTACCTTTCAGATCCCTCGCCGACCGTCACAGCATATCGCTCTATCACATATTCCGCAGCGCCCGCTCTCTTAAGCACTCCCCTCCAGCTGCCAGAGCTTCCCCTGCCTACGTTCCCCAGGACCAAACCCTGGCCATCCTAGGTACCTTACCGAGTCACGTGTGTATCCACTGGTACCGTGTTCTACTCGCCGGAGCTATTTTCACACTGTCATTTTTTCCGACGAAACCGTCTGAGCACTCATTGTTGTCGTCGCCGTCCGCACATATACAAGCATCACGCTCCTACGAGAGCAAGTAATCCAGTAAACCTCCCGTTTAACCACGTATTGCGTTTAGGAATTTTCCGCGTATAGGCTCGAGTGATTTGGTCCGTCTTCCCTCGGCGCTGACAGTTCTGTGGGCTGTTGCGCGGTGCAGTGCAGAGGTGCGTCGGTGCGGCGATATGGGGGACGATTTTTACGTTCGGTATTATGTGGGGCACAAGGGGAAGTTTGGGCACGAGTTTCTGGAGTTTGAGTTCAGGCCTGACGGGAAGCTGCGCTATGCCAACAATTCCAACTACAAGAACGACACCATGATCAGGAAGGAGGTGTTTGTAACCCCGGTGAGTAACCAACCCCTGTCTCCTTTCCCCCCCTCTCTTCTCTCCTATCTTCTTTTCTCCTGCTACGCACAGTGCAGGTTGGGCTGGAGGATTGGATCTGATGGCTGGGGACGCTGGTGCTGATAAGCGTAGGCGGTAATGAACGAGGTGAAGCGTGTGATCGAGGAGAGTGAGGTGATGAAGGAGGATGACGGGAACTGGCCGGAGCCGGACCGCATTGGGAGGCAGGAGCTGGAGGTTGTGATTGGAAATGAGCATATATCGTTTGCGACCACAAAGATCGGGTCGCTTCTGGAGGTGCAGCAGAGCAAGGACGCTGAGGGGCTCAAGGTATTTTACTACCTCGTGCAGGACCTCAAGTGCCTCGTGTTTTCGCTCGTCAGTCTGCATTTCAAGATTCAGCCCATCGCGCGGTAGAGATTGCGGGCGCTGTGTAACGAGGTACTCCCCCAAGCACAGCAACTTGCATATCCTGGTGCAGGAGAGCGGCACGCCGTCCCGTTGCATAGTCGCCGAATTCTCTGACCTGTCAAGCTAAGGGGGCAGCGGAGAGCTATTCATCTTGGCGCGATAGCATGTGGAAGCATTGGCTGTGTTGAGCATGGAAGTTCGGGGAAGAACTGTACAAGGGAGTTCTTATACCAGTTAGATGGCAACACTACCGTGCACCGCGTGTAACGAGATGAGTAATTTGGTCTCCTCTGTGCCGCATGTAAAGACTCATGTGGATCAACTCGGGTCCATCTGGGTATAAATAGGCTATGGACTGTTTTGGGGTGCATATGCCTCCGCTCTGTTAAGCTATGGACGGTTGATGGCTGGCGCTTTCCGTGAATTTATAGTGGATGCAGCGCCATTCGACAAAGTTGCTATCCTATGTACTCTGAGTTACACATGCTCGCCTACTAAGAACACCATTCGTTTGTAGCTGGCGCTCGGGGGGTCTACGGGTTGGAGTTGTCTTTTATGTTTATACTTGGTCCCACCTGGCACTAGACTAGACCGCTAGTGGCTGATCCCACCGCCATCACCAAAATCGACTCCCTTTGTAGCAACTTACGTTTCCATTTTTAGTCATTATGCCGCGTTCAAAGCGTGGGATGGTTGCACTCAGTTCGGACATGCATTAAAACAAGGGAATGTGTACTTGCGGTTGGCACTCTGCCCCAATACGAGTTACGCCCGGCCGCGGCGAAAATGAGACACGTAGAGAGCGATGTGTCTGGAAATATGATTGCAACATGTACCAGTGTTCTGGTGGCTACTGCCTTAGGGCCCTCCCTGTTATGCCATATGGGTCGTGCTGCCCGGGTCGCTTGTTGAAATTGGAACTGTACGACATGTCCGACAATGTTGGGTGCTCTCTCAACCCCCCCCCCCCCCCCCCCCCCCACAACTATGTGCAGGGTAGTTTTTGGGCTAGGGTCATGCAAGTCTCCCTAACCATGATGTTCCATATGTGTGGGGCGTTTACCTGCCCCACCGAGATTTGTCGTGCTAAATGAAAAGTGATTATGACTATTACCAGTCACATTCGGTCTGCTGTTCAAGGGCCTTCTTGCACATGCCATCTTGGACTAAGTATACCAAATTCAGGCCGGGTGTGGCGGTTAGCCTCTGAAAGCTAAACGCTAGCACAAATCTGTTCTAGTCTGTCTAGTTCTGTTGTTGCAAGATGGCAATTGATGTTTGTCGAGAGGCAATTGATGAGAGATGTTTCACTGCTGTACTTAGGCAGTAGATGTTGTAAGTGAACAAAGGAATTGTTAAAAGGTTCTGTCACCTCCCTCTACTGCACTGGGCTTAAATAGGTTTCAGCCCAGACTAGTTACGTATGCAAGCTTCGCTTACGTGTCAGTCGTTAGTGCTGCTCAACCGTCGTCATCTGTCCTCGAGACACGGCCTGCCTAGCATTGGATTTCACGACGCGGCTCCTTCTGCATTGAAGAGCTCGTTCTGGCGCGTCATCTGGCTAGTTAGGTTAATTATGCATATCTGTACGTACCGGGAGGTACTGGTCGTACTGTAGCATCAGCACCATTACAATATTGCAGTAGCGACGTACCCACGAGTATACGTCCGTCCTGTGGAAAAGCACGAATTGGTATCCGTAACGAGTACCTGTACAATGTCCTGCAATGTACTGTTGCAGGACTGTACTCGTCACACTCGTACCCTCCCCCTCTTGACAGATCAATGAGGCCGCCGCGAGGCAGACCTCCGTGGTTCTTGGCTCCTTTACTGAAGCAGTTACTGGGACTCAGGAATGCGCGCTGGGAAAGCGTGCATGAAGTCAATGTACGCCTGAGTCTTGGCGAACTTGCGCCATTGGGGCGTCTCCAAGAATTCTTGTAACGCAATTGTTCGATGCACCTCGTTCAACCGGTGCCAGACAGGTGGAATGTCGTCATCACTGAAGTGCGTCATGAAGAGCAAATATTTGCCTCGTCGCCCAGGTAGCGATGTGCGACACGTCAAACTCCTCATCGTCTCCTTCAGGTACAGTCACAGGAACAGCTGGTCGTAGCGGAGCGGTAGAACAGGGTCGTAAGTTATTAACGTGGAACACAGGGTGTAAGCGTACTGTCGCTGGTAGTTTCAATCTGTAACTGTGTTTTCCAATCTGCTCTTCCACTGAAAAAGGGCCGAGCTGTCTGTCTCTGAGTTTCCTGTTCGGTTGTCCTCGCTGAAAAAGATTTGCTGTGACGACTGACACCTTGTCTCCCTTAGCGAAGTATGGCGCCGTAGACGGTTCTGTGCTTGCCTGCATCTCGTCCTTATGTAGTTGTAACACAGAGCGTACCAAGCTGTGTACTTCTTGTAACAATCTCAACCGTTCTGTTGCGTCTTGTGAAATTGGAATCGACGGTCGCATGCTGAAGAGCAGGTCAGGAGGCTCCTCAGGAGAAAAACCAAAGTTAGCCTCGAACGGTGTGTGCTCAATTCCGAGTGCACGCGAAGCGTTGTACGCAAACTCCACTTGCGGTTAAAGTGTCGACCAGTCAGAGCCATCATAGCAACAGAAGCAACGAAGAAGTTGCTGAAACGTGCTGTTCACGCGCTCTGTCAAGCCGTCCGTTTATGGGTGTCGGCTGGAAGACATGTTCAGACGTGTTCCAAGGCGTCTCCAAAGTGTCTGCCAGAAGGCGCTGACAAATTTCGGGTCGCGGTCGCTGATCAGCACACGGGGCAGTCCGTGTAAGCGGTAGACTCCCTGTAAAAACAAAGTTGCAGTTTCTTCGGCAGTAATCGACTCTGTACATGGCAGAAAATGGGCCATTCGAGTTAGATGGTCTACCACAATCAGCACACTGTTAAAGCCGTTGCTCTCAGGCAAGTGTGTCAGGTAGTCAAGACCAACTGTGTGCCACGGTCTGGGTGGAACAGGTAATGGGTAAAGAGTCGCAGCCATCTGCGGTCGAATCTTCGCTCGTCGGCACACGACGCAGCGCTCACAAAAATCTTTAACGTCTTGGCGGATTCGTCTCCACCAGAATCTGTCGAGTGCTTTAGCAAGAGTGCTAGCAACTCCTCTGTGACCAGCTGACGAACTTTCGTGCAGCTCTGTGATCAATCTCAGTCGAAGCTCAGAGTTCTGTGGAATACAGAGGCGATTGAGACGCCAAAAGTACCCATCTCTGGCTTCTATCCGGCTGTCTTTTGTCCACTCACCATCGTCCCCATAAAACGAATCTTGTGAGAACCCCTCGCGAATGAGATCAGCGAACTCAGGGCTCAGCTGCAACGCGTTAACAGTCAGTGAATTTAACTGTGCGTCTTCAAACAGCAGCTGGGACTTCCGTCGTAATTCTTGATCTGACGGAACCTCGCCATCCCAAAATAAGGGTACTGTGGCCTGAGGTACGAAGTCTGGACGCCGGCTTAACGGGTCGGCTTCGTTCAGAGCTCCCTTGCGATATGCAAGTGTCATCGAGCCCACAAACGGTTGCAAATCCCGCAGGTATCTTGCTTGCCGCATGTTCAGCATGTTGTTCGGTTGCCTGAGCAGATGTCGCAGTGTGTCGTGGTCTGTTACGACAAGGAACTTAGAACAGCCTTCAAGATAGCACCTCCAATGCTTGACAGCTTCGCATACGGCCAAAGCTTCTAAGTCGTACGCAGAGTAAGTGTTACCACGCTCAGCTGGATTCAGCTTACGCGCCCAGTAAGAGACTGGTTGAAGACCGCCTCCTTGGTCTTGCAACAGGACTGCTGCAATCCCCACTGTTGAAGCATATGTAGCCACGGTGAACGTCGCGTCCGAGCCGACCTCCGGAAGGATCAGGCATGGCGCGGAAATGAGCCGTAACTTGAGAGTCTCGAAGGCTTCCAAACAGGCAGGCGTCAGCGTAACCTTCTGTGGCTTGGACTTCCGCAGTAAGTCCGTCAATGGAGCCGTAAGGTCGCTAAAATGGTGTATAAATCTCGCATAGAAGTTGCAGAACTGTACGAAACTGCGAACCTCCTTCTGCGTCTTGGGCACTGGCCAGTCTGCAACGGCCTCGACTTTCTTTGTGGAAACCGAAATTTTCCCGGCTGACACAGTGTAGCCCAGATACTCCATTTCTTGCAATCCGAAGAAGCATTTCTTAAGGCGTAATTTCAGCCCTTCCTCCTTGAATCGCTGTAGCACTAGACGTAGGTGCTCCAGGTGCTCCTCCAGAGTGCGACTGTAGATACAGACGTCATCCAGGTAGACTGTCACGAACTTATGTAAAAAGTCGCGAAGAATGTCGTTCATCATCCTCTGAAATGTATCTGGTGCATTGCACAGTCCAAACGGCATGGCGACCCATTCCATTAAGCCATCAGGGGTCTGAAAAGCCGTCTTGTGAACGTCCTGTTCACGCACTCGAACTTGCCAAAATCCAGAAGCGAGGTCGAGGTGTGTGTGAAAATTCGCGTCCTTAAGTTCGTCCAGTGTGTCATCCACTTTCGGAAGTGGGTAGGCGTCCTTACGCGTAACCTCGTTAAGGCCACGGTAGTCAATGCACAGACGTAGCGAACCATCAGCTTTTCGCACAAAAAGAATTGGCGAGCCGAACTCACTGTAGCTGGGGCGTATCAAACCAGCTTCCACTGCGTCTTTGAGCTGTCGATTAAGCTCAGCGCGCTCTGCGGGTGACAATCTGTTCAGACGTTGACGTCGCATCGGGCCAGTTGTTTCAATGGGATGATCCCACTGTCGGCTTACTGGCGGAGAGTCGACAGGTTGCAGTAACTCCGGGAAGTCATCAAAAAGTAACGACCGGAAGTTGTCACGTTGTTCTGCTGTTAGCTCCTCTCCAGTGTGGAAGTCTGTCTGTTGTTCAGCGGCTGACGTAAGTTCAATGACGTAAAAATCAGCGTGACGTCCCCTGCTGCGGCGCGTCTTGCGCATAAGCTTCTGAACTTTCGTAGACGACAGGAGTAGACACTCAGGGCGTCGTTCCTCAAGTGTAGTCTCCACTGCTGTGCCGTCCATTAGTGTAAAAATTCTGGTTGAACCAAATTGTAAAGAGGCATGTTCGTCATCAAGCCATGGTAAACCCAGGATTAAATCAGCTGTGCGTAAATCACGTAGAACGTAAAAAGTCCGTTGAAACTCGTGTCGAGCCAGCTCAAAAGTGACGTCACAGACTGTTGTAGAAGTCACTCGTTGTCCGTTAGCGAGTCGAACTGGAGTCTTACTTGCAGACTTCCGAGTCTGTAAAGCAAAGCGTCGTACAAAGTCCTCTGACACAAAATCAAGTGTCGCAGCGCAGTCCACTAATCCAGAAATTTGGTGTCCGCCATCAGGAGTTTTCACAGTCAGCTCAGTTCGAATTAACGGGCGAGCTTCCGTGAGGTCAGTCAGTAGTGCTGTAGCTGGCGAAGAAAATTGTCGCAGCGTAGCGATGGACTGTTCCGAGTCGTCTGTTGGTACAGGTACCGAGTCGGGTTGATCAGGTGCTGTAGGTTCTGGTGAGTCGTTAAACGCACAATCTGCGTCGACTAACCACAGCTGTACAGGCCAAGGGGCTGGAGCAACCACCTCCTGTTGCGCTGGGTTCTCCAGTGACTGACGTGTAAAAAGCTGTGTCCTTGCTGGGAATTCTTGATAGAGTTTCCAGTGCTTAGTCACTTGAGTAAATTTCGCCCACTTTGGTAGCACAAATACAGCCATCGTAGATGTCGGAGATGTTCGACGACAATCCTCAAAATGCTGCGCAATTTGCTCAGCTAACTCCCAGGGTGGGTTGATGAACACCCGTTCTCCTGTTAAGTCTCTGTCTAGAATCGAGTCACTCGGCGAACAGTGAGGTAAGTCACTGTGCGAGTTTAGACCTTCATCATCAGCACATCCTTCCAACGTGAAGTTGAATCGTGCATGCAGAGGGTCAAAGACTGAGTCAACCAGTTTCCAATCAACTGAACGTCTGGTTACAGGTTTACGACTCTGTCTCTGCTTAGTCTGACGACGACGACCTGCTACTTGCGTTACAGGTGTCGCAACTGTAGTCGATGGAGATGTCAAAGGTGTATCGACGACCTCTGTCGCTAACAGTGTCTCAGAATGAACAGTAGATGTAGCCGGCTGCTCCAGTTCATTTGTAGAACAGCCTTGCCACCATCATTGCTTCTTGGGTTGCATCGGTGCCTTGCCTTTGAACTCCGGGCATTGGAACAAACGGTGTCCCTTCTTGTGGCACTTGAAGCAGAGTCCTTCGTCCATGTGTCGCTTGCGTTCCTCAGCTGTCATTGCATTTGCGAGCGAATTAAAATCTTCGCGGCCAGATGTCTGACCACGTCCACCATTGTTGCCACTTCCACGTCCACGTCCGCGGCCACGTCCACGGCCACCTTTGTTACGTTTCCAGACGTTAGAGGCTTCCTCGAGAGGGTCCTCAAAGTTGCGCTTGCGTGTAGGCTGGGTAGATGGTCCAGCAGCAGACCTCGCATTGCCCAGTTCCGGTGAGTCTGTCACGACGTCATTCAAAAAGTTTTGGAGCTCCACTAGCGTAGTCTGGTATCCTAGTTGAGCTCGGTGTGACTTAGCCAGTTTCTTGAGTGCATCATTCGCTAGGCCATTAATGAAGCGTACGCACTGTACCTCAGCTGTCAGGTGTTGACGAGACCGACGTAAGTAGTCGTTGTACTGTTTAGTGAAAACCGAGTAACTCATCGTATTGCTCTGCGTAAAGTTCATCAAAGCGTTAATTGCGTCGTCCTGAATGTTCGGAAGAAACGTCGACTTGCGTAACTCCGCAACAAGCTCGTTGTACGTAGATGGAATTGGAGGCTGATTTTTCCGGTTCAACCACCACCCACCTAGGTGTCCAGAAAACTGTGAAGTAACCCAGAACACTGCATCGTACGAGTCAGCCGTAATTCCAAGCATTATAAAACGCTGAGGCTGTGCTTCAAGCCAATCCTCCAGTACATGAGGTACCCGACCATCCTGGTACGGTGAAGTAATAGCAGCCTTACGCTGAGTCTCCGTGAGGGTTACTGTTAGTCCAGCCAAGTTGTGGGTAGGCATCGGCTTTCCCATTCGTAAATCCGTAGGTCCTTCTCCAGTCAGTCGATTAATGTGTCCACGAATAAGTAGCCATACAGAACCAGAGTCGACCGTCGTAAACCGGGTGTACATGTGGAACTGTCTCGGGATAGACGTGTCGTCTTGCATGACTGGAACATGCTGTGTGATTGCTCGATAAAAAGATTCCCACTGAGCCACGTAACCGAAGTGAAGTAATTCACTCTTGTGCTTCTTAGCACGAAGTAACCCATTCTGTGAGGGCGTAAGTGTCAGACCGCCAATGTTGATGGATTCCGGGACGACGTAAGTGCCATCCGGATTAACTGTCGACTGTTCCAAAACAGCCTGCTCGACCTGAGCAGGTGTACGTAAGTTGTTCGTAGCAAACAGGACAGGAATAGAAGCCGAGTACACGTAAACAAGCTGTCGTCCTTGAGGTAGTGTAACGTTAACATGTTCACCACTCAACAGCGTCAAATCATCCGATGTCAAAACGAGACCGGTCTCCTCGTGTAACTCGCGAATAGCAGCGTCGACAGGCTCTTCGTTAGGTAAGACTTAGCCAGCTGGGAACCAAGTTTTACCAGAACGAGGCTCACGCTGAAACACCAACTTCAAGTCCGACGGTTTAGTTCCTCCGACGTGAATTACTAAAACCACGTAATGTCCAGCTCCGAGAGAAGCTGGACATTACGCCATCTCAACTCAATTAAACAACGTCGAGCAGATCAACGAGCAACGAAAGCGTGCGTCGACCAACGAGCTCCGAAACCAGTGTGGCGGTTAGCCTCTGAAAGCTAAACGCTAGCACAAATCTGTTCTAGTCTGTCTAGTTCTGTTGTTGCAAGATGGCAATTGATGTTTGTCGAGAGGCAATTGATGAGAGATGTTTCACTGCTGTACTTAGGCAGTAGATGTTGTAAGTGAACAAAGGAATTGTTAAAAGGTTCTGTCACCTCCCTCTACTGCACTGGGCTTAAATAGGTTTCAGCCCAGACTAGTTACGTCTGCAAGCTTCGCTTACGTGTCAGGCGTTAGTGCTGCTCAACCGTCGTCATCTGTCCTCGAGACACGGCCTGCCTAGCATTGGATTTCACGACGCGGCTCCTTCTGCATTGAAGAGCTCGTTCTGGCGCGTCATCTGGCTAGTTAGGTTAATTATGCATATCTGTACGTACCGGGAGGTACTGGTCGTACTGTAGCATCAACACCATTACAATATTGCAGTAGCGACGTACCCACGAGTATACGTCCGTCATGTGGAAAAGCACGAATTGGTATCCGTAACGAGTACCTGTACAATGTCCTGCAATGTACTGTTGCAGGACTGTACTCGTCACACCGGGGGCTCTCCTTGTCCATCCTCTCCGAGGGTGTGGTGGGGCTTTACTCCCCCCTCGGAGGTTCTTGGTAAAGTATAAGCGCAGGACTTAGGTGTGGGATTAGTTGGGTGAGGAGGGCTGAAAATGATGGTGAAGTAGTTGTTTCTAAGTGGCGAAGGATTTGATGCGGTAGATGCGGAGCATGTGGTGTAGCCATTGGACATAGTGTATCCGTAGGCGGGGTATGACACGGGTAGTGTCACGGGTTCGGGTTTGGGACGGTTTTTTCTGGTGGGTCAGCTCTAGGGTTTATGAGTGGACTGATGTTAGTGTGGGTGAGAGTGTGGTGTGTGCATGTGCGGCTCATGACTATGGGTGAGATGCCCACCTTTGGGCCAAACTACTAAGAGCGGAGTGCATTTGCAAGGGTCGTGGTTTTTAATGTTATTATGAGGTGGTGGGTGTCCTTCTTAAGCTTATTGTCCGTGCATTATTTCCATTCTCCTACTTGAAATTTGCGAATAGAGGAGTATCGGCGGCGGGAGGAGGCATGGCATGCAAGGCGGGGTTCAAGTAGGCGAATAAGGCTTATGAGTTGGGGGTATGAGTTGCGTTGGCAATATATACTATGGCCAGATTACGGGGCAACGAGCTAGGGAGGAGTGGTCAAGACCTTCGTAGTATGCGTTCACTCTGAGAGCGGTCATTTGACTGTGTTGGATGGGGGGTGCATCCACTTGAGGGAGTAGTTCGGAGAACGTTCCTGCTATGAACGTTTTAATATGTTTATTACCAAAGTCGGAGGTGATGGTCTCCCAACGTCCCTCCTTCGATTGTTCGAGTTGAGTGAGTAGGAGTTGGAGTGCACTATTATGACGGTCCATCCGGAGGCGTGGCATTGAGGGGCAGTTGCTTACAATAATGTGACCATTGCTAATGAATTGTCCGCACATAGGGCATTTGAGAGTTTCGTTCCAAGGGAGGAGGCATGTGTTGTGTGAATACTCAACATAAAATCCACTTTGTGTGTGAACTGTGTGGATGTGAGGGAGGTGTGCCAACCGTGCCAAGGTGAAATCTGCGCCATTTCATTTGGCTAAGATGGATGGTGTGGTGGAAGGGATTGTTGGCCGAGGATAGGCTACATTTTCGTGCATATCTATTACTCCGGGGGGGAGGAGGGGGTAGCCTAGTCTAGGTGGATCGCGTTGCGTCGGTAAGAACATCAAGTGTCTCGGATGAGGGATGCAAGTGGTAGTAACGGGGCCTTCGACTACCGTAGTGATGCTTTGTTCGCCTGCCTTTTCCCCCATGCTCCAACATGGCCCGAGTCGCACGTCAACGGAGGTCATGCACGCCCGATCCAACACGCTCACCTTGTGTATCTTGGGCTAGCCATCATCCTTGAGAGACGGGAGCAAACCGCACCTGAAGACTAGCGACATATTATTATCCTGCAGCTTACATAAGTAATGGAGTTGGATGTTTTACTATATATTTTCAGGATAATGTATTGATATAGTTACTATTTAGGGAATGGGGAGGGGGCGGGGTTCAATTATTTGACAACTATACATAGTATTACATATATTCGGATTGATTATGAATATATGTCCCGGCCCCACGGAAGACCGGCGCAAATTAAAGACAAGTGTGTCGTTAAAAAGGACATGTTGGTCGGAGACTGGCGCCCGCCGGCGGCGCATCGGCGGCGGCCCCGGAGGGGGGTGCGTTCGCAGGCCCGTCGGCACCTACCTCTACCTCCACGCGGTGGGCGTTGGTAACCCCGTAGCCGTGCCAAGCTTGGCACAGTAGGGAGCTCAACGATGTACCGGCAGCTGCGATCCGCGGGATCAGCAGCTATCGGGAAGCCATGTACGGAGGGTTTTGGAAAATCATAATATCCGTACACAAGCACATGGATCTCCCGCTCGGCCAGTCCGTTATGTTTTCCGCGACTAAATACTCACAAATACTCTCCCGTCACGGCTAGAACGATGTTTGCGAAATGAGTTTTGGCGAAGAAGGTTACGGACAGATCAGCGGTGGGACGAGGGTGTTGGAGCTGGCGGCGGACAGCCGGGAAGGAGCACCATGGTACAGCGCTCGGTAGCACCCGACGGCCATGTGAATTAATGTCTCCCATGGTGGCAAGACTAAAGGCTACGCATGAAGGAAGATGGTCGCAGCGACACGGTTTGGCGGCGGAGTTCCTTAGGATCATCCCGGTACGTGGGTTTTTGGGGAAAACCCGGTACGTGGATTTTCCCGGTACGTCACAGTATCATCCCGTACCCGTATATCCCGTACTATCCCGTATGGTACGTTTAGGATCATCCCGGTACGTGTGTTTTTTAGGGATCATCCCGGTACGTGGGTTTCCTTAGGAAAAACCCGGTACGTGGGTTTTTTAGAAAAACATTCCCGTACCCAACACATTTTGTGGCGCGGCGACTCGATCCATGTGTTCGACCCACCTTTCCCCTAGTCGGTACCCGGTTATCGATAGGCTGCCTCATGCAGTGTGCCTAGGGTTATCGCAACGGCACACTGTTCGTAAAGGCGGCCCCCTAACAACGTAAACCACCGGGGGAGGGTACGAGCGGCCATAGCGCGATCGGACAAGTGCTGGAGATAGACGGCGAAAGGACATGGGACATGAGAATATCAGGCACGGGGGCAGGAGAGCAAGCCGGACACCGTCTCCGGACTAATTATTTTCCCTTCCCAACCCCCGAAGTAGGAGAGAAGACTAAGCTAGGCGGCCAGCTGCGACGGGAGGAGCAACTACTCTCTCGGACGGGGATGTGCTCGGATCGAGATGGGACCGTCGACGACTTGAGCGAGGGGGGTGTTCGCTTGGCTTCCCCCCCCAGGTCCGGCACGACCGGAGTAGCACAGGAGCAGAGGCAAGTCCGACTCGACGAGCACAAGCTGACAAGCCCAGTTGATCAGCGTCCCCACCGCGGTTGGAGTACGCCGCGTATCGTGGAGAATAGCGGCATTTTGCATTCAATACTTAATTAAAGAAAAAACATATAGAATCAGAAAATAATGAATTCTTGTTTACGTGTATGTTTTAGACGGTATCGCTACTGCCAATGGAGAGGTCGGGATTAGCGGTTCAAGCCCCTGCCAAATGAGTCCTAGAATGGCAACAAAGCATGGAGGGCCCAGAGATAGCATCCGGTTTATTCTGGTATTGTTGTAAACAATTTCAATTTCAATATCAATTACAATAATCGGGAAAGCCATGTACGGAGAGCTTTACAAAATAACACCCGTACACCTGCGCCAAGATTTCCGCTCGGCTAGTCCGATATTCCTTTTTAAGGCTAGATACTACTCAAATACTCCATTATTCAGTGACGGGACCGGTATCTTAATAAGTTTTTTTGGCGACGAGGAGGGTACCGGCGGATCTGAGTTGGCAACGGGCGTTGGACCTGACGGGGGAGGGGAAGGGACGCCTACGCTAGGTGGCGAGCTCCGTCGGTGGGGGGGGGGGGGGGGGGGGGGGGGGGGGGACAACGTTTATTTCGGGACGGGGATGAGCGTAGATCGAGTCATGATCGTCGACGACATGAGAGAGGGATTTTTTTCGCGCGCATTCCCCCCCTCAACTCTTGCACGACCGGAGTCGGTGACCATGTACTATATATATATAGGAGAGGTAGGCCCGACTCGACCAACGCACGCCGATTAGCTTGGTGCCATGGCATCGGTTAAAACAAGCCGCGCATTGTGGAGTATAGCTATTTTTTTACAATTGCATGAAGTAAAATAGGGGGGAAATCAGTATTGTGTACGGGTATGATTTATAATGTGTGTTTACGTGGAAGGTGGGGGTTCATCTTGGGCCTACACACGCCTAAATACCAAGATCGGACTCCCCGGGTTTCGAACCCGCGGCCTTTCGCGTACTAGCTAGGCGAGCGCCTTACCGGCGCACTTGAGAATAATGGATGTCGCTAAGTGGCCATAATGCCACTTAGTTCTTGTTCACGACATTACTACGCCCCCCCCGGAATCTCCCCGGACCGCAGCCCGGCTCCGAAACCAATGTGGAAGGTGTGGGTTCAGCTTGGGCCTACACACGCCTAAATACCAAGATCGGACTCACCGGATTTCGAATCCGCGACCTTTCGCGTACTAGGCGTGCGCATTACCGGCGCACCGGAGAAGAATGGATGTCGCTAAGTGGCCATCATGCCACTTAGTTCGTGATCACGACATTTATTGCAAAGGCGGCGGGGGGGGGGGGGGGGGGGGGGGGGGGGGGGGGGGTTGTTCCAATTACAGCGGATTGATAGCACTTATACAACCCCCGAGGAACAACGGCACGAAATCGTAGTAATGCGTGTCGCCATATGTGCATGGTCGAAGGGTATTTGGCTTTATCCTTAACGCAGAACTCCTTTTGAAAGAGGCGTAATCATGAGGGCCGAGAGACATCGGCTAGTCCCGTTAGCTAGAATTGAACGCATTTTCTTTCGTTTCATCAATTTCATTTCAAAAGCGGTGTCAACGCGCTTGATGAAGGTCTTGTCGGGCGGTTACTCTGTCATTATTCAACTTTTGGAAATAGAAATATAATGATCACATGGAAATCGAGCCGGCCCCACAAGGGGACCAGTTGTTGGGACAAGGGAAGTGTGAAAGAGAGAGATGGCGGCCGGCAAAGGCCCTGGGTGGGCCGGCCGGCCACCACTAACGGGGAAATAGAGTACAACTAGTTGTAAAACACAAAGTACTAAGATAACGACTAACTACCTTTTACATAAGCAATATATAATGGGATGTTAGTGCTAATAGTCATGGCAATCCTCGCCCCGAGGGGCCGAGGGATCGAACGGGCAAAATATCCGACGCGGCGGTTGTAATCATTGCAATGTTGATGGACGTGGACCGCCGTGTGAGAGTGCTCATGAGCTGCCACTCTCATTCACACTGTTCATAATATCAAAGGCAATTCCGGAACCAGAACAATAAATAAGGCCCTTGTCAGATATTACTTGAGTTGAGTTTGCCTGTATCGGGAACTCAAGTGTACGGGAGCCGCTGAAATGAAGTCAAGTGTACCGCGCTATTTCGTTGTCGGATAATGAGTTGACTTTGGTCCCTTTTTTCATTTTTTTTTGAAATCGTGGCCCTCCCAAACAACTCCATTGCGCACACGCACCTGTATCACTCGCTGCTACCCATCCCCGCTCACCCTCGTCTACCATACTCGCTACGGCGTCGTTATCGTTGATATTCCTAGGAAGTGCTTCTAATACCATCATTTTTCTGTAGACGGGATAGCGGGGTGGTCGGAGAGCTCTCGGGGTGGTCGGATTCTCGGGGTGGTCGGAGAGCGCGCGACGTGGGATGCTCTACGGTTTAACTCGTTAACCGTCCGTGACCTCGGCCGCGACTTCCGGACAGCAAATTCTCCGGAAGTTGTGAAGGTGTGTCCGCCTTGTGACCTCTTCACTAGTTCACTGAATGACGGCGCCGGATGTAAGAGGTAGGAAACAACTGGCAATTTGTGGGACAACGTATTGCGCACTTCTATGTTTTTTTACTTTGATAGCTACGACAAGTCGCGCATGCTTTACGGTTGGAATTTTCATACATGGCTTGAGGCTGAGCGACTACAAACAGTTACGATACTAAGGCGCGGACGTGGCGTGCATGTTTGTGCTCCAATGATATGCCAACCATATTGATGCAATTTATGGGTGCATCGGCGAAATGGAAGGCGGGGGGGTGCGTGGACTGTGCCCGAGCAACATAAGGAGAGTGCGGGAAGGGGCACCTTGTGCCTCGCTCAACATGATGCCCCTAGATAGGATTATCAACAATATTAAAATGTAACAATGGAACACATGTAACTTGTTTTTTCGCTTTCATATGTCACTAGCCTTGCATGCATCATGCACCTTTCTGACGTTGATATTGTGTGGTAGCTGATATTGCTTGCATGTTTTTTGCTGTAGATGCTAATGCTATTGCCATTAGCTGTTGTTGTTACCATAGCATGCACGCAAATCAAATACATAGCTTTTATTCCAGAGATTATTAGATATGCTCTTTCTCATTCTCTCTATCTTTCTCTCTATCTTTATCTCTTCTCCCGCTTCATGACATTCACCACCCGCAGCACCACTCATGATTTCAATCTAGCTGTTCTTTCGTTTTTCTTTTGCTTTCACATTCTGCTCTTTCTTCACATTCTTTCCCTCCTCCATTCTTTCCCTGTAATCATCTACTCCCACCCCCTCCCTATCTCCTCCACCCTATCACGGATTGATAATATGGTTGGTGGTCAATTCTCTTGATCTGACACGCAGTTGATCTAATTTCTTATAGTTACTGCCAATGTGGGTATATGTGGGGGGGGGGGACGTGTTTGTATGTGTGTGTGTGTGTGTGTGTGTGTGTGTGTGTGTGTGTGTGTGTGATGTCACCGGTTGCTGCTGTTAGATGATGGTGATGTATAGTTGTTGTTAACGTGTATGTGTGTGTGTGTGTGTTGGTGTGTGTGTGTGTGTGTGTGTGTGTGTGTTGGTGTGTGTGTGTGTGTGTGTGTGTGTATGTGTGTGTGTGTTGTGGTGGTGTGTGTGTGTGTGTGTGATGTCACTGGTTGCTAATGTCAGTCAATGGTGATATGTAGTTGTGGTTGACGTGTGTCTGTGCGCGTGTGTGTATGTGTGTGTGCTGTGTGTGTGTGTGTGTGCTGTGTGTGTGTCTGTGTGTGTGTGCAGTGTGTGTGTGTGTGTATGTTGTGTGTGTGTGTGTGCGTGTGTGTGTCTGTGTGTGTGTTGTGTGTGTGCGTGTTTCTGAGGTTGCTAGTCCTCATGCTTTTGCTGTTGCTGCTTTAACTGCTGCTAAAAAATTGATGCCGTTGTTGTTGCTGCCGTTGTTGATGTGGTGGCGCCTGGTGGTAGTGGGAATAATGGTAGATGCTAGTGATATTTGTAGTAGTCTTTCTGCAGTAAGTATATGGTTATTGTGTCTGGAGCTGTTGGGCTTCCGCCATGAAAGCACTTGCTTCCTGACTGTGCACATGGATGTTGTCATCAACTTTCGAGATAGTGGTCGACTTCAAATTCCGAGAAGTGAGAATGGTTACAACTGATGCAACGTGTGGCAACGATGCCAGCCTTTTTCTGGCCCGGCGTACGGCTCCGACATCGGTTGCATGTCTTTCGGATACAAGGCAAACATTAAGCTATGCAACTTCGAGCTTCTATAATGGTCTGAAAATGCAGTTCGGGAGCTTTTGTTAGGTTTCTTAAGCTGCGGGGTGTGAGTGTGTGTGCGGGGGGGGGGGGGGGGGGTAGCGGATTTAGTTGCGCTAGGTATGTAAGACAAAACTCGGAAAAATAGCGCACCCGGATCCGCGCCCCCGCGCCTTCGCACTGCGCCCCTCCGCTTACAACCGACGCTCCCCCAGCCACAACAAGCTCCCGCGCTCCCGTGCTCTCACTTCCTCACTGCTTTTTAGACTTAAAAGCCTTCCATATTAATGTTTGGTATGATACGTCGTCCAATGATACGTCATCCACCTTCGCAAGATACTCCTCGACCGCCCAAGCTTGGCGATCGAGTGTTTGCGACCCCACCTGCCGCTCCGTTGCAGCTAAGCAAGCGTCGAGCACTGCCAGTCACTCCCCGACCTTCCACTGCGGGACAGTGTTTTCCCCCGCATGGTTGGTTTTCGGAGGCTTGGAGGCCTTGGCGGGCGGAAGCTTCTTGCCGGCCTTCGTCTTGACGGCAGACTGTTGGACGCCGCTTGTGTCGCCGACTTGGGGGAGATCTCCGCCAACGTCTTCGTCCTCACCCCCATCCGACGCTCCACCGGACACGTCAACGACGTCGTTGAATAGGAGTTGGGTTCGAGGGCCTACGCCCGAGGAGGGCGTCTGGCCCGGGGAGGCCGCCAGTGGAGGCCCGGCGGGAGTGGCGGGCGGCGCCTTATCTCTAGTCCCGCCACCGCCAACATCAGCACGCACGACTGCGGCTCCTCTTGGTTTAAGGCCGGGGCTAGGGTCCGCAGCCCTTCCCTCCATAGCGCGGGAGAGGTGGCAGCCACGAGAGATGGCCCGCCGTGGTGTTTATTTGGCGGGGCCAGCGGCGAGGGCGATGGCGTGCACGAAATGTGCCCGCAGTTTCCTTGGCGCGGATTCCGGGGCCGAACTCATGTTTGCGGAGGCCACTTGAGTCCGGGCCTCAAACTCAAGTGCCGACCTCGAAAAATCGGCCACATGAGTTCAAAACGTCATCCTGAAATCAACTCAAGCTATTTACGACATCCGATTAGCGCACTTTACTTGAGTTCGGTACAGTTTTATCTCGGACGAACTCAACTCAAGTAATATCTGACAAGGGCCTAAGCAACAAAGGAAACGCTGGCGGGAATTACGCTCGTCGATCGTATCACATTCGAAGATTTAAAATCCTGTAAGTAAAACATGTTTTGGGAATTAAGACTCTGCTCATCCATCTCACTTCAGAAACGTGGATAATCCTCGTACGCATACGTCGAAGCTATCCTCACTTCCAGTAGTAACTCGTCATTTATCGAGATATATTATCAGGATATATTACGGATTATGTCCGAAATAGTTGGCGTGCAGTTAAGTCCCGACTCAAAAGGTGGAAAGTCTTGGAGAATTGGCGAGACGCATACCATGGCACATGATTTGCCAGGCTGTACTTTGCGACGACTACGATGCGGCCAGATGGGATGAATCTATATCCACAAAGTAGACAGTTGCCGCACATTTGATGGGGAAGGACTTCGGGCTGCTCATTTTGTAAACCGACATTTTCTTCATACTATCGTTTGAAATTCGCCTATTTAGCCATTTCTTGCTAGCATATTGGGCAGTCATCAACGGCAGGAGTACTGGGTTTTTGGACTGATGCGTTCACTCGCTGCATTGTCGCCATCTGCTCCGTCGCGCTATCCCAACTCACCACCTTCACCTACTACCACCGACAAAATGGCCGCCGCTCTTAGCTCAAGCGCAGTTTTGGCCGCTAGGCCGTCTCTAGCCCTGAAGGCCCGCGCTCCCCGTGCGGCCCGCGCCGTCGTGCGCGCCCCCGTAGCCGTCCGCGCCCAGCAGCAGGAGAAGGTAGAGTCCCCCCCTCGCTACCAGTGTGGAGTCTTTACTAGCGGAGTCAACCGATACGCTAGATGAGCTGGATAACGCGCTAGATATCACTATCGCATGGATTATCATGGGTGCAGTTATGCTGGTCTGCCACTGGTAGATTAGGGGGTGTGGGAGAGGAATGGGCTGGGTTGTTGCCGATCCTGTTGCGGGCAGAGCCGCCGCCCTTAACTACGTTAGCGGATTTCCCAGTACGTTGCTCAGAACTTCATTTCCGTTCCCTCCGGTGGTGGCGGAAATAACAGAGACACAGGGATAGGAAAGAGCTAAGCCATGGCCATCGAATTGTCGTTTTGTTTAGCTTCTATTCGGCGCTGCGTCGCTTTCCTGCTGTTGTTGAATCAAATTAGTTGAATTGACTGACTCTCGCAAACCATTGATGGAAAAATATGTATATCTTGACCAGGTCGCTTTATGAACCTCGTCAGACCCACAGCTAACTCGTCAGTGACCGTGTCCTTTCCATCCCAGGCCGCCGCCACCGCCGCTGCCGTATCTGCCGCTGTCCTGGCCGTGGCTCCTCACGCCCAGGCCGCTCAGGAGGCGTTCGTGGTTGCTGAGGTCAGTGCGAAGCAAATATGTCTTTGCTTTGTTTTATAAACGCGACGTATCACGACACTGCAACTGTTGTCGCGCCTTCTCTCAAATCCTCCTCTCTGAAGTCGTCGCCTCTGATTTGCTTCAATGCAGGGCGAGCCCCCCATTGTGCAGATTGGCTGGGCTGCCATGGCTGCGCTGTTTTCCTTCTCCTTGTCCCTCGTCGTCTGGGGCCGCTCTGGCCTGTAAAATGGCTGTCTCGCCTCGTCTGTGATGACAATAACAAGAGCACGGATAGCGTTTAATGCACCCATTCTCACTTAATTCATCCAACCCCAACATCGGAATCGCGTCTTCCGCCATTGAGGCAAGCATCACTCTTTGTCTATGCAACTACGGTGGATGAGCCGTCAATCAGCCTTGTCTGCTGTGCTCCTTTTTTGTGTACAGCTCGTGAAAATCAATACTGTCAGTTGGGGAGATGTCAACTGTTCGCTATTCCAGGACGGGCTGCTTTGAAGCTCGAGTCTTTCGGGGTATGATGATCTGACCTGTAGAGTGGGTAGTAAGACGTCGTGCTCACCGAGGACCGGGCATGGTTGTGAGATGCAGGTGTAGTTTCGTTAAATCTGAGCGATGTGGCTGTTTGAGGATCGAATTCAAAGCGTATCGTGAAATGAAAGGTTTTCTTGCATTGCAGCACTTCTACCGTTTGCTGAGAACCCCGTTTGTGGTCCCGTTTCACGAATTATTGTGTACTAGCCTCGTTATAAATCGACGTGACCAAACTGAGCTCAACTAAAAGTTGCTTTGGGCATGTGTTGCAACAACTCATTCGAACAAAGGTCCTGCTCTTTTCTCCAGCCACATTTGGAAGCAGCCACCGGCTTAAAGTTGTCGTGGCTAGGTCATCGAGGTTGCGTAACGGTGGCGTACAACTCGGAATAAGCCTATCCGAGGAGGACGCTTGTTCGACGGCAGTCGTACCTTTGGCGATTTTCTATTAGGACACTTAAAGACGGTAGACTGTAACCATTGTCTCGGACGGTATATATAAGGCAAGAAGGTCGACCGATATGCATCTAGACAAAAGTTCAAAAACGTCAAGAGCTTACGTGCAAGCGTCCATAAACTTCGCTTGCAACGACATCCCATGGTGATTTGAAGATCCCGTCCTCTCCGGCCCCGCGCTCCATCGGTGACTGTCACAAAAAGGCGTCAAGACTAATGCTCGGGGCATGCGCCCCCACCAACTTGGCGATGCATGTCGTTTCCGACGGTACACGTGCAAAGCCACCCCGCCGTAACAATTAGGAGGTGAGACAGACGTAGCTGTCCGTGGGCGAACGTTTAACTCATGCTCCTTGTGTGGGGCTGGCATCCGCGCCCGCCCGTGTAATCTGTCGTCGACCGTATGTTGTGTGCCATGTAAACTGTGGATCCCGGGTTGTCACCCCGGCCAAACTTGTAGCCGGACTTGGTGCCGCCCACGCATTGGACCGTGCTAGGCGGGCGCAGTCCCGGACATCATGTGCGCGTGATTGTGGGCTGAGCCGTCCATGCATCGGGTATGGAGTAACCTGCGCATGCGAGTCGCTCACAACGGTTGCATAGTCAGGGCGCGCGTCGCGTGTCTGCCGTTGGATCTCGCATCGCCGAAATTGCTTGAGTGAGAAATGTGATAGACCCACCGCTTTGTCGGGCGGCGCATGAGGCCAAAGTCATTGGTGTGCCTCGACGGCTTCATTGTCGGGCCGCGCGTGGTGTCCGGTTGGCCCAAAGTGCATTCCAATTTCGGCGGCAATTTTCGGAGGCCTAAACGTGCGAACTACGTTTGAGGTGTTCAAAATAAGGCTAGCGATCAAGTAGATATTCTCGATTTTGATGGTAATGATATCTTGAAAGGTCAATGTTGATGGTATTGATGTCTCGGATTGTCGGTGTTGATGGTGCTCATATTTTGGAATGTTGACATCGATGACACGTTAAACCGAGATTGATGTCGATGTATCGATATTTGGGGCGATACATCAACACACCGGGCTTTGACAACTGACACATTCTAAATGTTCTAATGATTGATGGCCTTGATATTAGCGCTATTGGCATCATGTCGATGTCGATATCACAACCTAGCACATCGATGGCACCATCAACGGGTGATGATGATACGATCGACAATGCATCGAAAGCATATCGCTAGCCTTAGTTTAGACTGTTAGAGTTTGGAAGTACAATAGTTACACGGGTAGTCTAGCCGGTCCCGCTAGGGGGCCAGCAGTGGGGACAAAGGGAGTGGAAAGAGAGAGATGGCGGCCGGCAAAGGCACCGGCATGGCCGGCCGACCGCCACTAACAAATAGAGTACCGCTATTAGTACAACACTAAGTACTAAGATAAGGATTAGGTACCTTGTACATAAGCACTAGGTAATGCAATAATAGCGCTAACACTCCCCCTCAAAGTAGCGTAGGTCTTGTCGCCCTTGCTTGTCTTCGTGAAAGGAGTCATCTTGGTCGTAGGCGTTGTTCCGGTAGCGGTATCTCAAGCCGGGTAGGTGACGCTACGAATGCTCACACGACCGGGATGCTATCGGCGAGTTGCCGACAAGAGACTGGTCCAAATGTACTGCGTAATGTACTAGTCTGACATGTAGCGGGGAAAACCGTCCACGGGTTAAGTAGCTATCGCATGAGAGCGACCGGCGAGGAAGGGTAAAAGCCAACAAGGCCGTCACCAACGTGTCGGCACTCTAACAACAATAGTCGGGCGCTATCGTGTTGACTCCCCCCCCCTTCGCCGTGGGCAAGGTTAGAACCTCGCTAAGTCAAATGAGCGTTGCGGCGTCGCCTCGGGAAGAAATAAGAGCAATCCCATTTAAAGTACGCGCGCGCCGAATTTTCGCGAATCGGTTTGAATATGGTTTGAAAGCAAATCCGGTCGATAGCATTGGTGAGCTGTGAGCAAGGTGGTGTAGACAACAAACCTAGGGCGACCATATGTGACCATGGGCGATTAATGTCGGTACTGTTAGTACAAGCGAGTATCCAAGTTGCACGCTCTTCTCCTTGGGTGGCGGAGGCGGTACTGCTAGCCTAGGGCGGCCACGGGGGACCTTGGGCGGCTAGCGTCGGTATTGACTTATGAGCGAGTATCCAAGTTGCACGCTCTTCTCCTACTTGAGGCTGCCGTACTTCGGAGGTCTGACTATCCCGGGTAACGTTGTAGGGGGCCCATAATAACTTGTCGGCGTTTGGAAGTACAATGGTTACACTGGTAGTCTAGCCGGCCCCGCTACGGGGCCAACAGTGGGGACAAAGGGAGTGGAAAGAGAGAGATGGCGGCCGGCACAAGCACCCGTAGGGCCGGCCCAGCGCCACTAACGGGGTAATAGAGTACCGCTATTAGTACATTACTAAGTACTAAGATAAGAACTATCTACCTTGTACATACGCACTAGGTAATGCAATGCTAGAGCTAACACAGACACATGGGTGTCAAGTACTCATACAAATATGTCATCTTCATACGTCGTCAAAACGAGCAATTACCAAATGACCGGTTTTCCATTCTGAGTTAACGTTCCGTAGCAATTTTCGGAATTGCATCCCGTTCCATCCTCGAAAAGTTATGCCCCA
This sequence comes from Tetraselmis chui, assembly GCA_026401115.1. Classification (NCBI taxonomy): domain Eukaryota; kingdom Viridiplantae; phylum Chlorophyta; class Chlorodendrophyceae; order Chlorodendrales; family Chlorodendraceae; genus Tetraselmis; species Tetraselmis chui. The sequence continues at coordinate 241,231 of JAPMLY010000034.1, forward strand.
TTGTCTCCGAGTCCCTTGGTGGACAACTACCTCCCTTCCGTTCTCGCTGTGGGAGCTCGCCTCTCAAGCTAAGTGCTGACATAAATATGTTCCTACTTGTTGCTGCTGTCATTACGGATGAGAGTACAAATGAAGAAAAATTGGAGTAGCAGTCCAAGTACTTATTGAGTTAATAGGAGAATGTACTTAAACAAAGAAATGGTAAACTTCTATTGTCCACCTTCATTGCACTAGGCTTAGATAGATCTAGCATGACTGGCTCTCGCTTGCTCTCCCGTGGTCCTTGTGGCGGGCGTTAATTTACGGCTCTCGCAACTATATGGACAAACAAGCGACGCGGCTTATTTGTCTCGGGAAATCATACCTGCGCGTCGTGTAGCAAGTTGTATAAACTTCACGTACTCTACGTACCGGAATGTACTAGTAGAACAACATTGTCGTATAACATCCTCAAACTAAATAGTGGCGACGTAACCACAGTACGTCCTTCCTATGGAAAGTATGGATCAAATTAGGAACGAGTACATGTACATGTCGGGTAATGTAATGTAGCATGACAATACTCGTCACATTACCGCTGCCCCGCAATATACTCCTCCATTACTTGAACTACCGACGGCGTCCGCCGCCCACGAGCCTCGCCACGCACGAGTGGCCTTGGAAGTGTATGGAATTAAGCTCGGCGTGTTTGGCGCTCTCACGGCGTGCGCGTAAAGCAAAACGGTTGTGCGTCCAACCCGGCCCCGCTTTGTTTAGCGCGCGCCGCCCTAATGATTGGTTGTTGCAAGCGGCTCAAGCGCACGCCATGAAGAACCAAGCACGCCATAACGCTTGACCTCTCGGTGGTTTGCTTCCCGCATTGTGGATTGTTAACAAAAAAACCCCATCGTTTATTTCATGCGTCGCCATGTCCATTTAGCATGGCACCTTGTTACGTGAGCACTTATAAGGGAAATTCTAACATGAAAAAGCGGCAACCGCGGCTTCCCCGTACTTGCGCGGTCGTTGCACGGGCATTGCGAAGTGTGTCGCGCTTAAATGACTCAGTCCGCGCGACTAAGAGACAACGCTCCACGTACCGTTTTAAATATAACTTATGCGGCCAAAATGCGCGCATTTTGCGCAACTATGAGACAACATAACAACTCCGAGCGCTACTCCGTGACGCGTCTTTTTGCCATTTTCTATGCTTCCAAATCGGTCGACGGCCGAATCTAAGGCGCGCAGTGGACTTGCGATGCAAAGTGCTAGGGTTTCAAGTGCCCCCGCCGGCGGCGCAGCGGCGGCGGCCCCAGAGGGGGTGCGCTAGCATGCCCATCGGCACTCACCCCCACCTCCTCGTGGTGGGCGTTGGGAGCTCTACAACCGTGCTAGGCATGGCACGGATGGGGGGTTGGGCGGGGTGAAATCCGGCGACTACGATGCGCGGATCATCAATTGTCGGGAAGCCTAAATACGGAGGGCTTTTTGAAATGTTATTTGTACACCAACTTCAAGATCTCCCGCTCGGCTAGTCCGATATTTCTGTTCAATGTTGGATACTCCATGCATACTCTCATGTCCACGGGCGGCACTTGTATCTGAGGGGTCGTTTGGCGGCGACGAGGGTACGGACGGATCTAAATTGGCGGCGGGCGAAGGAGCTGGCGGCGCGGTGACAACCGGGAAGAAACGCCTAGGCATGGCGCTCGCTGACAACCGACTAACCATGTGCGACTCAAGTCTCCCCTCGGGGCGAGGCGAGAGTCTACGCAGGCCGGTGGATGGTCGCAGCCGGAGGAGCGACACGGTCTAGCGACGGAGGTCCGCATGAACATTCGCCGCCGGAAGAGCCCGTTACGGAGGGTTTTCGAATACATATTTGCGTACCCACCATCTCTAGCGGCGACTCGATCCATGTAGTCGAGCAACCCCTCCCCTAGTCATTACCCAAATATCAATAGGCCGCCTAAGGCAATGTGCCTAGGGCTATCGTAACCGCACACTAGTCGTATAGGCGCCCCCCCTAACAATGTAAACCACCGGGGGAGGGTACGGCGGACCATCGCGCGATAAAAAAATGTTGGAAAACAGAAGGCGAAGGACATGAGACATCGGGAAACTCTAGCACGGAGGTAGAAGCGCCAGCCGGACACCGCCTGAGGCTTACGTATTTCTTCTTCCCATCACCCGAAATGAGGAAGGAAAAGTAGGCTTGGTGGCTAGCTGCGACGGGAGGAGCAGCGATTATCTTTGACGGGGGTGTGCGTGGATCGAGAAGATACCGTCGACGACTTGAGCGAGGGGGGTTCTCGCGTGCCTTCCCCCCCAAGCTCCGACACGACCGGAGTCGTACAGAAGCATAGGCCATGTAGGCCCGACTCGACGTGCACAAGCTGACCAACCTTGCTGATCAACGCCCCCGCCACAGCTAGATAAGACCTCGTATCGTGAGGAATTGCGACATTTTGTGTTTCATACCATATGCACAAAAATGCATAATATAGAAGAAAAATAAAAAACTGTTTATGTGTACATGTATGTTCTAGACGGTATCGCTTTTACCATAGGGATTACACAAAGCAGAAAACGGGCCTATTTCCAGACATTTTAACTTATGCGCACGTTGTACCACACCTAACACTGCATTTGACCCCTCCGAACGCCCCACAAACCCCACCATGTCTAGTTTAGGTCTTACCTAGACCGTACGGACTGTGTACGCCCTCGTGGTGGCTGTACTTGTCACATGTGGTGCTTGATAGGCGGCCCATTAGTGGGGCTAGTAGCGACGGTTTCCGTATTGCGGTATGCCGACTAACCATCGGTAGAACATACCATTTCTCAGCAGCAACACGACGAAACCCGCAGGCAGTATGCCTTTCAGTCCAAGAGGCAGCGAGCGGCAATGAGACGGCAGGGGAGGGAGCAAGCCGTGGCTGCGGAAGTATTAGTTGCAGGTAGCCGCCCGAGTGCCGGAGTGGGACAGCGACGAGGCGGCGTCGGCATCGTCAATAATAGCAACAACGACTCAGCATCCCGCGCTAACACTACCCGCACGAGAATCCGTGAAACAACAACCGTGCAGAATATGTAGCCACGCGTCCGCGACCTCCACCGAAAGGGAGTTAGTTCGAACGAGGCGGAGACAGGAGGGCGAAGGTTGACAACCATAATGATAGTGAGAAAAGCCTGCGGTCGCAAGTTTCGGAACTGCAAAGGCAAATTGTCGAGGGAGAGATTAAGCGCAAGAAGATTCAGCAAAAAATAGCACGGCTGAAACACAAGATACTCGTGAAGCATGGCGCCGATCGAGGAGGCGCAGCGGGAAATACTGCCAACAACAGGGGGAGTAGCAGCGACGTGGAGGACAGCGGTAGTAGTGACGACGCAGAGGCCAAGCCTCACCGCCGGCGGTCGCATCACCAGCGGTCAAGACCGAGCGGGCTGTAGTGCAAGCTTCGAGATACCGCTTCACGAGGTCCATCGGACGCAAAGCTAAACAGTTAGAGAATTGGTTGACTGAGGTTGTCGGTAACGACGACAGTTGGCAACATGTGTTCGGCGGGGACGGCGAGGAGGCGGGTGATCGCAGTGGAGATAGAGAGCACCGACGCGGCGAGCAATTGCATGAGGCGGGGGACGTGGCTGGACATCCCTCTGATGTTCGAGCAGCACACACATCCCGTTTCATTTTGGTTGCTTTGCTAGTGAAGCACCCAAAGTTCCTTAGTGCTATTTCGCAATCGAAGCAATTTAAGCATGTGTTCAAAGCAGCCGAGGAACGTACACGGCATGCAATAAGAGACCTGAGAGAGCGAAATGGGTTGCAGGTTTACATTGATCTGAGGCTATCACAAGATGCATATCAACGTCTTATCAACCTGACAACTCACAAGTGGGATGAGGACATGGAAGAGATGGTGATATTGGTGTTGCCAAGAGGGTCTCAAATGTGCAAATGGCCAGCCGTACCTACAGTGCCAGAAATCCCAGAGCAGGAGTTGAACGTTGTAGGGTTGCAACCGCCCACAGACTTCGTGTCGACAACATTGGATATATCGCTGGTGTTGCAACAACGTGCACGGAGGCTGCTGAAGAAGGACTGATCAAGCCTGGTGAGGAATTGCGGGTGCAAGTGATTGCCGATGCTTCCGGAATTTTCAATACCACTAGAACAAATGGGACTGTGGTGGTGCTGAATGTGATTTCTTTGCGTATTAGTGATGCTACATGCATAGTCAGATTATGAGTCGATTCGTTTTACTGAAAATGTATGTTACGTGCACAATGATGTGCACAGATTGTATATGACGACAGCTCAGTGGTAGGAGTAAAGGGACAGGAGGGTGTTCTCGTCAATTCAGTGGAGAACAACCTGCTATGCTCCTTCTACCTTCGTGATGATTGCTACGAGGACATCATGCGGAGCTGCCTAGGAATTCCAGAGGCGATTCAAAAAACCTGGTCGCTGAAGGTCTTATTGTGGACGGGAGGCACCACACTGTGCAGTCATGTATGGGTGGAGGAGACGTCAAGCTGTTTAACGGATGGCTAGGGCTATGTGGGTGCTCGTCGAAGTACCCGTGCATTTACTGCAAGGCAAGAAAAGAGCACCTATTCAGGACCACGTCAGCTTGGGGTCCCTTTGGTGGACTGCCTATACGAGCGATTCAGGAAATGCCGCAGATGGCGCAAGTAGTTTTGGACTATGATTATGTTTGCCTTGTTCCCGGTGCGTTTCAATATCATTCGATTGCGATTTACATGTGTATGGTTGTGTGTGTGGGTGTGTGTGTGTGTGTGTGTGTGTGCGTGTGCGTGTGCGTGTGTGTGTGTGTGTGTGTGTGTGTGTGTGTGTGTGTGTGACTTGATGATATGTGTAAGGTTTTGTGGCAGATCGTGCTTCCTCTGTCACTGCGGCCAGTGAGACCCCTTTGGCGGAGGGGAGTACTTCGAGCAAGCGCCAAGCCTTACAACAACAACGCTTCGGCCAATGCAGAGGTCGCCAACCCTTTGTCGCCATGCCTAGCGTGATGTACTACAACGCGGACATCATGCACAACCTACTGAGGTTGGTGCCACAGATTTTTCTTCATACCGTACAAGAAAATCGTGATGAAGAGCAGACGAAGCAGGTTGGACAGTTGTGCTACGAGAATTGTCCATGATTATCAGTAACGATATCTGTCTCTAGACCAAAAAGGGTGTGAAGAAGCTGAACGTTTCTGTACCTTTCTGAACCTTTTCAATGATGCTGTCACGAGAGGATGCGACGACACCGAACCAGTGGCTGTGGAAGCCCATGCGCAGGAACTGGACAATGTGGGCGCCCAATTTATGGCTGCATATTTACAGGTGGCCGCTGGCTCTCACGTGACTGTCTACATGCACATTATGGCGTGTCACATGGGCGACCTTGTGAGACAATGGGGTGGCTTAATGAAATGGTGTAGTCAAGGAGCCGAGACCATGCACCATATGACTAAATTATTTGCCCGAAAGCGCTCAGCAAGGAGGAGGGATGTGTCGAAGGTGGAGCTCACCCGAGTGCACATGACGATGAAGATGCGAGCTCAGCCATCACGCAGGCATGTTGTAAGTTATATCTTATAGTTATTATTTGCAGATAGCTATTGTAAGCTAGTCTAGATGTGATTAGTACATGTCTAGATCGGACATACCGATAACCTGTTTGATTCGGTAAAGAGTTGTCGCTAGGCGACAGCTCTAACACTTCTTTTGTCCCGACACAACGCCTGGGGCTGGTTGTCTCTGTGAATGTCCCCTTTTGCGTGACTGTGACTGTAACTACGTATGAGCTAGTTAACTTCCATACTGATCGTGTGTGCACGGTTTAACATGTTATGGGGCCCCACCTCACGTCACTCACGCGCGACAACTTGGTTCGGCGAGCTGCGATCGCCAACTCTCCCGCAGAAGGCAAGTTTATATAGCAACGTAGTACTTTCACCTTGAAGTCGGCGGTATCGCCCGTATAAACTGCGCTTTGAAACCCACCTCCATTCCACCTAAGTCAGCTGCTCTAAGGCGATAGACAGCCACCCACACCGACGCACTCGTCGTGTGTGGACAGGGTGCACACAAGTCCAAATTGGAGAAGGGGGGGGGGGCGCACTATCGGGTGAATTTGCATACACATGGTGCACGACAGCCCTAGCTTACTTAGATATATATATTTACTTAGCGACTCAGCCGCCAGCGCAGCGCTCCACCTGATCTGGTCGTGGCCTCGACTTGTGCTCCACACTTGGTGGAGGATACAGAAAAGGTGCTTTGAAACACCCCGGGGCATCAGGCCGAGGGGTCGGCGGGCATCAGACCGTCCCTCTGAAACCACAGGTAGGCACAAGTCCGGCTAGCGGTTCTTACCGCTGCATGTCGTCCTGTTCGTTTTTCCTCTTCGTCTGCTGCAATGGCGCCTAAAACTCGTTCAGCCGACTCTCCTCCTGATACGCCTCTTGATTACCCTGACCCCAACTCTCAGCGAAGCTTGCTAGCTCCTGCTCCCGACACGCTCGCGCTAGTCCTCGAGCAGACGGCGCTCATTAACGCTCCGCTGGACGCGCAGATGGCCAACGCTGCAGCTGCCGCTGCAGTTGTTGATAGCGACCCCCATGTCGCGCACCGCCGTCATGATGCGCATAGGGAACCTTCGCTCCACGAGCTGCCTGTGGAACAGCTCCCACCGCCTTCTCCATACCCTCCCGCAGGGTATGCCCCCTCGACCCTCGGACCTCTCTTCCCGGAGGCGCCGCCGCACCACGTCCCCGCCTCCCGTGGCCACACGCACCCGTACGGCCCGCCGCCCGCGGTGACCGGCCACTCTCCCTTTCCTGGTGGACCACCTCCTCTCTTCCCTGGCCGGCATTCCCCTCCTACTCAGCGCGGTGGTCACACCACCCGTGGCACCCGTCGCCCAACCATAGACCCGGTGGTCATCGGACGCGCGGCCCACGAAGCAACCGGCTTTGATAAAGCGGCACTCAACCGGTCCATGAAGATGTCCGTCCCTACCATGGGGCCAACCACGGACTTCAAGCACTGGAAGAGGAACTACCTTAATTTCCTCTCACTCAAGGAAGCGTACGTCATCCCCTAGCTGGCTATCCGCGAATCGGGCGTCTAGTTGGATGAGCAGGCGTAAAACTACGTCTACACACTGCTCCTTCATGCAACTAGCGCAAATCAGCGCGCTGACCAGGCAATGACGTGTGTTTCCCCAGCCCGTCCCGACTGCGACACTGCCGCGTGGGACATCCTAAATGAACGCCTCGACTCCCGGTCCTTTGCTCGCTCACTGACTCTGCTTGACAATCTCATGCTCAGGCAGCGCCATGGCCAGTCCCACACTGAATATGTCCACTTCATGAGGCAGACGTTCGATGACTACAACGAGACATGTCAGAGGATTGATGGCTCCACGGCCATCCACCCCCACAACCTCGGCCTCCTCATGCTGCGTGGTATTTCTAGCACCGGCCCTTTCGGACAAGCTAAACATTGTGTCATCAACGCATTCGACACGGACTACATGTTGTCAACTGATGAGGTGATGGTCAACATCCTCCACCTGGCACACAAGATGGACGAGGACGATGCTCTGGGCGCGACAGCTCCCGACACATCACCCGCTCCCATCTCTGCGTTTGTCGCTGCCGGCCGCGGGTCACACAGCGGTCGGGGACACGCCCCACGTGGTTCTCGTGGTGGTCGCGGCCTCCCCAACAAGTGCAGCGCTTGTGGCAGCCTGGACCACATTCTGTCCTCATGCACTGCCCATGATGACCCTCTCCGGAGTTGGACCCTTGCGAAGCGGGAAATGATAATACAGAAGTACGGCGCCCTTGGTGGCTTTGCGTTTGCGCACGCAGCTATGAGTAGGTCGCCGCCAGCGACCCGGCCGGTTTGCCCACCCTCGAGGACTGCACGGATGAATACGATGACACCGAGGTGAGTGTCCCCTTCCGCTCTGTAGCATTCTCCTCTTCCCTCATCCCGGGTCGTGACCTCTCACAGTTTTGGGTAGTTTATTCAGCATGTTCAATCAACTTAACCGCGTTTCGAGGTGACTTCGTTACATTCACCCCCCCTCCGCTCCCTCTCGCGTGGGTGGGGTCGGTGTGGACGTTAAGGGCAGTGGCTCTGTGCGGATCTCTGTTAGACTTGCCTCTAGCCAGATTATTTACCGCATAATACAAGCATTGTACACCCCCGACATATCCTCTCGCTCTGCTCAGCGCATCGGCAGGCTCCTTAGTGTCAGCTGGATGCAGTCCCACAGCGGCTGTGAATTCGTCTTCCCCATTGACTCTGGCACTAGCCTTCTCGTGGTGCCCACATGAGTGGGTGTGCTAGAGCCGTCCGGAAACGGTCTCTACCTCCCACCCCACCAGCCAGAGCTCCCCTCAAGCCCCTCCGCGGAAATAGTGCGTGACCCCTGTTTCTCGTGTTGCCCTTGCTGCCCAGTGCAAACATGGACTGTGGCACCGCCGGTTTGGACACCTTAACATGCAAAGCATGCATGCACAACACACACACACGTTGTTCCGACTAGTCCAACATTAGCCAGCTATGTTAAAAAAATTCTTGCGATTCATGCTTGCTCCACAAAGCCAGTGCTACACCACGCTACACAACCGCTTGCGCAAAACCCTTACGCCCTCTCCTCAACCTCTCCTCTGACCTTTGGGGTCCTGTTAATGTCCCCTCCCCACATGGCCTCCGCTACTACATGCTCGTCATCGACCACCATACCCAGTACATGTGGGTGCGTTTTCTCAAGTCCAGGGACGACGGATGCCCCGAGCTGGAAACCATCCTCATGGACATCAAACACTTGCATGCACGCCATCACTCACAATCGGGCGCGTTCGCATCGGTCCTAAAATACGACTCGGACTTTGTGTTCGAAGTTGCTGTCACTCGCCAGATGTGCGCCCCCCTCGGCGTCGGAGTACACTTCTCTGCCCCATATGCCCATCACATGCTCGGCAAAGCCGAACGCCCTTGGCGCACTATCCGGGACAATGCTTCTGCGATGCCCTACAGCATGGCCGCCCCAATTCCATGTGGTCGTGCGTTGTCAGCACTGTTGTGTACCTCCGCAACATCACGTACATCCGCTCGGTCGAACTCACTGGTGGCATCCCCCTCACTCTCCTTACGTCGTCGGTGCTTGACGTATCCAAGTTCCGCGTCTTAAGGTGCGCCGACTTCGCCGAAGTGCCAGACAAGCTGCGTCGGAAACTCCGCGAGAAAGCGTTTCGTGACGTCATGGTTGGCTATCCCCTTGACGCACCCGGAAACCGCGTGTGCAATCCGGAGACTCGCCGCATCACCACTTCCGTCCATGTGGTCTTTCAGGAAAACACTCCGTGCTTCGGCACACGCCTCCCCATCGACTCGGTCATCACCGACTCCTCGGATGCCGAACCCCCCCCCAGGACACCTAACCACAGTCCCACCCCATTGACACCACCTTGCCCGAAGCCCAACCCCCTCCTACAGCCCCTCGCCAAACTCGGCTCCGGTCTCATCCCCTTCGCTACGGCGATTTTGTTGCCCAAATGTCCACCCACCCGCCGACACTCGTGACGGCGTCATGTGACCCTGAACATGGCAAAGCCAAAGAGGACATCTTCGAGCAGCCTCACGTGCCCGGATTTATCACTAGTCCCCCCCACACACCTGCCGGCACATCACCTACTGCCGTCGCACTCCTCTCCGCCCGAGAGTGTGTGGAATCGAAATTGTACCGGGCTGCGTTGGACAGCGCCCAAGGCCCCCAGTGGCAAGCCGCTATGCAGCATGAGTATTCCTCTATCATGGACAACGGCACATGGGAACTTGTCGACCTTCCTCTTGGTCGCGTGGTCGTTAACATAATGTGGATCTACAAAGTCAAATCCGACACCACCGGCGATGTCTCCCGCTTCAAAGCGCGGTTCGTCGCCAAAGGCTGCAGCCAATGTGATGGCCTCGACTACACGGAGACGTTCTCCCCGGTCATCTGCATGGCTAGCCTGCGCCTCTTCCTTGCCACCGCAGCCGCCCGCGACCTTGAGCTGTGTCAACTTGACATCGACACTGCGTTTCTCTACGCCCCCATCAAGGAGGACGTGTACATCCGCCAGCCCCTCGGACTCAGTGATAGCACGTCCAAGGTGCGTCATCTCAAGCGCTGCCTCTACGGACTTAAGCAGTCCCCTCGCGAGCTCAACATGCTACTCCGTGCATAGCTCGTCGACCATGGGTGGCAACAATGTGTTTCCGACCCGTGCATCTACGTCTTCCGCACCGGTCACGTCTTCGCCATGATCGCACTTTACGTGGATGACATTACCGCAGCCTGGCTTGCATCGTTCAAGGCTCGGCTCGGAGCACGGTTCAAGGTCAAGGACCTGGGCTCCCTCTCCCAACTCCTCGGCATGCACATCACCCGCGATCGCTCGGCTCGCACCATCTCGCTGGACCAATCCAAACACCTGCGCGATAATTTCGCCAAGTACGGCACGACCGACTCCAAGCCATCGTCCCTCCCTATGTACCCCGGCTTCCTCGCCGGCCTCGCGCACATGACCTCACCCCCTCTAACCGGATGGCCAAGGACGTCTACCCAAGCCTCATGGGCAGCCTCTTATACGCGGCCGTTTGCACGCCATGCTTTGCCGACGCTGGTTGGGCAAATGACAACAGCACCCGCAAGTCTCGTTCGGGCTATCTCTTCATTCTCGGACGCGGGCCCATGAGCTACAAGTCCAAACAACATACTTGCGTGGCCCAATCCACTTGTGAAGCTGAGTACTACTCCGCGGCTTACGCCACCACGGAGGGACTCCACCTCCGGCAACTCATGGAGGATATATTCAACTCCCCCATCACCGAAACCACCACCATATGGGAGGACAACCAAAGCGCCATTGCGTACTCCCAAAATGCCTTGGTCAACGAGAAGACCAAACACATCGGTTTGAAGTGGCAATTCCTCAAAGACCACGTGGAGCAGGGAGCCATCAAGTTGAGGTACCTCCCCACTGACCAAATGGTGGCTGACATGTTCACCAAGCCTCTACCATGACCCGCAATGGCAAGACACCGAAGTGCAATCCTTGGAGAAGAAGACCCAATGCAACGCTTCATCCCGTAGCTACCTTCAAGGGGAGTGTTGTAAAAATACCTTATAGTTATTAGTTGCAGATAGCTACTGTAAGCTAGTCCATACATGATTAATACATGTCTAGATCGGACATACCGATAACCTGTTTGATTTGGTATAGAGTTGTCGCTAGGCTACAGCTCTAACACTTCTTTTGTCCCGACACCACGCCTCGGGTTGGTTGTCTCGGTGAATGTCCTACTTGTGTGAATGTGACTGTAACTACGTGTGCGTTAGTTACCTTCCATACTGAACGTGCTTGCACGGTTTAACAAGGCAGCGGATTCGGCACACTAGAGTTTATGTCACATGCACTAGCCACGTGTCGAAGGCCAAGAGGGAGGCTCACGAGCAAACCTAAAGCAAGCTCAAAGCAAAGTACCCTACCCACAACTTTAATGAATCCCGTGCAATGGGCAAGGGGAGAGTGAAAATAATGTAACAACAGAAATGATTACATATGATTGCCTACCGCCGGCGGCGCTTGCTAGATGATGCATGATATGCCCCGAAAAAGTCTGTGATCCATGCGTCATATTCATAAATGTTCGTTGTTGGGGTTAGCACATCGGCAACTCTATGCCATGCTTTACACCCGCTGCCTTGTCCTGACCGTTGAACATGGGATCCCGCCTAGGCGAGTATTGCATGTTTCGCTTGAGGCGCTCCCGCCCCTCATGCGCCACCATCACCCGCGGCCGCTCGTTCCTCTTCTCTAGGTACTTTTCTTCCTCCTTCAGTTTCTTCTCCCGTGCCGCGCGCCTAGCGTCCGCAGCATCCCACGCCTCGACCACTCGCAGGTGGTCATCATTGTTATAAGTAATACCTTATAGTTATTATTTGCAGATAGCTATTGTAAGCTAGTCTAGACATGATTAGTACATGTCTAGGTCGGACATACGGATAACCTGTTTGATTCGGTACATAGCTGTCACTAGGCTACAACTCTCTCACTTCTATTGTCCCGACACCACGCCTCGGCTGGTTGTCTCTGTGACTGTCCTATTTGCGTGACTGTGACTACTGTAACTACGTATGCGTTAGTTACTTTCCACACTGAACGTGTTTGCACGGTTCAACAGGTAATGGGCCCCCGCCTCACTTCACTCACGCGCGACAACGTGGTTCGGCGAGCTGCGATCGCCACCTCTCCCGCAGAAGGCAACTTTACATAGTTTAGAGTACTTTCACCTTGTAGTCGGCGGTATCGCCCGTATAAACTGCGAATTAAAACCCTTCACACCACCCCACCGAAGTCAACTGCCTTACAACCGAGGACGCGCGACAGCTACCCACACCGACGCACTCGTCGTGTGTGGACATGGTGCATACATGTCCAAGCTGGAGACGGAGGGCATGCGCACTGGTGGGTGAATACGCATACCTAGGTTACACGATAGCAATAGCTTAACTTTTATAATATACTAACTAATACTCGCTAGGCAGCCGTCAGCGCATCGCTACAACCGCTCTGGTCGTGGCTTCGACTCGTGCCCCACACGGGGTAGAGGACACAGAAAAGGTACTTTGAGACACCCTTGGGCATCATGCCGAGGGGTCGGTGGGCATCAAGCCGTCTCTCTGAAACCGTTCTTAGGCACGAGTGAAGCTAGTGGTTCTTACCACTGCCAGCCGCTACTTATTGGCCGCCGCCACCGCTTGCGATGGCACCGAAATAACTCCCACCAGGGCCACATGTTGACATCCCTGTCGACGGTGAGGACATATCCTCTCGTCAGAGCACTCAAGACTCCCCACCCCCCCCGGATGCATTCTCGCTCATGCTAAAGCAAATGGCGCTGATCAACACCCGTCTGGACGCTCAGGCGACAGAAACTGCCGCTCTGCGCCACCGCGACACTCCACGCGAAACTCTTGTCTAGAACCAGCCTCATGTTCAGCTTCCTCCACCACACTAATACAACCCACTCGAGCCTTTCCCGCCACCGCATGGTCAACCATACCAACAACGCCACCCTGGCGCGCCGCCAGCACCGTTTGGTCACCCACTATCCCCTGGTGGCTACCCACCATTACTTCTGGTCCACCGGCATCCCACGCCCGTCGTGGAGGCAACGGTGGACGTGGGGGCCGCCGCCCTACCATTGACCGAGTGGTCGTCGGCCGCGACGTCAACGACGCGACAGGTTTCGACAAGGAGTCTCTCAACCGCTCCATGAAGATGACGGTTCCCACCATGGGACCCGACACTGACTTTAAGCCAAGGAACCGCAACTTTTTCACCTTCTTGTCCGTGAAAGCAGCGTACCTCATCCCGCAGCTCGGCATCCGGGAATCATGCGACAGGCTCGATGAAGCTTCTCAAACGTACGCGTACGCCCTGCTCGGCGCCCGCCGGCGGCGCAGCGGCGGCGGCCCCGGAGAGGGGTGCGCTCGCATGCCCGTCGGCACCTACCTCTACCTCCACGCGGTGGGCGCTGGTAACCCCATAGCCGTGCCAGGCCTGGCACGGTAGGGGGCTGAACGAGGTACCGACAGCTGCGATCCGCGGGATCAGCAGCTGACGGGAAGCCATGTACGGAGGGTTTTGGAAAAACATAATATCCGTACACCGGCACAGGGATCTCCCGCTCGGCCAATCCGATATGTCTTTTCCGCGACTAAGTACTCGCAGATACTCTCCCGACGATGGGGCGGGGGCGGCGTCTGCGAAATATTTTTTGGCGAAGAAGGGTACGGACGGATCATCGGAGGGACGAGGGTGTTGGAGCTAGCGGCGGGCAGCTGGGAAGCAGCGCTAGGGCACAGCGCTCGCTAGCAGCCGCCAGCCCTGCGAGAGCCTTAGGTCTCCCATGGGGGCGAGGCCTGATGCTACGCAGAACGGAGGTGGGTCGCAGCCGGAGGAGCGGCACGGTCTGGCGGCGGCGGTCCTTAGGATCGCCCGCCGCCGGAAAAGCCCGGTACGGGGGATTTTTTTGAAAAAAATCCCGTACCCACCATCTTTTGAGGACCGGCGACTAGATCCCTGTGTTCTTCCAACCCCTTCCCTAGTCGGTACCCGGTTATCGACAAGGTGCCTCAGACAGTGTGCCTAGGGTTATCGTAACGGCACATTGCTCATAAAGGCGGCCCCCTAACAACCTAAACCACCGGGGGGGGGTACGGACGGCCACAACGCGATCATATAGATGTTGGAAACAGACGGAACAAGGACAGGGGACAAGAGAAATCTGGCTCGGGGGCAGGAAAGCAAGCCGGACATCGTCTGCAGCCTACTTAATTTCTCTTCTCAGCCCCCGAAGGAGGAGAGAAAACTCGGCTAGGTGGCGAGCTGCGTCGGGAGGAGCGGCTAATACCTCGGGCGGGGAAGAGCACGGATCGAAACGGGACCGACGACGACCCGAGCGAGGGGGGTTTTTCACCTGCCTTTCCCCCCTAGCCCCGGCACGACCGGAGTCGCACGGGAGCCGAGGTCAAGCAGGTTCGACTCGACCAGCTCAAGCTGACCGGCCTTGCTGATCAGCGACCCCGCAACGGTTGGAGCAGGCCGCGTACTGTGGAGACTAGCGACACTTTTTATTTCATACTGTATCCATAAAAGAACACGTATAGATCAAAAACAAATACATGGATACGGGTATGTTTATTTTTAGACGGTATCGTCACTGCCATTGGAGAGGTTGGGATTAGTGGTTCACGGTCTACTCTTGCTTATAAGTCCAATTAGGCATAGTGCAGGGGGGGCCCAGAGACAGCAGCCGGTCTTTACTGGTATTGTTGTAAACAATTTCATTTCATTTTATACGCCCTGCTCATGCACGCTACCAGCGAGAACAAGCGCGCCCAACAGGCAGTCAACAGAATCTCCGTTGCTCGCCCGGACTGCGCCACTGCCGCTTGGGACATAATGTGCGAGCGTTTGGATAGTCGCTCGTTCGCACGCTCCATGTCACTGCTGGACAGCCTGATGCTCCACCAGCGCCCGGGATAGTCCTTTATAGAGTGCGTCCACTTCATGCGTCAGATCTTTGACGACTACAACGAGACGTGCGAAATGATCGATGGCTCTGCAACCATCCATCCTCACAACATGGGACTTCTCATGCTCCGCGGCATCTCCAGCACTGGTCACTTTGGTCAGGCAAAATAGTGTGTCATCAACGCGTTCGACACCAACTACCTCCTCTCCGCGGACGAAGTAATGGCCAACATCCTTCACATGGCTAAGAGCATGGACGACGAACCCCCGGATCAGGCACAACCCACCACTGTTGTCCCCGCCCCGCCCATCTCTGCTTTTGTCGCCGTTGGTCGCGGTTCAAACAGCGGACGAGGCCACAATCCACGTGGCACTCGTCGCGGTCGTGGACTGCCAAACAAATTCGGCGCATGTGGCATTCTGGACCACATCATGTCCTCCTGCACATCGTTTGACGACGCCCAGCTGAAGTGGACCTTGGCCAAGCGTAAACTGATCATCCAAAAGTATGGCACTCCTGCTGCTGGCTCTGCCTCGACGCATGCTGCCTTGCCGAGCGACGTCCCCATTGAAGACCCTGACACCCTCCCCACTCTTGAGGAATGCACGGACGAATTTGATGACATTGAGGTGAGTGTCCCCTTCATCTCTGTCGCGTTCTCATCATCCATCGCTCCCGGTCGTGATCTCTCTCAGTTTTGGGTGGTTGATTCCGCATGCTCGATCAACTTAACCGCTTTTCGACATGACTTCGTTACGTTCGATTCGCCCTACACTCCCTCTCGCGTTGGAGGAGTTGGTATTGATGTTAATGGCAGTGGCACAATATGTCTTTCCATTATGTTAGCGTCTAGCCAGATCATCCACCGCACATTTCATGCGTTGTACACTCTTGACCTTTCCTCTCGCTCTGCTCAGCGCATTGGTCGCCTCCTTAGTGTCAGTTGGATGCAATCGCATAGCGGCTGTGGATTCATTTTCCCTATTGACTCCGATGTTAGTCATATCGTGGTCCCCACAGGAATGGGTGTGCTGAAGCCATCCGGCAACGGCCTCTACCTCCTGCCCCACCAGCCCGAGCTGCCCCCAAGACCCCCTACAGATTCCTCGCCTGCACGGTAGGGGGCTAAGAGGGCTGACAGCTCGATCCGTGGGATCAGCAGCTGTCGGGAAAGCCCTGTACATAGGGCTTTTGAAAAAATAATTTCTGTGCACTACCGGCACCAAGATCTCCCGCTCGGCCCGTCCGATATGTTTTTTCGCGTACATATACTCCTAGATACAACCTTCCTTTGAGGGTCGGGGCCTGTACTACGGCAGCGTTTGATGGCGAGGAGGGTACGGCCGGATCAGCGGTGGGAGGCGGGTGTTGGAGCTGGCGGTGGCCAGCCCGGAAGCAGCGCCAGGAAAGGGCGCTCGCTAGCCGTCGACCAGCCCTGTGCCGGTCGAACCTTACCGAGGGGTGAGGCAAGACATGGCACAGGACGGTGGCTAGTCGCAGACGGAGGAGCGGCTATATGAGGCGACGGCGATCCTCAGGATCAGCCGCCGCCGGAAAGCCATGTACGGAGGGCTTTTTTCGGATACAAAAATAATGTCCGTACCCGGCGTCGAGCTAGTTGGGGAGCAGCACCAGGGTAGGGCGCTCACTTGCGCGCCGCTACGCCGTCCAGCGTCATCTCCCGGGGGGAGGAGTTAGCTAGGACGGCAAGGAGGACGGTCGCGACGGGAGGAGCGACACGATCAAGCGGCGACGACCCTTTGGGTCGGCGCCGCCGGAAAACCCGGCACGGAGGGTTTTGTTTAATTCCGGGCGCCCGCGGCCCGCCGGATCCGGCTACGGTGACCTTCTCCCCCCCCTCTTCGACACCCACTACCCCGACAAACCTTCATACTCCTAGGGGTCCTTGAGCGTGGGCCCGGGTGAGCGCGGAGGCCCCCGCTCAAGAAAAGGCTGCTCGGTGGACGCGCGATCAGAGGGGGGAGGGTACGGCCACATGCCGGAAAACCGACAGGTACCCGGATACCAAACAGAGAAAAAACCGGGGAAATGAGCGGGGAAAATTCAGGCGCGGAGGTAGGAGCGCTAGTTTTCTCTATGTCTATGTGTCTAGGTCCCCCCCACCTGTCCTCGAGGTGATGGGGGACCTCGACACGGAGGACCGCCGCGTTGGTGGACGCGGCAAGACCTTGGGGCGGGGTTTACGGGATGGAGCGGCGGGATCGACGAGCGACCGCGCGAGGAGGGGTTTTTTGCCAGCCTTTCCCCTCCTACCTTCGGCAAGACCGAAGTCACGCGGGAGCTAGATTAGGCTGGCCCGTCGTCCCTCCCGAACGCCGACCGGCCTAGGCCGGTCGACACCCCGGTTCGGCGGGAGCGGGCCGTGCATCGTGAAGGTCGAGCAGCAGTTTAGTTTTGCATTTCTCGACAAGTGGATTTATTTCTAGATCTGTTCTTCTTGATTACAAAATTATTACGCTGTTACTGCCATTGGAGAGGTTGGGATTAGTGGTTAACGGTCTACCTCACGCTTCTAAGTCCTGTATGGCATAGCATAAGGGGGGGCCCAGAGACTCCAGCCGGTTTTACTGGTATTGGAGTGTTTAATTTCAAATTTCAATTTTCAATTTTTTCCTCGCCTAGTGTTGGCGCTAGTGTTGCACTCACTGCCGTATGCGACCCAATACTGTGGCACCGCCGTTTTGGCTAGCTTAATATGCAAAGCATGCATGCCCAGCATACCCACGGTGCCCCAACAAGCCCAGCGTTAGCCAGATCTATAAACAATGTTTCTTGCGATACATGTTTGCTCCACAAGGCTACTGCTGCACCCCGCAACACCACACCTTGCACGAAACCTTCCCGCCCTGTGTCGAACCTTTCCTCCGATATTTGGGGCCCTGTGAATGTACCATCCCCCATGGCCTCCGCTATTGCTTGCTCGTTATCGATCACCACACACACTACATGTGGGTGCGGTTCTTGAAGTCCAAAGAGGACACGTGCAGAGAGCTGGACAACATTCTGGTGGAAGTGCGGCATTCACATGCACGCCATCACTACCAGTCCGGCGCTTTTGCCCCAATCACCAAGTTCGACTCGGACATTGTTTTTGAGGCTGCCCCGACCCGATAGATGTGTGCTCGCATTGGTGTCGCTGTACAATTCCCTATGTGCTCCCTATGCCCACCACATGCTCGGCAAGGCCGAACGATCCCGGCGCACAATCCGGGACAATGCATCTGCGATGCTCCACAGCATGGCCGTCCCTAACTTCATGTGGTCGTGCGCTGTCAGCACAATTGTGTACCTGCGCAACCGTACATACAACCGCTCAGTAGGCCTTACCGGCGGAGTTCCCCTCACTCTCCTTACATCGTGAGCACCCGACGCCTCCAAGTGTCGGGTCTTCGGCTGCACCGTCTTTGCCAAAGTTCCCGACAAGCTGTGTCGCAAACTCAGCGTAAAAGCGTTTCGGGGCGTCATGGTTGGCTATCCGCCTAACGGCCATGGCTACCGCATCTTCAACCCGGAAATCCGCCGCATCACCACCTCCATCCATGTTGTTAAACCAGGAGAACACCCATGGCTTCGGCGCGCGTCTCCCGGTTGACTCGGTCATCGCGGATGCCTCTGATGCCGACGACCCGCCGGACCTGCTGACCTCCCCCCCTATCGATCTCCTACCCCCTCCCTCAAACGCGGTCCCCGACCCTGAGACGACTACTAAGGCCGACCGCCCATCCCGTCTCCACTCTCGCCCCCTCCGCTAAAGTAACCTCGTAGCCCACATGGCCGAGTACCCACCAGTACGTGTCACAACATGTTGTGACCATGAACAAGGCAAGGCCAAAGAGGACATCTTCGAACTCCCGTTCATGCCCGATCTAGTTATTGGCCCACATCACATTCCGGCAAGTGTGTCGCCTGCCGCCGTCGCTCTCATCTTCGCCCGCGACTGTGTGGAACTAAAAACCTACCGCGCATCTCTCTCCAGCGCCCAAGCCCCTGATTGGTAAGCCGCCATTCAGCAAGAGTACTCCTCTCTCATGGCCAACGGCACTTGGGAACTCGTCGACCTTCCCCTCGGACGAGTGGTCGTCAACAACATGTGGATCTACAAGATCAAGTCAGACACCCTCGGCGATGTCTCCCGCTTCAAAGCATGGTTCGTCGCCAAAGGCTGCAGCCAACGTGATGGCATCGACTATGCGGAAACGTTTTCTCCCGTCATCCGCATGGCCAACCTTCAGATCTTCCTCGCCATCGCCGCCGCCCGCGACCTTGAGCTGTGTCAACTCGACATCGACACTGCGTTCCTCTACGTCCCTATCAAGGAGGACGTGTACATCCACCAACCCCTCGGCTTCACTGATGGCATGTCCAAGGTGTGTCACCTCAAACGCTGCCTCTACGGACTGAAACAATCCCCTCGCGAGCTCAACATGCTACTTCGTGCATGGCTTGTCGACAACAGGTGGCAAAAATGCGTCTCAAACCCCTACATCTACGTCTTCCGCGCCGGTCACGTCTTCGCCATGATCGCACTTTACGTGGACGACATTCCCGCAGCCTGCAATGAGGGCTTGCATCGTTCAAGGCTAAACTTGGTGCACGGTTCAAAATCAAGGACATGGGTGACCTCTCCCAGCTCCTTGGCATACACATCACCCGCGACCGCTCGGCACGCACCATCTCGCTAGATCAGTCCAAATACCTGCGCGATAGTTTCGCCAAGTACGGCATGACCGCCTCTACGCCATCGTCCCTCCCTATGCCCCCCGGCTTCCTCGCCGGCCTCGCGCACATGGCACCCCCCCCCTTTCCGGAGTGGCTAAGGAAGTCTACCTCAGCCTCATGGGTAGTCTCCACTACGTAGCCGTCTGCACGCGCCCCGATGTCTCCACGGCGTTGAGTATCCTTGGCTCCGCCCCAGCCTCCCCCACGGACGCTCACATGCATGCCCTAAGGAAGGTACTCGGATACCTCCATGGCACCATCGACATGCGCATGATGTTGGGGGGGGCACGGACCACAGTCTCCAACTCACAGGCTTTGCCGACGCAGGTTGGGCAAATGACAACAGCACCCGCATGTCGCGATTGGGCTATCTCTTCACTCTCGGACGCGGACCCATGAGCTACAAGTCCAAACAACATACTTGCGTGGCCCAATCCACTTGTGAAGCCGAGTACTACTCCGCGGCTAACGCCACCACAGAGGGACTCCATGTCCGGCAACTTATGGGGGAGATCTTCAACGCCTCCATCACCGAAACCACCACCATCTGGGAGGACAACCAAAGCGCCATTGCGTACTCCCAAAATGCCTTGGTCAACGAGAAGACCAAACACATCGGTTTGAAGTGGCACTTCATCAAAGACCACGTGGAGCAGCGAGCCATCAAGTTGAGGTACCTCCCCACTGACCAAATGGTGGCTGACATGTTCACAAAGCCTCTACCATGACTTGCAGTGACACGACACCGAAGTGCAATCCTTGGAAAAGAAGACCCAATGCAACGCTTCATCTTGTAGCTACATGCTTCAGGGGGAGTGTTGTAAAAATACCTTATAGTTATTAGTTGCAGATAGCTACTGTAAGCTATTATATATATATGATTAGTACATGTCTAGATCGGACATACCGATAACCTGTTTGATTCGGTAAAGAGTTGTCGCTAGGCTATAGCTTTAACACTTATGTTGTCCCGACACCACGCCTCGGGTTGGTTGTCTCCGTGAATGTCCTATTTGTGTGAATGTGACTGTAACTACGTATGCGTTAGTTACCTTCCATACTGAACGTGCTTGCACGGTTCAACAAGCGCACGTCGCGAAGCTAGCCTTGCTCCTCGTCAAGCGCGAGTGTTGATATGGTTTTGCTGTGATTGGGAAGGCTATTGTATACTTTATCTTCCCCCACGCTGCGCGCAAGGTTGGCTCAGGAACCGTCCCGCTCGCTACCCGATGCTGCGGGTGCTCAAAATCAGGTAGCTGAAGTTTGTTGTTGTAAATTTCGGGCTCGTCCCTAAGAGATTGCATAAACCTTACCTGCGCATGCTTGCGTTGATTGCAGTCCCATGGGGGGGAGGGGGAGGTGGAGGTACCTTGACAAATCGGCGTCCTCGGCACCCGTCGAAAGAGGATGAGCGGCTGATAGCTTGGGTCGGCATGTGCTTGGAAGATCTGCCGTGACTACAACCTTGGCAGTGCTGAACTTGAAGGTAAGCTCCGACGTAACGACGCCGTTAGGCTGTTTTCTCAACGTCTCTGTCACCGTGCGAGGTGGGACTATTATCTTCAGCGTGCTATTCCTCCTTCGCATGTTCCCGTACGCGACGTCCGCCCTTGCTTGTCGCGTCAGATGCATCTCAGCCAATTGCTCCATCACGTGCCAAGTATGAAAAACCCACCCGCGAACCTTGCCGCCGACTCCCGACTTCTTGCAGCTCCCACGGTAACAAAACTGCACGGAGCGAAACTCGCGGTCCCAAAAAGTGCATGTTGACTTTTCCGTCCTCGTAGTCGTGGCTATGTCCTTCATCCATCTACTTAACAAGTCGGGAGGGAAGCCGACCAACTTCACAGCCTTGGACGCGTTTGATATTTCGAAGTCGCGGCCGAGCTCATCGAAGGTTGCTGCATGAAACAAAGTCTCCCACATCTCGCGCTCCACGACCACCATGGGGGTCAATAGCGGGCATCGGCATAGGGTGCAGGCGCTATCTCGGTATCGGGCCGGTTCGGACCGGTACTTTTCGTCGAACTCTTCCGCGAGGCAGTCCAAGCACTCGCCGTCAAGGGTGCGTATTCGCCGTTTCTGAGCCGCCATGGCACTCTCCTGCAAAGTACACACAAAAGATAGACTCAGGATTCACCGTGATACTTCGTCGATACAACAACAAAGCTCACGAAATCCCCACATGTTTGCCTGTGTTTGGTATGAAGCTGGTCATTTCGCCAAAAATCCGGCAGGCATCGGGGATGTTGGTGTCGGTGATTGCCTTACGGCGGGGGCGAGAGAGCGGGTTAGTGGGTGGCTGCATGTGCCGACAATGCATACCTGCCGTTGCGACCTATCCGCGTAACGAGAATACCCAACCGCACACCTTCAACTTCCGTATTCAATAAATTTGTGGTCTTGACAACACTTGCTCGGAGTTTCAGCGTGAACGGCGCCGTATCGACAGTGTTAGGAACGCGCAAGCAACAATGGCTGGGAGCGAATGGTACATGTGCGTTGGCGGCGTGTTTTGACGCGATTCTCGCGTTTGAAAAAAGCGCGTGTACGATATCAAAGTGTCCATTGTACAATACCGGTAAATGTGATGTGTAGTGGTTCACGGTCTAGCCTAAGCTTATGAGACTTGATTTGGCATAGCACGGATGAGGGCCCAGAGACAGCAGCCGGTGTCACGCGTTATTGTTGTAAACAATTTCATTTCATTTTACAGGGTTTCAAGAGATTTGGTATACCTCGGGTTAATTTTATGGTTTTACACACCCTATTTGCGGATGCTATGGAATCGAGTGTTCGAATTTTTTACCTTGAGTAGATCGTCAAATCATAGATATCGATACATTGGCAATGATACCTTCTTCAAATACCATAGATGTCGAGCTTCAAAAGCATTGCCCCCATCAACATCGACATATCGCAAAATTATTACCATAATAAACATCGTCGTCAAAAGATATCAAGACCACGATCATCGTCGAAGTTTAGTTGATCCTTGTCCTTACTATCATTATTGCTATTAGGTCAAATTAGAAGCAAGGGCGGTGGAAAGCCACTGAGACAATATGTACCGACACATAAGGGAAATGCATGAATTGTTTTCGTAGAGCAGCGAAGTAAGCAGCAACAACAACTACAACAACAACAATAACTCTACCACCATGCAAAATATCACGAAGATAAGACTTAGGCGTTCCATGCATGACGAGCATTCGAAACGCGTGGCAAGAATTCCCTGCGCACATCTCAAAGGAAACGGCGAAACGAAGTGTGACAAACTGCGTAACAATTACAGTTAATGCAAAAAGAAAATGCGCGAGACCGTAACTGTTTGCCATGTAGCTGAATATAATTAAAAAGAGAAATGAAAAGTGACTCGTCTCCTTATTCCACAACGTTGGCATATGTACCCCAGCCTAGCTAGCTCGCTTTCTATCTCGAAGCGTCACGCGTTCCTCGGAAGCTCGTCTCGTGTGATTTGCTGATTGTTGCCTGGCAGACGTGATCCGGTGCGTCTTGACGCTTGGTTAGTCTCAAACGTAAGCACGCTAGTGCTGTAATGGGACTTAAACTAATTACAGTGCTTTTACAACTGTGGGTGTACACCTCCTCGGAGTGTACGGAATGCAACTAGTAGCGTTACGGAAGGGTCCTACAATCATCTATACTACTTAGGACAGTACTCGCCACACTATGGTTGTTCCAAGACGAACGAGCAAAGTGCATAATGCGAGCGAATGGCTCACGGTAATAACGGGCCGACGTAGCACATATCCCCGGGAAACGGAGAGCAACCATGCAAATCGACAGGCGATATGGACGCTCGAAGGCGAGTAGAGCCAAGAAGCGGCACCCATCCTCAAGTTAAAGCGCATAATCCCCATCAACCCACGATTCCTCCGTATTGAACGGGTTCCCTAAACCACGCTAGAGGAAGGCGAAGTCCTTCCCCCCAAGCCTATCCCATACACCCAAACCGCCTTCAACCGTACCGACCTCGTGACCGGCCTAGTCGCGGAAGCTATGTGGACCTCTAGTGGTCTACCCCTCCCGAAGAAAGCCCACCCCACAAGACACCACCATATTACGGAACGCCACAAGATTATCTTCGCCTCGGCCGCTCTATACGCCCACATAGCAAGCCTTCTCGGCAGCTCGGCCAAAATAATTACCTCGGCCGATCGTTCCTCCTATCTTGCCCGTGCAACCGACAGACTACTCCGACTACAAACCTCCACTAGACACCAAACAAACGCAACCCAAGAGGACAACTCTACCCAACCTATTGGCAACACTGACGTTACATACACAACGGAACATCCTGACCACGCCCCCGCTACGGCAAAACAGCCCACCGATCACCCTACATTTATGGAGGAGGACACCATGCCTACCGACAAGCATACAGAAGCCCCGTGGCAGCTAGTCCTCTCCTCTAAGAGCCCCCCTCAAGAAACAATTGAAGCCTCACTTGACACGATGGACTACGACGACCGCGTCTTCACCATGCGCCTCGCGCTCCGCGCGGCCTCCCCCAACTCCCGCCAGAAAATAGCGGAAGAATACTCGGCTATGCTAGCCGAGGACCCCTTATGCTCCCACCTCACGGCGGGAAAATTCCTCGCCAAGATCCTGCCTCTCGAAGCCCACCTCTCTCCCGCCTAGCAGCCTCCACACCCCATCGCTCCCGCCCCCCGCCATATGAGTATGTAGCGGCGGACGTCTCCGTGAAAGACATACCCAACCGATCCATTCCCACCCACCCCCCAGCATATGCTCACTCAGCAGGGGGACGCCTCGGTTAATCCTCCGCGTCTCGACCTAACCCCGGTAGGAAATAAAAGGATGGGACGTCTACGACTGCCTCAACCGTTATTTCCAAGTGGTGTGCCGATAGTGGGTGAAGGCGGAGAGGGGGACTAGCAGGCCAGTCCCCTAGCAAGGCGATCGGAGTTAGCGATATAATCAATTTGAAGGATGTTTTTCTTTTCCACGGTGACGGGGGATTCTGTGGATTTCACAACGGGACTTTTCCGCTGAGTAGTATGTAATACAATATCCATCAACCAATGGCCATACCAAAAGTTTATTACGCTCCCATGTACGGTTACTTGGACTTAGTCTCTAGGAGTATCAAGGATTAGGGATGCCGGCCTAAATTTTGTTTTTTAAGTCCTAGATGGTATTAGCAAGATGGTCCTACGACAACATCCGCACAACACGATAGCGGTACATGTTGTAAATCCATTTCATTAGAGCCCATAATAATCGTGCACGGTATGCACTACAAGAGGCGTACCGTGACGGGCGGAAATCCGCACGTCCGTGTCGAACTTCGCCCGACAAGCGACGGCAACGAGACTGTGTGACAAGTAGTGTTATTTAACAATACATTACATATTCGTACAAGTACTCGTTGCCAATTGATATTTACTTTTCCACAAAAGGACGTACTACACGGTTACGTCACCACTGCAATTGAGCTCGAGGCAGTGTTTTGTATTGTACAACCAATACCTCCCGATACGTACATGTACGCACAGGTCAACACAACATTACGCAACATGTTTAATTTCACTGGACAATATGACGTGCGTCTTTCATTTTCCGCGACATACCAACCGCCTCGCTAGTATAATTCAATTCGTTACGAGAGCCCTAGCGCATGGCACGAGGACCATGCGAGAACATGTGCAAGTTAGCTAGGCTAGCTAGAGCTATTTGAGCTTAGTGCAGTGGAGGGAGGTGACAAAGCCTTTAATCAATTCCTTTGTTTAATTACAAACTACCGTTGAACACTAACATGGAGACATCTTCCATCTCTCTCCATTTGCACTTCCACCTGCAGTTACAGCAGCAAGCAAGAGCAGAGTATATTTGTGTTAAGAGTCAACTCTTGACATGCAAACTACCACACTGATTTCGGAGACGCTTTCGATGATGCGCGTTTGATTCGCCATGGCTACCCTTGGTCTCGGAAAATTAAGTTGTGGTCGTACTGCCTGTTGGAGACTCGAAAGCCTCAAACATCAAACTCGTTTTACAACGTGAATCCCGTACTTGTCAAACTTGTTTTTGTGACGAGTACAGTCCTGCAACAGTACATTGCAGGACATTGTACAGGTACTCGTTACGGATTCCAATTCGTGCTTTTCCATCGGACGGACGTATATTCGTGGGTACGTCGCTACTGCAATATTATAATGGTGCTGATGCTACAGTACGACTAATACCTCCCGGTACGTACAGATATGCATAATTAGTCTAACTAGCCAGAAGACGACGCGCCAGAACAAGCTCTTCAATGCAGAAGGAGCTGCGTCGTAATACCGAGGAAGCTGAAAGGCCATGTCCCGAGGACAGAAGGCGACGGTTGGACAACACTAACGCCTGACACGTAAGCGAAGCTTGCAGGCGTAATTAGTCTGGGCTGAAACCTATTTAAGCCCAGTGCAGTAGAGGGAGGTGACAGAACCATTTAACAATTCCTTTGTTCATTTACAACATCTACTGCCCAAGTACAGCAGTGAAACATCTTTCATCAATTGCCTTTCGACAACAGCATTTTGCCATCTTGCAGCAACAAGACTAGACAGACTAGAACTGATTTGTGCTAGCGTTTAGCTTTCAGAGGCTAACCGCCACATTTTCCTGCCAGTTCGATTTTACCTAACGAAGCACGTGTCGAAGTTGCCGTTCGCGAACAGTTTAGTGAAACTAGCCTAACTATTGCCGTCGTCGATTTTACAGTGTGGGAGTGGCAACCATGTGCGAGTGCCGTAACCCGATGGACATTACAGTTCGCTAACGTCTTTACGGCGTTTGTACATGTTCCGTACATGTATGCTAATCTGCGTACGCTAGCTAAGGTCGAGCATGTTGTTACCGCTTAATCGACCGTACTACTCGATAGTTCTTACGTTGTCCCGACTATCGTCGATAGTAACGGGCTTTAGCTTACGCCGTCAAGATGATTGGGCTTGTCAAAGAGACTCAACGTAAATACGACATGTGGCGCCCGCCGGCGGCGCAGCGGCGGCGGCCCCGGAGGAGGGTGCGCTCGCATGCCCGTCGGCACCTACCTCTTCCTCCACGCGGTGGGCGTTGGTAACCCCGTAGCCGTGCCAGGCTTGGTACGGTAGGGGGCTGAACGAGGTACCGACAGCTGCGATCCGCGGGAATAGCAGCTGTCGGGAAGCCATGTACGGAGGGTTTTGGAAAAACATAATATCCGTACACCAACATAGGGATCTCCCGCTCGGCCAGTCCGATATGTTCTTTCAGCAACTAAATACTCACAGATACTCTCCCGTCACGGCGGGAACGATGTCTGCGGATTGTTTTTGGCGAGGAAGGGTACGGACGGATCAACGGTGGGACGAGGGTGTTGGAGCTGGCGGCGGACAGCTAGGAAGCAGCGCTAGGGCACGGCGCTCGCTAGCAGCCGCCAGCCCTGCGAGAGTTTTAAGTCTACCATGGGGGCGAGGCATGGAGCTACGCACGACGGAAGTGGGTCACGGTCGGAGGAGCGGCACGGTATGGGGGCGGCGATCCTTAGGATCGACCGCCGCCGGAAAAACCTGGTACGGGGGGCTTTTGGAAAAGTATTCCCGTACCCAACATCTTTTGTGGTTCGGCGACTCGATCCCTATGTCCGACCCACCCCTCCCCTAGTCGGTACCCGGTTATCGACAGGCTGCCTCATGCATTGTGCCTAGGGTTATCGTAACGGCACACTGCTCGTAAAGGCGCCCCCCGAACAACGTAAGCCACCGGGGGATGGTACGGCCGGCCACACCGCGATAAGATGGGTGTTGGAAACAGACGGAACAAGGACAGAGGACATGGGAACATCTTGCACGGGGGTAGGAGAGCAAGCCGGACACCGTCAGCAGCTTAGTTATTTTCCCTTCCCAGCCCCCGAAGGAGGAGGGAAGACTCGGCTAGGTGGCGAAGTGCGTTGGGAGGAGCAAATTTGAAATTTGAAATTGTTTACAACAATACCAATAAGAGAACCGGCTGCTGTCTTTGGGCCCCCCCTTTTGCTATGCTCAACTTGTTGTTGGACTTCTAAGCGTGAGGTAGACCGTGAACCACTAATCCCAACCTCTCCAATGGCAGTAACGATACCGTCTAAAACATACCCGTATCCAGGTATTTATTATTTTATGATCTAGTGATCTATACGTAATTTTTTTGGATACAGTATGAAATAAAAAAAATGTCGCTAGTCTCCACGATACGCGGCCTGCTCCAGCCGCGGCGGGGTTGCCGATCAGCAAGGCTGGTCAGCATGAGCTGGTCGGGTCGAACCTGCCTGACCTCGGCTCCTGTGCGACTCCGGTCGTGCCGGAGGTAGGGGGAAAGGTAGGTGAAAACCCCCCTCGCTCAGGTCGTCGTCGGACTCGTCTCGATCCGTGCTCGACCCCGTCCGAGATATCGGAGATAGTAGTCGCTCTGCTCGGCGCGACTCTCCACCTAGTCTAGCCGTCTCCCCCCCCCGCGGGGGCTGGGAGGAGAAAATAGCCAGGCTGAAGACGGTGTCCGGCTGGCTCTCCTGCCTCCGAGCCAGATGTCTCATGTCCCCTGTCCGTTTGCCGTCTGTTTCCGACTAGGGGAGGGGGAACGGATAATGCCCAGGGATCGGCTATCCTCAAAAGATGGTGGGTACGGGAATATTTAACCGAAAACCCCCCGTACCGGGTTTTTCCGGCGGAGGATGATCCTCCCGACCTCCGCCGCCAGACCGTGCCGCTCCTCCGGCTGCGACCCGCCTCCGTCATGCGTATCTTCGGGCCTCTCCCCCAAGGGAGACCAGAAGGTTTCGCAGGGCTGGCGGCTGCTAGCGAGCGCCGTGCCCTAGCGCTGCTTCCCAGTTGTCCGCCGCCAGCTCCAACACCCTCGTCCCACCGCTGCTCCGTCCGTACCCTTCCTTGCCAAAAAACATTCCGCAGTCCTCGTTCCCGTCACGGCGGGAGAGTATCTGTGAGTATTTAGTCGCTGAAAGAACAAATCGGGCAGGCCGAGCGGGAGATCCCTGTGTTGGTGTACGGATATTATGTTTTCCAAAACCCTCCGTACATGGCTTCCCGACAGCTGCTGATCCCGCGGATCGCAGCTGTCGGTACCTCGTTCAGCCCCCTACCGTGCCAAGCCTGGCACGGCTACAGGGTTACCAGCGCCCACCGCGTGGAGGTAGAGGTAGGTGCCGACGGGCCTGCGAACGCACCCCCCTCCGGGGCCGCCGCCGCTGCGCCGCCGGCGGGCGCCTGGGAGGAGCAACTACTATCTCGGGCGGGGAAGAGCACGGATCGAGACGGAACCGAAGAAGATCTGAGCGAGGGGGTTTTTCACATGCCTTTCCTCCTAGCTCCGGCAGGACCGGAGTCGCACGGTACCCGAGGTCTGGCACGTTCGCCTCGACCAGCTCAAGTTGACCAACCTCGCTGATCAGCATCCCCGCAGCGGCTGGAGCAGGGCGCGTATCGTGGAGACTAGCGACACTATATATTTCATATTGTATCCAAAAAAACGTATAGATCGAAAAATAATAAATACATGGTTACGTGTATGATTTAGACGGTATCGTCACTGCCAATGGAGAGGTTGGGATTAGTGGTTCACGGTCTAGCTCCTGTTAATATAAGACCACTAACGGCACATACAGGGGGGGGCCAAAGACATAAGCCGGTTTCACCCGGTACATGTTGTAAACAATTTCAATTTCAATACGAGATGTTACATTTTGGCTACGTGGCTGAGTGGGAATCTTGTCGAGGCGGTGTAATTTCTCGACAACCCTTTCTTCACGAAGACTCATCGTTACCGAAGCATCTCATCTATCACCCTCTTTTCACGGCTGTTGGTTGTGGTAATGTGTGGATGTTTGTCAAAGGCTACATAAATCACCCGTGTGGTGAGGCGCCCACTGATTCTGGCATGGGAGTTCCGGCACCTACAATTAACTTCGCTAGCTTGAGCGTAACACTAACTGAGACGCAGCGTTAGGCTGCAATTAACGCACCCTATCAGTCTCGACAAGAACCACGGAAGTTGGAGGATTGGTTGGAGATGCAGCCTCAACGTTTCGTCATGATGGACATCAATCCCGACTCGTACAATGTTGTTGTCTGGGTCGTCTCAGTTTTCAGCCCCCTTGTAAACTTGGTGGCTGAATCGTAATCAAAGGCAGCCGCTCAAGACACGTTCGAGTCTTTGGTTACATAGATTCGCAAGACGTCCATGCTGCCTAACACTTGAGACGACACGATAACAACCATTATTCAACTTACGCAAGGCTCTTCGAGTTACGCCAGCTACACCCAACACTTCAACGGCTTTTTCCGGAGGTCTCGACATTCTCTTACGGACGGCTTCCAATGCGTATGCTTTGTTAGAGGGCTGTCGAACTTCTAACTCCATTCTCGGGCCAAGTCGCATTGTTCCCTGCGGAAGGGCTACAACATGCCACTAATTGAGTTACAAAGCTTTCTTAACGACATGTTAGCACTAGCATCCCGTTGCCTAGTGCTTATGTACAAAGTAGCTATTTGACATCCTAGTGCTTAGTGTTATGCTATTAGCGGTACTCTATTCCCTATTAGTGGCGGTCGGCCGGCCCTGCCGGTGCCTTCACCGGCCGCCATCTCTCTCTCCTCACTTCTCTAGTCACCACACCCGGCCCCCTTGTGGGGCCGGCACGACCTACGTGTAACTATCGGTTCCCGATTCCGACAAGTTATGGGCCCTCCACCAAGTTGCACTAGAAGAGCGTGTGTAAAGCACTCGGCGCCAAGCTAGTCCCACCTACGCCTACGTAAAAAATAGTAGAGCGTGTGTAAAGCGCTCGGCGCCACGCTAGTAATTCATCGTCCAACCGACACCACGATTCGCCTTCGAGTTGGTTGTCCGCGACTGTCCTATCATCTCCCACGTAGAAAGGAGAATAGCGTGTGTAAAGCGCCCGGCGCCACGCTCGCCCCATCTAGCTTTCAGTCTCACCTAGCCTTCAGCCTACCGATGCTCTCGACCGGATTTGGTTGTTTAAAACCGAACCGCGAAAATTCTGTCCGTGCGTACTTCAATCAATACTCCTATTGTTTTTTCCCGAGGCAACGCCGCAACGCTCACCTAACTTAGCGGGGAGCTAACCATTCCCACGGCGAAAGGGGGGAGTCAACACGAGCACCGCTCGCCTGTTCTTTTGCGTGTCGACACGCTCCTAACAACCCTATTTGCTTTGCTTCTTCCTCGCCGGTCGTTCTCATGCGTCGGCTAATTCGCCCGTGGACAATTTTTCCCGCTACATGTCAGACTAGTACATTACGCAGTTCATTTGGAACCGCTTGATATCGGCAACTCGCCGGTAGCGGCACGTTCCTGTGAGCGCATGTCGCTACACCTACCTGGCTTGAGACACACGCTACAAGCACTATAACTTCGACCAAGATGGCACCTTCCTCGACGCAAGCTAGGACGACGTCAAGACCTCGGCTACCTTGAGGGGGGGTGTTAGCACTAGCATCCCGTTGCCTAGTACTTATGTACAAGGTAGCTATTTGTCATCCTGTTACTTAGTGTTAAGCTATTAGCGGAAGTCAATAACCAAGAATGAGCGGTGTGGACCGAAGCATCTCCGCCGCATCGAACCAAATGGTCAACGAAAGCTGTGGCCCACGCATCATCCGACATGTCAACACCCCCCGACGCGAATGCATCCCGCATAGCTTGAACCGAGGGATGGCAAGAAGCACAAGCAGTGGGGGGCGTGGAGTAGAGAGGACGCGGGATGAGGGTAGACCGAAAATGCGACAAACCGCGATACGGAAAACTGCGTCGTTGTGCTTATTAGGGAACTTGTCACGGAGCTCGTCAAGGCGACCCGAAGTAGGCGGGTCCGAAGCCAAAAACGCAAGGGCGCCGTGGCCGAGACGAGATACAAAACGCCTAGACTCCGGCCGAGCGCGGTTAAAAAACTTGGGAGCGAGCTTCGCGAAGCGAAGCAAGTTAACGCGCTCACTGATGTCGGCTTGTAGCTTTGGAGAGATGTCCGTGGCAAACGTAGACATGGGTACGAGCGAGGGTAAGCCATCAAGGGGGCGAGCAATGTGCTCGTTGTTTCATCGGGCTTCGGCTACGCAGCCTGCGCGAGCCACTGTTGGACATTGCGGGGGAAGCATCGCTAAGGCTGTGGTTATTAAGGATTCGGACTCGACGAGAGCGTGAGAACCACACGCGACATCTAAGCGCGCCCACGATTAAGCGAGCTCTAACGACCACATGGTTTCGTTTTCGCCGTCGTCTCCGTCCGGTGTACCATGCCTTCGGGACACCGTTGTGGTCATAGCAGTCGCTAACCGTCCATACATGGTCGGCTCCTTCGGAATTTCGTCGTAGGAATCCCCGCGCACGCGAGCATCTTGCGTTGTAAGGAGACGGATAGTAGAGCCGATTGCCAGACCGGCCGCTCCGACATGGGCCGCATCCGCCAAGGCAACCAAGTCCCCCACCCCCATGCCCCCGAAACGTATGGAAAGAGACATCTCGGAGCGAGTGTTGCGGGGTAGGCTAGCTCCGGGAAGGCCCAATATCACAACCGCCACATCTAGGGTGGCATTGTCAACGCGCTCGAGGAAGGTTACGACGGTGCCACCGTAGCCCTCGCCCATGCCAAGACCGCGGGGGGCCGTACGGGCAAAGCGTCCGAAGCGGCGGTTGCGATGTTGATGGATACGAAGCGCAGTGTGAGAGTGCCGGTGAGCCGCCATACCCCTTAGACGCTCGCCATAGGCCTCATACTTGCTTAAAGCCGTTTCGAACACGTCTCGAGCAAAATCGGATGTACCCATTGGCCCCCACATTACTTTCGTCACTTCCGTGGAGACATTTACTCCCCGCATGATGTGACTGTTGGGTTACTTATCGAAAGCATCACCGACACCTAGAGGGGAATACAAACAATTCAACGGATGGCTTCAAAGAGGCCGACGCTAGCATACGCCTCCGACATAGCGTCGCCAATAGCCACGAGAGACGCACGGGGTCCCAAAAAGTGACCATCGTCACAATAACCGCAGACAACGGATTCATTCGGGTGAATCGCAACCAACTGTTTGTATACCTGCCTGGGAGGCAACTAAAAGAGAATATAGAACAGTTTATTCGATTTTTGAGTTTCGTTGTACACCAAGCAGGCAAGCTATGAAAATCGCTTAAAATTACAGGTTGCGCCGCCGGGGAATCGAACCCCGGTCAATCGCGGTCTCCGATATATGATGGGAGGCGATTATCATACACTAGACCAACGGCGCCCAGGTTGGGCGGATTGACTCGGCTGTGTGATAAACGCAGATGTTTTAATATTAATCATTTAACCACTTGATTTATGTATTGGCAATGCCGTTAGAGCAATCTGGTCAAGCCAGCAGTATTATATCATCCCAGTCGTAGAGCCACCAAGCCGAAGGAGCGACCCTGTATAGTGTGTGACGTAGCGACAAAGTACAAATCACGCGCCTCATTTACTCACGAGTTTCAAGCAGCGCACCTTTCAAGCATCCTGCCTTGTCCTCCTGCGTCGGCGATACAGTAGCTGAGTCGGGGCTGCCGTAAAAGCCATGAGCAGTTTTAAAATACTTCACTCGTTCGCAAAATTTTACAAGACAGACGACCTCACAAGCGACATCTTTCAGCTCAACAAAAATATTGTGCATGCATACTCCCTACATCACCCGTCAGACGGGTTTCATCACCCCTATCTCTGTGCCCGTGAAATGGAAAGACCACACTGAAGCACACCTTCTCTCCATTTATCAATCCTCAACCAGTCACCGTCACTCTACTGTCAGCAGCAACTGACCCCAAGCGACCTCTCGGGGTCTCACGCCTTTACAATAGCCGTCTAGGTTGCTTACAGCAATTGCACGGTGCTCTAACAGCTCCACGTAGTGGACTGATGTACCGACCTGGCACGGACAGCCGTGACACCAGCACCCTGACTGTGCCGTGTCGTTTTCAATACCGTGTAATGAAATAACAACAATAGGCCCTACGCAGCGCTAACACGCACCACTACCGTTGAGTCTGGGTCTGCTGCTGTGTGGCGCCGCGTCGGTCACGAAAGAGCACCTTCAGTAGTCCAAGCATGCTGGCAACAACGTAGCCAGTCACGAGACCGCCCCAGTGCGCCCAGTTGTCCAACACACCGAGCCAAGGCACCAAACACGAGAGAGCTGTGAGGACACCAAGCCCCAGCAGCGCCTGCAGGCAGGTACCTGGTCGAGACACCACCATATCTGCGCCCAGTAGACCACAGATAGCACCGGAGGCGCCCACGCTGACGTGATGGCCTGTGTGAAATGCAAAGCTGGTGGCCGCACCCCCAGCAGCACTGGAGACAAAAATGAGCAAATAGCCGAGCGGCCCGAACCAGGTCTCCACAAAGCGCAGGCTCCACCATGCCCGTAGGTTTGCCGCCAGGTGAAGCACGTTGGCGTGCAGCAACACCGGAGTCACTAGTCGCCAGTAGTCCCCGCCAACCAACGCGGATGACACCTGTGCCCACTCGTTGGCCGGCCACACACGCAGACTTGGCGACACTTGCATCAGCCCCGTCCACAGGCTGCCCTTTCCATGAACCGGACAGCACTGCAAGTAAAATCCGTATGTGACGCCTAACATGAGTAGTACCGTGACTGTCGTGGATGGCACGGTCGGGGCGAATCCGGGGCGGCTTTTGCTGTCGAGCTCCGCCGCGCGGATTACGGGCAGCTCTCTCAGCGCCCAGCGGAGGAGGAACAGGCCGACAAAGGCAGCAAGCACGCATGGAATAGCGGCATCGAAGGCGTTCGCCATCACGGCATGTTGCTTGGAGCTTAGCGGGACCTGCCGCACCCATGGGTCCAGGTAGCTCAATGCCTTGGCGAACTCGGATCGCTTAACCTCGGCCGCCGCAATTGACAGCTCACAACAGAGGTCAGTGCAGCTCTCTCGCAGCGCTGAGTTCACAGCAGGCCACCAGCCCGGGGCACCGGGAAAAAGCGACGCACAGGTTTTCACGCTCCTCTCGTCTCTACGCCTGGGTCGTTGCTGGCCCGACAGACCTGCTGACGTGACCTGGCCATCCGAGCGTTTCCGTAGATACAGAAGCGGCGTATGCTGCAGCGCGGAGTTATTTAAAGTTGTCGCTACCTTCCTCTCGGCCGTACGATAGTAGTAGCACCGCACCGTGGAAGAGCAGCAACGATTCACCATTTTCCATAAAGGATACGAAGCAGAAAGTACTTGAGGAAAGTAGGTGGAGGAATCCGCAGCGCTTCAGGACTGGGGGTGGAGCTTTCAGCAATGAGAGTTGGCAGTCGTCGCAGCCGCTACCGTACTCCGCATTGGGGTCGGCGGCCGTGGCCGTGGGGCGCAAGTGGCGTTTCCTAAGGTAAAGCTAACTAATACATAACGTTGCACGAATTGCCCACCCCAGCTATGCTATCGAATTGATACTGGCGTCCCCCGTAAACTGACACTTCATCGAAACGGGCACTCGGCGGTGAAAGGGCCACACCCGTCCCAAGTCCTATATTCAGTGGAGATGAGCGGGGTAGTGAAGATTCCTTACAAGAAAAAGCAGTGGAGGCCACCAAGCAAAAAGAAGAGAAGAGGAAAAAACCTAAGCCCGAGGAACATGAAGGCATGCCACAGCATCAACACTGCCTTCCTGAAAAGCGTCGCGGAGATAAGAACCCATAGTGCCATGAAGAGCAGCGGAAAGACGTTGCATGAATTCACGTCGCACATCCCCCAAATAACGCCGAAACGGAACAGAAGTAGATCGACCAACAAAACGTTGCATACGGACATAATTGTCATAGCGCAAGGAACGAGAGTCAGCGGCACCCATGCCATGGCAGCGACGAACAGCCACCAAAATAGCCAACCGATCAACCAACTCAACCGCCATCGGCGCCAACCGGCCCCCATCCTCCATGGCGAAGGGATAGTAGTCATGGACCGACTCAACCGAAGGCGTGCCAAGCAAAGCGGAAGTGCGGAGGTCCGCATCAAGTTTGCCTTGTTGAGCTCCCAATGCAAGGTTGCCAGGGAGTGGGAGGCGAGCACCTATACGAGGAACATTGGCGTTCGTGCGAGCACTTGTAACCGTCACATCAACAACAAGATTACGGTGCGGAGCCATGAAGTCTTACCAAACCACATCCCCATGATGATCACGCG
Source organism: Tetraselmis chui (assembly GCA_026401115.1). Taxonomy (NCBI): domain Eukaryota; kingdom Viridiplantae; phylum Chlorophyta; class Chlorodendrophyceae; order Chlorodendrales; family Chlorodendraceae; genus Tetraselmis; species Tetraselmis chui. The sequence continues at coordinate 277,294 of JAPMLY010000034.1, forward strand.
AAGCTCCCGACCGAATACGGCGGACCTCCAACCGCAAGTCCCGGCCCTTAGTAGCCCCCGCTTCAAGCATGAACTCTTCAAGCACGTGGACAATACGGTCGTGGAGTTGGATGAAATACCAAGAGCACGGGCACCGGGGGATATGGTCCATGAGCATAGCGGCTGTTGAGCGCTCGCCCGACATAAAGGTGCTCGATACCGTCGACGAAGATCCATACCCGCGAGATTCTGAAGGGGCCTCATTGCACCGAGGGCATTTTCGAACATGAGCGGCGCGCTCCGCAGTCAAGCCAAGCACCCGGTGGGCTGCCATCGTATAGCAATCGGATGGCACCTTGAAACTGGACTCATGTGAAGCGAAAAAGAGAGCCAAAGCCCCGCGACCCGTACCCGAAATCACCCTCATATAGTCCGGTGGGGAAGGTTTGCAGAACGCCAAGAGGTCAAGGTAAGCCCGGGCACGAAGAATGCGCGAAATGCCCCGTTGAATGTGGCCCCCGGAATCTCCCAAGCGAGTGAGAGCATCGGGAGTCGGAAGATGTAGGCTAGTCCGTTGGGTAGCGGGTGCCACCGCATTGTTGACCGTAGATACCGCCAACTCGACATCGGGCCCGGCATAATCGGAAAGGTTTTGGTTCAGTGTGTTAGTCAACAACACAAGATCCGATTCCGAGAACCCGCCCATAGTGGAGATAGAGTCATACGAATTGCGCAATTGGACCGCCCACGGTAAAGTAGAAGTGGCAACATTCAGTAGTTCCTGTCGGATGAGACCGTAAAAAGGACCTAGCGACTCGGACTCGTAATCAGTAATCATGTTGGCGAGGGTCGCAGTGAATGAAGCATAGTAAGCAGGTTCGGCGTCGAGCTCGAGGGACGGTACATTAAGCCCCCCAAACTCCGCAGGGAGGGAAAGCTATCGTTTAGCACAATTCAGTTGATCGAGTGTTTGTGCGTCCAAAGACACGCCCAAGATTCGATAAACTGCTGCACGAACGGCCCTATCTCCAGTAGCAAGGTACGGTCGGCAGATATTTAGGGGGAGGGTGCGGAGTAAGAAGCCATAACGACGTACCGCACACGTGATCATCAAGCGGAAAGCGGCGTGTGTCCCTCCGAAGTCCGACTTAGCAAAGCAAACGATCTTGTCCAAGAGGAGTTGATGAGCCTCAACGGTGTCTTGCAGCCAAGAGTGAACATAGTTCTCATTATGATACGATGGAGGGCCGTATGCCATCGAGAAGTCCGTCGCCAAAGGGGCTCCAAGGTTACTAGTACCCGTAACAACATGGACCATCGCCCGTATCACCTCGACAAGTTCAAGGGCCGTATCCGGAGGTACCATGCACGAAGATTTGATTGGTTGAACATTCGAGCAGACTTTCCCCAGTTCCTTCGTAGCCACCGTAATCACATTCGGGACGAAAGGCGTTTTGATCAAATACTTGCCATCGTCAGAAAAAAGCTTGGATCGCCGCTGAATCCTTGCACCGTTCTCCAATATTCCGGAGGGGGGTGCTTATCGCCAGGTTGAACAAAAGCGGGCCAAGAGGACCTCCTTGTCGGACACCCGTACGAGATTGAACCGTGCCGTGTAAGAGCGAAGCATCGTTGGGGTCGAAGTAATACACCGTGGAGTCCCCTGAATATATCATCTCAACCAACGGGATAATGGGATGCAAGTCATGGTTCTTGTACAGCTCCGTAAGGAAATTCCGGCGGGAAGTAGTGTTGAAGGCGTTCTCCAGGTCCAAGCTTAGAAGGCTGCAATCAGGAATGGCTTGCAGGCCAATGCGAGTGGTATGAATGGCTCGCTCGATACCCGCTTTGGTGAAAACCGATCGTGTGATGGGTATGATGGAGTAGAACGGCGAGATGTCGTCCGTGATTTGAAGCGTTAGATGATAAGGAGGTGGTTCAATCATGGAATAATGTGTATTTGGAGTTGTGAGAGGATACGTGCGGTGTCGAGACTTTTTAGAGATGATTTTAATCATGAGGATTTGTGGGGAGTGTGAGGAGGGATGTGAGGTTGGCGATCGTGGATGTATGGGAGGTGCATGTACGACTCACGACGATCGGACGATGGGGAAGCTGTCTATCTAGATATAAGGCAAGTGTCTTCGGAGGGCGTTGGCGAGTGGGGTGGATTTATGTCGAATAAGTTGTGCGGTGTGAGAGAGGTTGTAGTCAGTTTGCTATTTTCATTCTCCTATCTAAATGCTTTTAATCGAAGAGTATCGACGTCGGGTGTTCGAGTGTCCGACGAATATGAGTTGGAGGAGGCGGATAAATTCGGGATTGTGAGCACGGGGTCTGACCGAGGAGGGTAGGTGGTTCTTAGGGAGGACGATATGACGTGATGTGAGAGAGTCGGTTGAGTTACTTTCGTCGGCAGCGACTAAACGGGTAGGCATGTCAACATGGTGAGGAGGGTGGCATGCCTACCCGGGGGGTAAGGATAAGAATGGAAGAGGCGAATGATTTGACTGGTTTGCTACCAATGTCGGCGGTGAATGTTGCCATCGTCCTTCGTTGTGGCGTTCCGTGAGGGAGATGAGAAGTCGTAGGGCAAAGTTGTGCCGATCTTGTCTGAGGCCCGACATCAAGGGGCACTTACTTCCCATGAGTCCGTTCTTGATGAATTTTCCACACATAAGGCAGCGAACAGTGGGGTTGTGTGGAAGGAGGCGGGTGCTATGTTTATTACAACATTGAAAACACACAAGCATGAATTCACACACCCGCCATGAATTCATGCTTGTGTGTGAATTGGATTTTGGTAAGTGAAGTTATTTTTCATTGAACGAGAAGTCCGCTCCGTTTGTGGTGGCGCGGGCAAGGAGGGCGCGGTGCTTGGCGGTACCCGGAAGGGTGTATAAGTGAGCTTGATGAAGAATTTGTGTGCATCTCTATAAGGTCGGAGTATCGGAAGGGTTTGGGCTCACCATTTGTTTGAGGGATGAGTGTGTAGAGCCAAGTGAAGGTACCGATAGCCAACTTTCAACCCGTGGTGTAGGTCGCGTCGGAGTGGTGTCCGTGTGCGACTTGGTTGACTAGTGCGTCGGCATGGTCGTTACCGAGAGAGTGGATATGTGCTTTAATTTTGCCACGGTGAGTGCGGATTCTTGACGTGCAACGGGTGTGAAGCGTGTGTGTGATTGATTCGAGGGTTACGCGGTGGATATGTTGTCGGCAAGCAGTGGGGCAGCGCATGAGTCCTTGGATAAGGCGAAGCGAGCATGCGTTGTCGGTGATGAGGTGGGTATGACCGAGCTGGAGGCTAATATCGATGCCATGAAGTTCCGCACGGTTAATCGTGCAAATTTCCCCCTTCCGTATGGGAGGGGGGTTAAAGTCAACCGTATTATGACGTGAGTATTCGTGGCATGGTGCCACGGTGCGTTGCGGCCACCATAAGTAGTGAGCAGCCTCCTTTCTTGGAGCCGTCAGTGTAGACAAAGTTCTGCCAATTACAAGCGAGAACACCTTTTGTGGGGATATAGGTTAGTGTACCTATATCTTAGCAATATTCAATGACTCTTTCATTGTCATCACGGCAGTACCACTGTATCGCCGTATTTTCCCGGGAAGCACATAGTTACTAGCAATATCTCTTGTACATTTTCGACTTTAGATAGTTCCTAGGGCTTGTGCGATCATATTCGGTAAGACGGCAGAAATAATTTCATATGATAATTGTCGTTGGTAAAAGTTCGGCTTATTTAATAGGCAGCATAAGCTACTGGTTCTAAGGTTGTTTCTAGAACACTTGAGGCGTGGACATCTAAGAACGAGGACTTATTGGCCGTGGGAGAGAACCCCAGGCCGGTATCGACCAAAATAACGCCACACTTAGACTGTAAGAAACCATGTTCCTAAGACAATCATATTAATTCTCTATACGTTGTGTAATTAGATCCAGAAATTAGGGTCTACTATTAGTCTAAGTTTTCCAACTTAGTCTAACCAAAGTAGCACGTTACACGTGGTTTCGGAGCCCTAGAACAGCTAGACGGGACGAAAGATCTCTAATCGAGCAGGTGAAAGACTACTAGAGGAAGTCGATGGTCGACTCGAGGGGGCGGTTTCTCGGCCGACACAACCGACATCAACAAATGATGGAAGATAGGGAGCACGAGAGAGATCGAGTCTCACCATGGAACCTACGTCGGTAAACGTCACCGAGATGCTACTGCGTTTAAGTAACCGAGTTGACACTTTTTCGATTAAGCTATCTCAACTGCGTGATTACGTCAACAATGGTTTCAGACACTTTGAAGGACGAGTGAATAGAAGCCGAGAGACGGAGAATTTCCTTCGAGGAGAACAATTGAGGTCGGAGAGGACGCGTGAGATGCCGAACTTGATGCCTAACGACGCCAAGCCATGCAAGATCAAGAGCATCGCTACGATTTATATCGACGAGCTTAGAAAATTGCTTCGACACGCGCGCGGGTATCTACGTTATCACGACATCAATCTTGAAGAACAGAGAGGAGTGTACTCGGTATTTGATTCTTTGGAAGGCCCACTATCAAAGTGGAGGTACTCCCAGGTTGCGCAGACTAGAGGTGAAGTCGGTGGAGAATTTTCCGGAGTTTTTTAGATGGAAAGACCGTTAATTCAAGAATTCTGCGGAAGAACACCGGCGGAGCAAGCGAGATTGAACTTGGACAAGGCGAAACAAATGCCTACGATCCTGAAGTACGCGAACTAGTTTCGAGAACAATTGTTGGAGCTTCCTTACCATCAAAAGATAAAGTACATGATTTCCAGCCCGGTCTAAGACCCTCGATTCACAAGGAGGTTGCCTTGAAGAAATTGAAATTGAAATTGAAATTGTTTACAACATGACCCGGCAAACTGGACCGGCTGCTGTCTCACGGGCCACTCTACTTTCGCCATACAGGACTTATTTAGCAAGTTGGGCCCGGGTCTCTCCGACCAGGTACATTTCTTATCGACACACCTATCTGCAATGTGTGCCGACGTTCCTCGGGAGTTATATAACTGTAAGCAACCGCAGTAATTGCCACAGTCCCCCCACCTAAGCAGTAACAGCGTAATAATTTTGTAATCAAGAAAAACAGATCTAAAAATAAATCCACTTGTCTAGAAGTGCAAAACTAAACTGCTGCTCGACCTTCACGATGCACGGCCCGCTCCCGCCGAACCGGGATGTCGACCGGCCTAGGCCGGTCGGCGTTCGGGAGGGACGACGGGCCAGCCTAATCTAGCTCCCGCGTGACTTCGGTCTTGCCGAAGGTAGGAGGGGAAAGGCTGGCAAAAAACCCCTCCTCGCGCGGTCGCTCGTCGATCCCGCCGCTCCATCCCGTAAACCCCGCCCCAAGGTCTTGCCGCGTCCACCGACGCGGCGGTCCTCCGTGTCGAGGTCCCCCATCACCTCGAGGACAGGTGGGGGGGACCGAGACGCACAGACATAGAAAAAACTAGCGCTCCTGCCTCCGCGCCTGAATTTTCCCCGCTCATTTCCCCGGTTTTTTCTCTGTCTGGTACCCGGGTACCTGTCGGTTTTCCGGCCTGTGGCCGTACCCTCCCCCCTATGATCGCGCGTCCACCGAGCAGCCTGTTCTTGAGCGGGGGCCTCCGCGCTCACCCGGGCCCACGCTCAAGGACTCCTAGGAGTATTAAGGTCTGTCGGGGTAGTGGGTGTCGAAGAGGGGGGGGGGCAGGTCACCGTAGCCGGATCCGGCGGGCCGCGGGCGCCCGGAATTAAGCAAAACCCTCCGTGCCGGGTTTTCCGGCGGCGCCGACCCAAAGGGTCGTCGCCGCCAGATCGTGTCGCTCCTCCCGTCGCGACTGTCCTCCTTGCCGTCCCAGCTGACTCCTCCCCCCGGGAGATGACGCTGGACGACGTAGCGGCGCGCTAGTGAGCGCCCTACCCTGGTGCTGCTCCCCAACTTGCGCGATGCCGGGTACGGACATTATTTTAGTGTCCAAAAAGCCCTCCGTACAGGGCTTTTCGGCGGCGGCTGATCCTGAGGATCGCCGCCGCCTCATGTAGCCGCTCCTCCGCCTGCGACTAGCCACCGTCCTGTATCCTGTCTTGCCTCACCCCTCGGTAAGGTTCGACCGGCACAGGGCTGGTCGATAGCTAGCGAGCGCCCTTTCCTGGCGCTGCTTCCCGGCTGGCCACCACCAGCTCCAACACCCGCCTCCCACCGCTGATCCGGCCGTACCCTCCTCGCCATCAAACGCTGCCGTAGTACAGGTCCCACTCCTAAAAGTAAGCCTGTATCTAGGAGTATCTGTGTGCGAAAAAACATATCGGACGGGCCGAGCGGGAGATCTTGGCGCCGGTAGTGCACAGAAATTATTTTTTCAAAAGCCCTCTGTACAGGGCTTTCCCGACAGCTGCTGATCCCACGGATCGAGCTGTCGGCCCTCTTAGCCCCCTACCGTGCCAGGCCTGGCACGGCTACGGGGTTTCCAGCGCCCACCACGGGGAGGTGAGGGGATGCCGACGGGCCTGCGAGCGCACCCCCCTCCGGGGCCGCCGCCGCTGCGCCGCCGGCGGGCGCCGCCTTGAAGAACCCTAAGACCCTACACGAGGCGATTCAAGCACCGCTGCGAGCGGAAGCAGAAAAGACCAATATTGACACAACCCAACGCTCGACAGGCCGGTTGAACGTCATCGAGGAGGATAGCGACTTTTCGGAGGCAGTTGAGGAGATCGACAACGAGCCGGAGGAAGATTCGTAGTGAGTGACTTATGGGAAAGCGCGGGATCTATACGAAATTCGACGTCTTACTGAAAAGGAGGTCGACATATTCAAGAAGGAGGATAAATGCTTCATTTGCCACAAGAGGGGACACATCGCTATCGAGTGCCTAGACGGGAAGAACAAGAAGAACGACAAATGAGGAAACCCGGCGCCCGCCGGCGGCGCAGCGGCGGCGGCCCCGGAGGTGGGTGCGCTCGCATGCCCGTCGGCACCTACCTCTACCTCCACGCGGTGGGCGCTGGTAACCCCGTAGCCGTGCCATGCTTGGCACGGTAGGGGGCTGAACGAGGTACCGACAGCTGCGATCCACGGGATTAGCAGCTGTCGGGAAGCCATGTACGGAGGGTTTTGGAAAAACACAATATCCGTACACCAACATAGGGATCTCCCGCTCGGCCTGTCCGATATGTTCTTTCAGCAACTAAATACTCACAGATACTCTCCCGTCACGGCGGGAACGATGTCTGCGGATTGTTTTTGGCGAGGAAGGGTACGGACGGATCAACGGTGGGACGAGGGTGTTGGAGCTGGCGGCGGACAGTTGGGAAGCAGCGCTAGGGCACGGCGCTCGCTAGCAGCCGCCAGCCCTGCGAGAGTTTTAAGTCTACCATGGGGGCGAGGCCTGAAGCTACGCAGGACGGAGGTGGGTCGCGGTCGGAGGAGCGGCACGGTCTGGCGGCGGCGATCCTTAGGATCGACCGCCGCCGGAAAAACCCGGTACGGGGGCTTTTGGAAAAATACTCCCGTACCCAACATTTTTTGTGGTTCGGCGACTCGATCCCTATGTCCGACCCACCCCTCCCCTCGTCGGTACCCGGTTATCGACAGGCTGCCTCAAGCAGTGTGCCTAGGGTTATCGTAACGGCACACTGCTCGTAAAGGCGCCCCCCTAACAACGTAAACCACCGGGGGAGGGTACGGCCGGCCATAGCGCGATGAGATGGGTGTTGGAAACAGACGGAACAAGGACAGAGGACATGGGAACATCTTGCACGGGGGCAGGAGAGCCAGCCGGACACCGTCTACAACTTCGTTATTTTCTCTTCTCAGCCCCCGAAGGAGGAGGGAAGACTCGGCTAGGTGGCGAAGTTCGTTGGGAGGAGCAACTACTACCTCGGGCGGGGAAGAGAACGGATCGAGACGGGACCGACGAAGATCTGAGCGAGGGGTTTTTTCACATGCCTTTCCCCCTAGTTCCGGCAAGATTGGAGTCGCACGGTACCCGAGGTTACGCGCGTTCGCCTCGACCAGCTCAAGTTGACCAGCCTCGCTGATCATCATCCCCGTAGCGGCTGGAGCAGGCCGCGTATCGTGGAGATTAGCGACACTTTTATTTCATACTGTATCCAAAAAAACGTATAGATAAAAAAATAACAAATACATGGTTACGTGTATGATTTAGACGGTATCGTCATTGCCAATGGAGAGGTTGGGACTAGTGGTTCACGGTAAGGCTAGGGATCAGCCATCAATGCATCGTCGATAGTATCATCATCACCAGGTGATAGTGCCATCGATGTGATAGGTTGCGACATCGACATCGAAACGATGGCAGTAGTGCTCGCATCAATGCCATCAATCATCAAAACAATTGTAAATATTAATTATTTACGCATGATGTATCGATATATCGTCCCAAATATCGATACATCGGCGATAATATCGGCTTAAATTGCCATCGATGTCAGCATCTCAAACTATCAACACCATCAACATCGACAATCCAAACTATCATTACCATCAACATCGACGTTGCAAAATATCCTTACCATCAACATCGACAAAATTCACTTGATCCCTAGCCTTAGTTCACGGTCTAGCCCACGCTTATGAGTCTACATTGGCTTAGCACGGGGGGCCAAGAGACAGCATCCGATTAATACTGGTATTGTTGTAAACAGTTTCAGTTTCAATTGAGGAAACCCCGGCCGGAAAAGTAAGACCAAAGTTGGCATCGCGCGGCAAGTTGCAAGGTGAGGTTTCGTATCCTACAACGACTCATGATGAGACCTAGACTAAAGAGGTACGAAACCCGTTACCTCAAACGACATTGAGGCCAGTCTTTAGGAGTACGGATTCTAGCGATTAGATGATGAATATGGAGTATTTCCTAAAGACCTTTGGACATGTCGACTTAGATGGAGCTAGCGATAATGATGGCCTTAATTCTCAAGTGGCGGAGGATGTTGTTGTCCGGCGCACCAATTTATTCAGGAGAGAGATCTACATAAGTACCGGATAATTTGGCTACATGCGCCATTTAACGAACTAGAAGATTTTTTGGGCCACTATTTGCGGAGTTAAATGCTTCATCCCCACTTGAAAGCGGTAGTTGTGGTTCCGAAATGGAGGACAACACCATAGTTCAAACTGATGCGAAATTTTCGACTTGTCGACGAGCTTGCGGCAACAGAACATGTGTTTACGTGTCCTACGAACAATGGAATATAACGAAGGAGGTAAGACGTTGGACCGACAAGATGGACGACGCAAGCCTACGTCGATAACACCGATCGAGTCCAGTTTCTGCCCCGAAACCTACAAAACCTCCGAAGACCTACTTGACTCACTCGACGACTATTATCAATGATGGCTCACGAGTGCTATTGACGAAAGAGGACGCACGCATGGTCTTGTTTCCTGGTGGTAAAAAGGAGATTGAGGACACGACCCCGGAATGCAAAGCAACATGGAGACAACTTGATCAAAAGTGAGCGAAACAAATTTACGCCATAATATACGAATGGAATCTTCCGGACATAGTAAGCGCTACGTGTATATCGCTCGCGTTCGACCCGGATCAATACTGAACACTAAGTCAAATTCTCGGGCATTATGAACTACATGGAAGGAATTGATTTCGGCGCGGCGTACGTGTTATTTGATTCGTGGAGATCAGCAATTTCCCCTTGCTTACGAGACTATTGGAAAATAGATCAACGGGTGGATGAACAAGAACGTCCGACTAGAGGAGAGTGTTCCCGCGACGCTACGTTTATCTACGGCCCAGATTGGAGCGAGTCTCTTAGTATTGGAAGGCGCATTACGAGAACATCGATGTCGTATTTTGGTCGATTCCGGCGCTTCACGAGAGCATCACATTCCGACGGTCTTTGGAGAGAAATACCGGATTAAATTGGCAAATGGCTATACAACTACGACTCGCCAGCGACTCCGGAATGAAGTGCTTATAGTAGGGACAATGGACATACGTATGGACGCATTTATCACTGAACTGGATAAATTCCACATCATTCTTGGTCAGCCTTGGTTACAAGACGATAAACCGGACATCGATTGGTCTACCGAAATGATGCGCGACCGTGAGATTGGCGAAACTATGGTGCATGGCGACAAGTACACCGTACTAATGGCAGTACATCACTTGGAGGCGGATGCGATGGCACGATTGCTAAAACAACAACCAGCATACCTCTTTGTGATTGGACTACGAGAAGTACATGACGCGGTTGACGACATCAAGACCAACAAACAAACCTAGTGGACGACTTCGTTACGAGATTCTAGAAAGGATTTTACGGACATCATTACGGAGCCTGACGGTCTACCTCCAGTACGCAAGTATGATGTCGAGATTAATTAGGAAGGCGACCAACCACCTAAGGAGCGAACGTATTGTATGTCACCAGCGGAGCTCCGAGAGCTTCATGTACATTTGCAAGATTTACTCGCTAAGGGTTGGATTCGTCCGTCTAAGTATCCGTACGGTGCCCCGATTTTATTTGTACGCAAGAAGGACGGTACCATGCGTATGTGCGTAGACTACCGAAAACTCAACGACCTTACGAGGAAAGACCGTACACCGTTACCCCGGATCGATGAATTATTCGATTCGCTAGATGGGGCTCACTATTTCAGTACGTTGGACATCTAGAAGGGCTATCACCAAGTTCGAGTTAAAGAGCGCGACATCCATGAGACAACATTCCGAACTCACTACGGACCGTTTGAGTAATGCGGTCTACCCTTTGTACTCAACGCCCCAACGGAATTCCACGCGACGATGGATCGAGTTCAAGCCCCTTACCTTGGCAAGTTATGTGTGGTATATATGGATGACGTGCTGATATATAGTCGGACAGCCTATGAACACCTCGAGCACATTCGAATCGTGTTACGAGAGTTGTAGCGATACAAGTTGCACATAAAGCTCTCTCAGTGTGACTTCGGACGAACAAGCGTTTACTTATTGGGACACGTGGTGGAAGTTGGACCGATCCGAATGGACCCCGATAAAGTGGAGGCCGTACAAAGTTGGCCCCGGCCGATATTTGTGACATAAGTACGAGAATTTCTGGGACTTACTGGACATTACCGGAGATTTATCAATCTATTCGCAACCCTAGCAACCCCATTGATGGATTTGACCAAATAAACACCGGAATTACGCTTGACTCCTCAAGCCCAATCATCATTCGAGCAAATTAAAGACGCGATGGTTCGCGCACCGGTACTAGTAATTCCCGACACTTCTCTTAATGCACGTATGCAAGATATACTATGTACACGGATGCTTATGGATTTTCCGGACCTATGTTATTACAAGACCAAGGTATCGGACTAAAACATGTTGCGTATCATGCTCGCAAGATGAGCAAGCATGATGTATAGTATCATGTCCACGAACAAGAGTTATTGGCATTGCGCGACGCTCTAATGAAGTTCCGTTTGTGCATGGATGTGCGCGATTTACGGTAATTACGGATCACGACACGTTGCGACACTTCTTTCGGAAAAGCGACTTATCTGCTCGACAAGTGCGATGACTACAAATTCTAGCGCCTTATCAGCGACATATGACATCGCATACAAGAAGGGAGCAATCAACCATCCGGATGCTCTGTCTCGCCGACGTGACATGACGAACTCATTACAAAAGCTGCAACTCTTACGCGATTGGACCAACGACGAAGCAAAATGGGAGATACACGCGCAAGTTGTTTCCTTGGAATCCCGGTTTCATCTTGATTCTAGACTTCATACGGAAATAAAAGACTTTTAGGACTCAGATAAATACATCTTACCCGGAAATCTCTGTTGTTGTGGGACCACTTGCTAATATGACGAGATCGCTCCTTTCGTCGCTATGCTCGTCATACGACCCTTTATCGCTATGTACAATTCCTAACATTATCATAGTCCTGTATCTAAAGATACGTAGCTGCTAGTTAGAGGAAATACCGCTATTAATGACAAGTATCAGCAGATATTACTCGCTAATACTGTAATCTTCCAGCGTCATCGTCGTAGACTATGACATCTGCCTACCCGGGTGGTACGTCAACCAAATGCACTCGTGTACGCCTACGGAGCAAGACTATACGTTCCGGACGTTTCTACATTGTGATCGATGGTAATGTACGAACTACACGACGCACCGACCGCGGGACATCCTGGTATTACCCGACTACTAGTAGCAATATCCCAAACATTTTGGTGGCCTAGCATGAAGTGGACATTACAACACTATGTACACAACTGTGTTACTAGTTAACGTAACAAGGCAGCGCGACACAAGCCTTATGGTCTCCTTCAACCGGACGAGGTACCTACCAAACCTTTCGAACATGTATCGCTTAACATGATTACGGACCTACCCGAATGCGATGGAAATGATGATGTGGTGGTATTCGTTTGTATGCTTACGAAACGGACGATTGTCGAAATGATTACAAAAGCAATAACATCGGAGCAATTAGCGAATATTATGCACCGCGTTGTATTCTTGTGTTTTGGACTACCACGGAAATTAATATCTGATCGAGATTCCCGGCTTATTATGAGCGAATTTTTGCAAACCCTATTTAGGGCTGTTGGCACCAAGCTCAATATTTTTACGAGCTATCATCCACAGGCGTATGGCCATACTCAGCGAATGAATAAGACGCGGGGGCAAGTCATACGTTGTTACGCGAAGCCCTTACAGGACGATTTGGTTCAACACCTTACCAACGTGCAGTTTGAGATCAACGCAGCGGTTTCTACGTCGATGACTATGTCTCTGTTGTGAGATCCCCATGGTGGGCACGATAATGGACACATCCGTACGTTGTACTCCGGGGGAGTCTTGGCCCTTCTCTCTCGCCAATAGTGGATGTACTGCGGGAGCCCGTTGCTCGGGCAGTACGGGGATATATATATGACATATATCCCCAATGGGTACCGACTTTTCGGCGCGGTACTTGGTTACGGCGTTCGACTCCGGACACGGAGGTGCCGGGTTCGATTCCCGGTGATGGCATTTCCGTGTAACCCTTTGACAGGTTATGGGCCCTCCGCGTATGACGCGGGTTGCTAGGGTTTGACCGGAGTCGATGGGATGGTGTCCATTAGGGGGAGTGTTGTGAGATCCCCGTGGTGGGCATGATAATGGACACATCCGTACGTTGTACTCCGGGGGAGTCTTGGCCCTACTATCTCGCCAAGATCCCCTTTCCGTGTAGCCCTTCCACAGGTTATGGGCCCTCCGCGTATGACGCGGATTTGTAGGGTTAGACCGGAGTTGATCGGATGGTGTCCATTAGGGGGAGTGTTGTGAGATCCCCATGGTGGGCACGATAATGGACACATCCGTACGTTGTACTCCGGGGGAGTCTTGGCCCTTCTATCTCGCCAACAGTGGATGTACTGCGGGAGCCCGTTGCTCGGGTAGTACGGGGGTATATATATGACATATATCCCCAATGGGTACCGACTTTTCGGCGCGGTACTTGGTTACGGCGTTCGACTCCGGACACGGAGGTGCCGGGTTCGATTCCCGGTGATGGCATTTCCGTGTAACCCTTTGACAGTCTCCATTTAAGGTGACAATGAGATTCGAGCCGACATCTCCAACAACGGCTACACTTGGAGATAACGAACCCATCCATACTTTACCGGAGCAAGTAAAGGTTATGGTCGGAATGCACAAACTTGCCCACGATTGCGTCAAGGCAACTCAAAAGCATATGCAAGAATCTGCAAATCAGCACCGGTTACAAGTACATTTTACAATTGGCGACAAAGTTCATCTCAAGGCGGCGAATCTACGATTCATACAACAACCATGTTCTAAACTACGCGACCGCTACATTGGACCATATTTGATTACGGAGAAGGTTTCCCCGGTTGCGTTTCGGCTTAAGCTACTCCCCTATAGTACGGATCCGCGATGTTGTACACGCCCGTTTATTGAAGAAGTGGAATTCAGCCACACAACAAGCCGACAATGCGTAACGAATTCCGATTGTGCACGACGCGAAGCGATTTAAGGTCGACTCACTACTCGACGTGGCCTTCAACTCTAACGCCACCGGACTTTGTTCAAAGTTCTATCGAGAATTTTCTGCGACCCCTGACTTCGTGAGATCTCGCAACTGTTGGCATGCAAGAACCCCGAAGATACCAAGGTCTTGAGTGTTGCACAACCGAGGACGGGGGTACTTAAGGAGGGGAGAGTGTCATATCCTAGCCCATTTGCCTGAGTTCTAGTAGATGAGAGTATTACTTTCCGTGAGTTGTACATGCTACATCTTAGCGATATTCAGTGACTCTCTCATTGTCATCACGGCAGTACCATTGTATAGTTCTAGTAGATGAGAGTATTACCTTCCGTAAATGGTACATGCTACATCTTAGCGATATTCAGTGACTCTCTCATTGTCATCACGGCAGTACCATTCTATAGCCGTATTTTCCGGGCAGTACATAATTACTAGCATTATGTCTTTTAGATAGTTCGACTTTATACAGTTCATAGGGCTTGTGCGATAATATTTCATAAGACGGTAAGGATAGTCTCATATGATGTGCATCGTTGGTAGTAGTTCGGTTTAGTTCTAGGGCAGCACAAGCTACCGGTTCTAAGGCTGTTTCTAGAACACTTGAGGCGCAGATATTTAAGGACGAGGATTTACTGGCCGAGGGAGAGAACCCGGACCGGTATAGACCAAAATAAAGCCGCACTCGGAATGTAAGAAAGCTTGTCCCTAAGACAATATTATTAATTCTCTTTACTCCATACAAGTAGATCCAGAGATTAGGGTCTACTATTAGCCTAAGGTTGCCAACTTAGTCTGACCGAATTGGCATCTTACAATCATGGCTGTAAGTGAGGATAGAGGACAAAGCGAGGTGGTTAGCGACGAGATAGATGTCTACCATCCAGCGTGTGCCGAAGGGCGTGGGGGTGGGGGTGCATGTGTGTTGGTGAGGGGCGAGGAGAGTGTTGGTGTCATTGGGGAGGGTGTAAAGGTACTGTGTATACGGTGAGTTGATGCATTTGGAGTGGCGATACGGTGTGTGCTCCCAACGGTGAGCGGGGTGAGGATGACGGCGTTGGGGGAGTGGGAGGAGGTGGAGAGGACATCGGTGATGGCGTATTCCATGGCGCAGCGCATGTATTCGTGGTCACATTCCGGGTTTGCGATGTTAGTGCCTTGCCTAGTGTGTGGGCGTTGCTGTTGCTGGGTGAGAAGATGACGTCTTCATGATAAAGTGAGTAATATGTGTGGGGGTGTAAGGACTTGTTGAGGGAGTCGGAGTAGAGTACGGTTTGTGTGTGGAATGTATTCCGGAGGGCAGAGAAGAGGTCTTCCCTAGTGGCCCAACAATTAAGTGTGGTGATGACGGGGTTGGGTGAATGTATATCCGAACGTGAGCCGAGTCCAATGATGAGGCGGTAGACCTTTCTTCCGAATGTGCGGTGGGCGAGGTCGGGGCGGAAGAGTTGGAAGCGGTATCGGATGCGTGGGCCCTAGAGGGCTGTGACCGCGCGGTCGCTTGAGATAATGAGAATGGTCATGTCTCGAAGGATGGGGTGTGTGTATATGGTGATTTTCCTGTGGGTAGCATGTCGGGATCGGGTTTGATGAGGTCGCGGTTGACTGTGGTGAGGGGGTGTGTCCATGCGGTGTGTCCAAGAGTGGAAAGGATGGGGGAGGTGGCGGGAATGAAACCGTTGTTAAATGCGGAAAGTGTTGTGGGGGAAGAGGGATCGTACTGATGGTGTCATGTAGATGTAGGTAAGGAGCCCATTGGACGTCATGTAGGCGGGTCATGCCTCGTTTGCGAGTCCTCGTCGCGAGTCAGGCATCGTTTGCACACGTCGCATCAACATGTCTCGGGACCCTGAGTTGGGCGGCAGTGGGAGTGGACGGCGAAATGCTGGCACTTACAACATTGGGTGATGGGAATGGGGTTCAAGCGGTCGTGGACATTGAGCATTGTGAGGAAGGGTGTGGGTTAGAATACTTAGGTGGGCGTGGAAGATATGAGGCGGAAGCCTTCGTCGAGTTGAAGTTGGGTGTTCCATTCCGTGAGGCGTTCCCGGGCCCATTAGAGCATGTACCGATCTATTCAATGTCCTTATGTTTGGAGAGGATGCGGGTGACGTCGCAGGGAGTGTAGGGGGTGTCCGAGGGCCATAGATATTCCGCGTCGATGTGTGTGATAGGGGCTATGTGGGACGGGGCATTGAGATGGGGTGGGCGGAAGCTGGAGGAGAGCGTGGGTGTGTGGTGTGTCAGATGGGAAGTATAAGTGGAAGCAAACATGGGTGGATTGCAGTGGGGGTGTGGCTTGTTTGGGGGTGTGTTGGGTGATAGGTAGGCGGTTATGAATGGTGTTGAGGGCTTTTGTGAGTGTGAGGACTGCGGCTAAGAGACGTATGGGGGCTGAGAGGGGGTCGTCTGTGCCTTCAAGAGTGGACATGGTTTTGCATGACTTGAGGACGGAGGAGTCGGAGGCGCGGAGGAGAAGTTGTGGCCATGTGGTGATACAGTTTTCTTGAGGGAAGTGAGGCGAGAGAGGAGGGACACGTGTGTGTGGAGGGGGGTGAAGTTGGAGTAGGCTTGTTTGTTGATGTGTAGATCGGTGATGTGTGTGGTTTTGACGCGGAGCGAGGCGAGGAAGGTGTCGTCTTGACGGGTGGAGTGGTCCCGGAGTGTGGAGGCGATGGGGTTGGTAAGTGTGTGGGCGGGGATTGGTGGAATATAGTGCCATCGTCGCCTTATGCTCGGACAAGGAATCGGAGGCTGGGTGGGGCGTAGCCGAGTGACATGAAGGATTATGTTGGCCAATGGTTGTAGAGGGTGGAAAGAACTATAGCACATGGCATGAGAACCAAGCGAGAGCAAGTACAAGCTAGCTAGACTAGAGCATAGTGCAGGAGAGGGTGCTAAACCGTGCACACACGATCAATATGGGAGGTAACTATTGCAAACGTAGCTACAATCACAATCACGCAAATAGGACAGTCACAGAGACAACCAGCCCGAGGCGTGGTGTCGGGAGAACAAAAATGAGAGAGTTGTAGCCCAGCGACAGCTATGTACCGAATCAAACAGGTTATCGGAATGTCCGATCTAGACATTTACTAATCATATCTAGAATAGCTTACAATAGCTATCTGCAACTAATAACTAGACGATATTACTTACAACACTCCCCTTGAAGGTAGCTACGGGATGAAGCGTTGCATTGGGTCTTCTCCTCCTAGGATTGCACTTCGGTGTCTTGTTAGTGCAGGTCTTGGGAGAGGCTTGGTGAACATGTCGGCCACCATTTGGTTAGTGGGGAGGTACCTCAACTTGATGGTTCCGTGCTCCACGTGGTCTTTGAGGAAGTGCCACTTCAAACCGATGTGTTTGGTCTTCTCGCTGACCAAGGCATTTTGGGAGTACGCGATGTCGCTTTGGTTGTCCTCCCATATGGTGGTGGTTTCGGTGATGGGCGCGCTGAAGATCTCCCCCATAAGTTGGCGGAGGTGGAGTCCCTCCATGGTGGCGTCAACCGCAAAGTAGTACTCGGCTTCACAAGTGGATTGGGCCACACAAGTCTATTAATTGGACTTGTACCTGATGGGCCCGCGTCCGAGAGTGAAAGATAGCCCGATCGAAACTTGCGGGTCCTGCTGTCGCTTGCCTGGTCAGCGTCGGCAAAGCCTGTAAGTTGGAAAAAGTGGTCCGTCCCCCCCCCCCCCCAACGTCAGGCGCATGTCGATGGTGCCATGGAGGTAGCGAAGGACCTTTTTGAGAGCCTGCACCTGTGGGTCCGTGGGGGGTGCTTGGGCGGAGCCGAGGATGCTCAACGCCGTAGAGACATCGGGACGCGTGCAAACGGCCGCGTACAAGAGGCTGCCCAATAGGCTTGGGTAGACGTCCTTGGCCACCCCGGTAAGGGGGGTGAGGTCATGTGCGCGAGTCCGGCGAGGAAGCCGGGGTCCACGGGAAGGGACGATGGCTTAGAGTCGGTCATGCCGTACTTGGCGAAATTGTCGCGCAAGTACTTGGACATGTCTAGCAAGATGGTGCGGGCCGAGCGATCGCGGGTGATGCGCATACCGAGGAGTTGGGAGAGGTCGCCCAGGTCCTTAATCTTGAACCGTGCACCAAGTTTAGCCTTGAACGAAGCAAGCCATGTGGCATCATTGCAAGCTGCGGGAATGTCATCCACGTACAAGTAAAGTGCGATCATGACGAAGACGTGACCGGTGCGGAAGATGTATATGCACGGGTCGGAGACGCATTGTTGCCACCCATGGTCGACGAGCTATGCATGGAGTAGCATGTTGAACTCGCGAGGGGACTGCTTAAGTCCGCAGAGTCAGCGCTTGAGATGACGCACCTTGGACGTGCTATCACTGAGTCCGAGGGGCTGGCGGATGTACACGTCCTCCTTGATGGGGGCGTAGAGAAACGCAGTGTCGATTTCAAGTTGACACAACTCAAGGTCGCGTGCGGCTGCGATGGCAAGGAAGAGGTGCAGGCTGGCCATGCGGATGACGGGGGAGAACGTCTCCTTATAGTCTAGGCCAGCGCGTTGGCTGCAGCCTTTGGCGACGAACCGTGCTCTGAAGCGGGAGATATCGCCTGCGGTTTCGGACTTTACTTTGTAGATCCACATGTTGTTAACGACCACGCGGCCGGGGGGAGCATCGACGAGTTTCCGCGTGCCGATGTCCATGAGGGAGGAATATTCATGTTGCACAGCGGCTTGCCATTGGGGGGCCTGGGCGATGTCCAACGTAGCCCGGTACGATTTCGATTCCACACACTCTCGGGCGGAAAGGAGAGCGACGGCGGTAGGTGATGTGCCGGCATGTGTGTGTGTGGGGGGGGGGGGGGGGGGGGGGGGGGGGCAGTGATAAGGTCGGGCACGTGGGGTTGCTCGAAAATGTCCTCTTTGGCTTTGCCTTGTTGAGTGTCAGAAAACGCCGTGACAAGTGTCGGCGGATAGTCGGACATGTGGGCAACAAGTTCGCCGTAGCGAAGGGGATGAGACCGGAGTCGAGCCTTGCGAGGGACTGTAGGAGGGGGTTGGGGGTCGGGCAAGGTGGTGTCGATAGGGTGGAATTGGGGTGAGTTGTCCTGCGGAGGATCGTCATCCGAATGGTTGGGGATGGCCGAGTCGATGGGGAGGCGTGCGCCGAAGCCCGGAGTGGTTTCCTTGAAGACAACATGGACGGAAGTGGTAATGCGGCGAGTCTCGGGG
Source organism: Tetraselmis chui (assembly GCA_026401115.1). NCBI lineage: Eukaryota > Viridiplantae > Chlorophyta > Chlorodendrophyceae > Chlorodendrales > Chlorodendraceae > Tetraselmis > Tetraselmis chui. The sequence goes on from JAPMLY010000034.1 coordinate 296,535, forward strand.
TTGTACACGCGGTACCCTCTTGATCCATGAACACACGGAATGGCATGAAGGGGGTTAGAGCCGCCGCTTCCCGGAACGGAGTTGTACGCCTTATCCAAGTACCGCCAAAAGTCGGTTCCCGATGTGAACATATTGTGCATATGAACCCATAGCATCGCATCGCGACTGAGCTATGAACACCTATAGCGAACAGCTATAGGTGGAGGGCAAGGACTCCCCCGGAGTCCAGCGTACGGATGTGTCCATTAGTAGTCCTATGGAGGGATATGATAACATACCCGGGTGCGTCAAGGGGATAGCCAACCATGACGCCACGAAACGCTTTCTCACCGAGTTTCCGACGCATCTTGTCGGGCACTTTGGCGAAGACAGTGCACTGGAAGACGCGGAACTTGGATGCGTCAGGCACCGACGACGTAAGGAGAGTGAGGGGAATGCCACCAGTGAGGCCGACCGAGCGGTTGTACCTGCGGTTGCGGAGGTACATAACACTGCTGACAACGCACGACCACATGGAATTGGGGACGGGTGTGGGACGAAAACCTTGGACAACTGGGTCTAAAACGTTGCACGGATTTAGTCCCGCTTTTTTGTGATCGAAACTGTAGTAATTGAGGGACTAAATCCTTGCTTTCGCCAAAATCAAGTCCTCGTACACATGTTCTGTGTGACATACTACATGAATTTGACTTATATTTGACTTCCGCGCGCGAGGGCTGCACCGGTACCTGCAGTCTGTGGGACTGGGAAGTAGACATATGAGGGGCTGAGGTCGACAGAACGGTAAACCTCCCTTGGCGACGTTGTGGCGATTTGCCTTGCCAGCCTACAGCTATGCGAGGATAGGTTGGTGGTAAAAGCTTGAAAGGCAGGAAACAAGGTGAGAATAACACGGGCGGCACCGGAGACCGACAAAGTCCGACTGCCACAATGCAAAGAAAAGGAAGAAGCCGGACAACACGTCAAGAGCCCCATCTCCGGCTCCAATTCGCGGTGCAACGCTTGTCACCCATAGCGCTTCTATTGCTGCAACGGTTGCGGTGCCGTCATGGAGAAGGTCATCTGCTAGGCCGAGTATTAAGCGGGCTACGACTAAGGGTGGTACGGTCCTCTCTACGGTGAGTCGCTATAGGGGTTGTTTGTGGCTGCTCAGACTTTCAGCTTGTCCGTATGGTAACTCGCTAGAGATTACTCGTCCTGCCGTCAGCGCTCTCCGCCACAGAAAGACCGTTACCAATCTATCGCGGTGGACGGTGGTAGTCTCGTTGTTCTCGAAATATGCATCGATTCGTGCACGTGTAAGTACTGGAAAGCTTAGACGAAACAAACACAGTCAACGCTTGTACGGCCTATAGCCGACAACGATAAAGCTCATCCTTGCACGTGCCTTAAGTCCCGCCCAATGAGTCAAAGCATTCCCCGGTACCGAGTAATTCGTTTCAATAAGAGCGGGGGCTAAAATTCCCCCGCCAGAATACTATGTCTATGGCGGTCTTTGTGAGGAGGGCGGCTTGCGCGGCCAATAACGGAGGGAGATTTTGGATGCGGGGAGTCAAACTGTGCACGCACACTATCGCTGTGGAGATTTTTGCATGGAGATATTCGACAGCACACATGAACACACACACACACACACACACACACACAAACACAAACACACACAAACAAACACACACACACACACACACACACACACACACACACACACACACACACACACACACAAATCATGCATCACTGATTCAGTAGGCACACATCCACGCACACTAATAGACTGATTGACTCACGTATGAACGTAATCACACACGCACACACACACACACACATGCGCACACACACACACACACACACACACACACACACACACACACACACACACACACACACACACACACAGCAAAATAATGCATCACTGATTCAGTAGGCACACACCCGCGCACTCTAACAGACTGATTGACTCACGTATGAACGTATACACACACTCTCCACATACACACACGCGCACACGCGCCCATCAGCAAACACATGCATGCTTGTACGCACAAACACTTACCCCCGCTCTCTCTCTCTCTCTGACCTTCTTTTTCACACTCACACACTCGCGCACACACACAACGAAACAAACAAACAATCACACATATGCACGCGCGCTCTCAGAAAAGCAGCACGCATCAGCGCTACAAACACACGCATAAGCACACAGATGCACTCTCTCTCTCTCTCTCTCGCACACACATCAACACGCGCATAACAGGATACAGACGCATCAGCACACATTAACACACACACACACACACACACACACACACACACACATAGGAAAAGACATGCATCACTGATTCAATAGGCACACACTCGCGCGCGTTGACAAACTGATTGACTCACGAATGTACGTAAGCACACTGACAAACACTCTCCCGCCCTCACACCCATCAGCAAACACGAACACACTTAGGCACAAAGTGACGCCCCCCCCCCTCTCTCACGTACTCATGCAGGCACACACACACACACACACACACACACACACACACACACAACGAAACAAGCAATTAATCACGCATACATAAGCACGGGCTCGTACAACAAAGCAGCACGCAACTGTGGCGGTTAGCCTCCTCAAGCTAAACGCTAGCACAAATCAGTTCTAATCTGTCTAGTTCTGTCGTTGCAAGATGGCAAAATGATGTTGTCGAGAGACGATGGTCAAAGATGTTTCACCGCTGTACTTAAGCAGTATATGTTGTATGTGAACAATGGAATTGTTAAATGGTTCTGTCACCTCCCTCTACTGCACTGGGCTTAAATAGGTTTCTGCCCAGATTGCTTACGCCTGCAAGCTACGCTTACGTGTCAGGCGTTAGGGCTGTCTAACCGTCGTCATCTGTCATGAGACGCGGCCTTCCTAGCATTGGGTTTCACGACGCGGCTCCTTCTGCATCGAAGAACTCGCTAAGGCGCGTCATCTGGCTGGTTAGATTAATTATGCGTATTTGTACGTACCGGGAGGTACTGGTCGTACTGTAGCATCAGCACCCTTATGAATATTGCAGTAGCGACGTACCCACGTTTGTACGTCCGTCCTATGGAAAAGCACGAATTAGCGTTTGTAACGAGTACATGTACAATGTCCTGCAATGTACTGTTGCAGGACTGTACTCGTCACACAATCCAAGGGGTTTACAAAGCAGGGGGAGGCTCCGTTTGCCAAAAGTGTTGATCTCTTACATTTTTTGCTCGCAAGGGGCCCAGGGCCCGGTACGTACGCTAATTGAGGGAATCGGGAGGGAGGGTTGCGTGAGCTGTGCTCGCGCAAAGGCAGAAGGTGGACGACCTATGTGTGTCGGCGCGTCATATAGGGGTAACGCATGTCTGTGTTTTACCGACAGTGTCATGCGTACTCTAGCGGTTAGAATTTGTAACGTCGTGGCAACGCCCGACTATTCTCGCCCCCAGTGTAATTTAAACCTCTATAATTTCAATATGACCATTTACAAAGCAGGGGGAGGCTCCGTTTGCCATGTTGTCGCCATTGGGCGGGTTGTTCGTCGTTGGTTGGCCACCCCATGGTGTGAGCCAACCGAAGAGGAACCACTCTGACCGTCCTGCAAGGGCGGTCGGGTCGATGTAGTCGAGGACGACGCTGGACTCCGTTGACCAGCCACCGAAGTGTTTGATCTTCTGTAGCGTAACTCCGATGCTGTAGGCGGCTGTCGCAGCCCCTTTTCGGAGGGAGTGTGATGTCCAGCTGTAACCCTCCGGGGGTCGTTCTTGCAGTGCCATCGTGACTTCGGAGAGCCATCCCGTGAGCGTGTTGGCTGTCCATCTGTCGTGTCGTTCGGAGGTGCTAATCGCCCACCGCGCTGTCGTGTATTTTCCGTCCGAGAGCGTGTGTCGGATAGCGTCGAAGAACAATAACATTTGAACTATCTCGCTGTGTACTGTAGGGGGTAGGTGACATAGTAGTTTGCGCTCTGCTGACACTTCGCGTTGTCCCTTCCTTGTACGGTGGTACAAGCGTAGTCCGTCTGCCTCGGAGGCGACGAGGTCTTCTGTTAAGCAGCCTATGCCTGCGCCCCCTCTACTGAAGAATAAGTAGAGTAGTACCACCGTAGTGCATGCCCGTAGTAAACGTACTTGTTCGCGTGCTGGGCTGGCTTGGAGCAATTCACGCGACGTGGCCGCCGTGAGTTGGAGTCGTAGGGCTTGAGCCATGCGTAGGGCTTTTACGATGATAGAGGCGGGTAGGTGGACCCGTACCGTCGTGTCGTCAATCGCGACTTGAGAGGCCGCTAAGCCTTTTCTCACTTTCGCGACCAGATCTCCGAGGGCAATTGCTTCGAGGCCGTGGTCCTTGAAGAAACCGTTGACCGCTGAGAGCTACGGCTGGAGACATGAGGCCTTGATAGTACCTAGTTGACCTAGCCATGCGACGTAGCGTGCCATGTGTGCCGGTGTGGCCGCTAGCGGCGCGAGTCGTTGCTCCGTACAGAAATCGAAGTAGCGGCGTATAGTACTGCCGTACGTTGCTGCCGTGCTAGGGGCCCATGCTGCGGCGAGGAGAGCCAAGGTCTTGGTGCCCAGTGCGTCAGAACCGAGAATTTTGGTCATGTACGGTTTCATCGTCTCGATCCACGGGTTGGTGGTGGCTGTGACGGTAACTCGGTACTTAGGCAGTGCTTTGCGGCCGGGCTGGTGGTGCGGGATTCTTGGCGCGTTGTGTACTCCCGTAAATAGTGCTAACGTAGCACTGACCGCCCCTCGCCTCAGATAGAGCCACGCCGGAAGGGAACGCGGAAGACTGTCACAGGCCAATGTGGACTGCCTGTTGTACCGCGTAGCGCCCGCCGTCCGGGTTGGAACAAGTTTTGGCGTGGCGTGATGATGATTTCCTCGGAAGCCAGCTCGGTAAGCGCCTGGTGCCAGACCTTGCCTGTCCAGCGCGGGGCGACTACGGTAGCTGCTGCTCCGCTCTGTCGAAGTTTCTCGACGAGGTTGGGTAGGAGGGGCCAGGGTGGGTTGCACCAATTGTTCTCCTTGCGCCAATCGTTGTCTGAGAGGTGTATGGCGTCCACAGCCTCGCACGTGGGGTCCTTCCAGCCAGCGTTGTACCGGGGTAGTAGGGTGTTGAGGGCCGAGGCGAAGCGGTCGATCGAATGCTGTCCGAACCTCGCATCGAGTTCTGCGAACAGTACCGGGTCTAGTCGCCAGTCGTCGCTGTCTAGATGTCGACTGAGCTTGTCGGCCCACACGTTGGCCGCTGACCTGATATAGCGGGCCCTGATCGTGATAGAGTTCGTATCGAGTAGGCACCATAGTCGTCGGAGTTCGTCCATCATAACTGGCGACCGTGAGGTCAGGCCAGTCAGAATGTGACATACTGCTTGGTTGTCCTCGTGCAGGAGGACGTTGCGGCCTGCCAGTTGTGGTAGGAAACTCTCGACAGCGTGACGGACGGCCTTCAGCTCCTTCCAGGTAATGTGTTGTTGTTCGTCCTCCTTGCTCCAGAATCCTCGAGCCTCGACTTGCTCGTTTAGGACCGCGCCCCAACCATACCCGGAGCTGTCCGTGTGTAGATATGCTGTTTCCACGGGTTTGTGGATGGGCTTGCCGTTGGACTGACTGGGCACCTCTGTCCACCACTGTAGGTCGCGACGTAGCTGGGGGGTGAGCCGGACGAGGCCACCCCACTTCTCGCCGACGACGGAGTGAAGTTCGCGGAGGAAGAACCTGGCCGCCGGAATTGCCAAGAAAAGGTATTGGGCCTGACCTGCGAGTGACTGCAGGTCTTTGACGGGTAACCAGCGCGCGTTCCGTGTAGCTCTGCCGATGAGGTGTCTGGCCTGTTGTGCAATCTTGTTGAGTTTTTGCTCCGGCGCGTAGAAGTAGCCTGACGCTGTGTCGATGTCGATACCCAGATGGTGCCCGACTTGCGCTGGTGTCCAGAAACCCTTGGTGGGGTGTCGGAGGAGACCGAGCCGGTCGAGCAGCTGTGACAGGCGGTGGCGTAAGGTAAGCGCTTCCGCCTCTGTAGACGCGAAGAGTAGAAAATCGTCGACGTAGGGTAGGATTCGGGCGCCTCGCCACCGCGTTCGTCTGAGGTAGGTCTTCGAGCTGCTGTTCGTCGGTGGGGTAGGTGCTTCGGGGTCCGGGTTGCGCAGGAAATTTACGAAGGTGAGCGTCATCTTGCAGAAATAAAACGGGGATAGGGACCAACCCATAGGTAGCCCGGCTAGCCTGTAGAGTTGGCCTCGGACGTTGACGGTGAAGTAGTTTCGGTGCGCTGGGTTGATGCCCAGTGCGTAGAATCCGTCTTGTAGGTCGAAGCTGAACATATAGTCCCCCTTGCGGGTGAGGTGCCTTACCCCGAGTAGGGTCTCCATCTTGAGTCGTTTTCGCACGCAATACTTGTTGAGTGGTCGTAGGTCGCAGATTAATCGCCACTTGTTGACGCCCGGTTTTGGGACTAGGAATAGTCTGGAGACGTAGTCGCTGCAGGTCGAAGGTTCCCAAGCGCCGGCCTGTACAAAGCGCGCTAATTCGCGTTCGACGAATTCTAGTTGGGCAGGGGTAGCGTCGAGTAACGACACTCCTTGGTTGAATCGTGGGGGTGGGCGGTTGTTTTTGAACGGTATCGATACGCCCTCCCGGATCCACTGTAGGGTTTGCACGCTCGCGCCGATTTTCTCCCACTCGCGCGAGCTCCGTCGCACGCGATGTCGCATGTAGTCGGAGGCAGGGCTGCAGGAATCGGCGCGGCGGTGCACACCATCAGCCCTCTGCCTCGGGCTCGGGCTTTTTGTTTTGGCGAGTCTTGTCCTTGTCGCGCTTCTCTCGTTTTTCCTTGTCCCTGATTTCCTTGTCTTTGAGGTTCTTGTCCGGCCTCGCGGTAGGTCTGTCGGGGTTGCCTCCGTCGCCCCTGCCGGGCGTCGACTGCTTAAAGGTTTGAGCGGCTTGAGCTTTTGCGGCCGCGTGGAGACTAACTTCGAGGCGTTTGTCTTCCAGGGCCGCGAGGAGGCCGTCGACGCCGTTGGTGCTGCGGTCGGCCGCCTGTGTGTCGAAGAATCTGGAGTAAACGAGGCGTTCGGCGACTCGCTCCTCTCCGGTAAGGGCCTTCTTGCCTTTGAATCGTCGAACGTAGGTAAGTCGCGACTCGACGGCTTGCGTGACAGTCTTGTGTGTCCAAACGGCCGCGTCTGTAATATCCCAGGCGTGCGCTCGTTCCGCTTCGGTAGCGGTTGTCGAACGAATTGTTGCCAGAGCTGTTTCGAGCGCCGCGTCCGCGGCCGCAGAGTAAACGCCATAGCACGCTAGGTGTCGATACTCGTCTCGTGAGGAAATTCGTTTCTCCTCGGTTAGGAACCTGTCAGTCTCGTCGTGTCGAGGCGTCCACATGCCCGGTATAGAAGCGTTGACAAGCGGTAAATTGTCGTTGAACGCTCGTGGGAGTAAGTCGATCCAATCGCGCGGGTCGATGTACGCGGGCTTGGTCGAATGAGCAGATACAGGCGTGGCGTACTCGTCCACGCTCCCACCCTCAGAGACTGCGTCGGCAGGTACTGACGGAATGTTATGCTGCTTGGTAGGGGCTGGCGGTTTCGTCTGGTCGCCGTCTACCTTTAGGAGCAGCTGGTTAACAATATTATACAAGTTTTCAAACTGCGCTGCAGATGGTGGCGCTCGGATGTCCCCGCTGTCGTCCCCCGTTGGGTACAGGTGTTCTGGTAGATTGTCTGCCATAGTTGCCGTGTGAATGTTTTCGATAGTAGCTACACCGTGTGCTAGTAGAGATCAGTCACCTTACTAGACTGCTAGAGTCTAGATGCCATTGCGTGAGTTGTGCTCGCGCAAAGGCAGAAGGTGGACGACCTATGTGTGTCGGCGCGTCATATAGGGGTAACGCATGTATGTGTTTTACCAACAGTGTCATGCGTACTCTAGCGGTTAGAATTTGTAACGTCGTGGCAACGCCCGACTATTCTCGCCCCCAGTGTAATTTAAACCTCTATAATTTCAATATGACCATTTACTAGCTTAATAAGGGTTGCCGCTAGCTAGTGTCACTTGGGGTAGGGCTTGGGGCATTGCGCGAAGCGTTCCCCCGTCCGCGATGGTGTCCTCGAGGTCAGGGCAAGACGCACCGCTTTACATTAGACCGCTTAACCGCTACGGTGTACGTTTTATTACACATGTGAATAAGTCTTGCAAACCTCTAGTTTTAAATCAATCGCATCTGACCAAACGATGATGATGGTGCCTAGCCGAAGTAACCGTACCCGGTACAGGGACCCTACATCTTTATTATATGGCGGCTGCTGCTCGTCTCGCGCCGATACAGTCATACAGGTACCGGTACGGGCACTACTCTGCCTATGCATTCTGTTCACGCGGTATGGAGACGGACGAATACGCCGTTGTCACCCTCAATTGATATAACGGCAGGAGCTTCTCCGCAGCTCCGGAGACACAAACACACCTCGACATATCGCTACACAGCGCACACGCGAACGCCTGCTGTCTGGGGTAAATAATTCCGATCTCATATCCCTTTGCGACTTGTCGGGTGGCCGATAGGAGACTTCCACGGAGCAGAGAGCCGAACGCCGCGCGCCCGCGCCCGCGCCCGGTTCCTAGATGGCGAATGTTGAGCCCACGGTGGCTACGACCCCAACGTCGAATAACCCCCCCGAGGTGCTATACATTAAGCCGCACGTTGTGGAGTTGCCGTTTAAAGGAGGGTTGCTGAAGAAAGGCGGGGCGCATAAGGGGCAGCTGGGCGGGTCGCTGGCACTGGACGTGTCACGCGCGGTTGCCGGCGGAGGTGGAAAGAAGGGCGTCGCGGATAAAAGGCCGCCACACGAGCGCGACTTTTGTGTTCAGCTGAGTCAGCTACGCGAAACGGCGGTGTCTGCGTTGGGCGATCCAGCTTGGACTGCCGATGCCGTGGATACAGCGGTGCGCGCACTCGGCAGCTTTCGTAGCTCTTTTCTGTCTCATATTTATAGCAATGTTTATAGCTATGAATAAACATCATCCGCACCACTGAAATAATAAATTATATGATAGTAAATTTTAGTTATTCTAATTTGTGTCATTCAATAATAAGATAGAGCAACGCAGCGGAAGGGGTGTCCTCCCCCCCCCCCCCCCCCCCCCCCCCACGTACCGACACAACGACCAACTCCGTCTGAACACCCCCCTCCCTTCTTCCTTCTCAGGTTGCCGAGTACCTTGCCTTGCTCCAGGGGCTAACATGTCAGCATGGCAAGCCCCCAAGCAACCCCTTAACAGACGGCGCCACCATCCCCCCTTCTCGACCTTCTCGAGTCCCGCCCATCGCGAGCTCCCTGTCTTTCCAATGGTATGACATTTTCGACGCCTCGACACGAACTGACAACCCACCGGTGTTAGGGGACGCCGCGATGGAGCTCTCTTCGGTGCTGTTATCTCTAGCGGTGTGGAAAGCTCGCGCTGCGGCGAAGCTGTGCAACCGGCCTAAGTTTAGCGAAGGCGTTTCGAGCGACGAAAGTAGCGCAGCGTATAAGTTGCTACGGCAAGCGGCTGGACTCGCGGCACTGCTCGTCGAGATGGCGGCTTGTGGAGCTTCCTCTCCCCCCTCAGCCTCTCACGACCTTTGCCGCGAGAAGCTCTCCGCGCTGGAGCTGCTCTTCCTTGCGGACGCACAGTCGCTGTCTACGTTACGTGCAGTGGAGAAAGGCAACTCGCCCGCTATCGTCGCCTCCGTCGCGCGTGACACCTCCGAGCTCTACGCCTCGGCCCTGAAGCGGCTTCAAAGCGATAACAGTGGCGCCGGGTGGACCGCTAAAGTGGCAGCGTATGCAGAGTTTAAAGCGGAAGCCTTTCGAGCGCACGCGAACATTGCGAACGGGAAACAGCGGCTGGCTGACGAAGCAGCGGGCGATGCGGTTCGTAGCGCGGAAGAGGCTAAAGGCGTCGCAGCTGCGGCGGCGAAGTTGGGGACGGTCTACGACAAGGCAGGCGGGGTGTTGAGCGACCCAAAGGAGCACGAATTTTTCAGCGCCCACCTCCGCGCGACAGTGCAACACTCGGCGGATAAGATCTTACGGATGAACAGTATGATACATTACAAGGCTCCCTCACCCGACCTCCCCGCCCTCCCGGACCCCACCCGCCTGGCGCAGCCGCTGCCGTACGCTCTTCCACCGCTGTCAGAGCTGGCGATATCGCTGGTGAGCAGCAGCAGTAGCAACGATGACGAGGGGCAGGGCATACATTCCGATGCAGCGACTACTGGGGCGGAGCAAGCAACGACGGGTGCGGAGGGAGAGGGTGGTGGCGGTGGCGGTGATGGGAAGCCGGCGGAGGACGGGGCGTCCGGGAAGCCGGAGAGTCCTCCGAAGGGGAAGAGCTGCTGCTGTGTGGTACAGTAGTTACTGGGCATGCGAGGGGCGACACGGATAAGTTATTGTGCGGATGGATGATTTGCGCCGCTCTCGTGAACTCAGAGACCTCTTACATTAATCGCAGCGCGGGGTAGTAAAGAGTGGCCATCGTGACATCAGGATTATTTCCATGTAAGCTCCATTAGATACAACTATTGTGGCAAATATGTTCAAACAACTTGCATTCCTACCAGCCCAGCGCAATCATAACATCCGGTGAGTGGAACGCTATCGACTTGAAAGGAAGGCTCAAGTGCATGGCCGTATTTAGGTTTTCGGAATCGTCGAATCGGTCCAGTCATCTGGCCGTCAGTGTGGGTGCGTGGGTGGGTGTCCGTTAGTCAGTGTGTGTGTGTGTGTGAAAGTGTGTGTGTGATTGTGTTTCGAGTGTGTCTCCGTTAGTGTGTGTGTGTGTGTGTGTGAGTGTGTGTGTGTGTGATGAGTTTGCGAGAGCAAGCGTGTGTGTGTGCGCTTATGCGCGCGTGTATATTTATGTGTGTATGCGCTCGAGTGTGTGTGTGTGTGTGTGTGTGTGCGCGCGCGAACCCGTGTGTGGGTGGGTGCGCGGGCGTGAAGGTGTATGTTTACAAATGCGTTGTGATCGTGTGTCCATTTCTCCATGTCTGTGTGCTGGTGGGTGGTTGTGCGTGCGACGTGCTAGCTCGCGCACGCGTTTGTTTGTTTGCTTGTGCGTGTGTGTGTGTGTGTGTGTGTGTGTGTTTGCGTGTTCGTGTGCGAGAACTTGTGTGTTGCAAGATGACTTAAACAACTAAGGTACGTCTACGATGATTAAATCTCGGTTTTATAGGTTGTACATCTTCGAAGTCAGTGTGGATCATGGAATGAACACCGACAGTCATACCCCTGCATTGCCTCATCGTTGCACGTGCTAATCTCAATCCTGACGAAGGATGTAGTTTTCCGACGTTTACAAAGAGTAGAGGGTCAACAGCCTTCATCTTCCTTAAAAAATTCCGTTCAAACCCTACATTCATTTACATAATGTATGGCGACGTGATGTTGGTCACTTTTTTGCAAATGATTCAGTTTGTGTGCCGCTTTACTCCCACTCGCCAGTCGCCACACCGTTTGTAGTAGATTCTTCGCAATCCAGGGGTTTTGTCCACTGGTTCATGGTGTCCAGTACACAATACGCTCCCAATAAATGCAATGTGCTGCAACAAAACATCCGCAACCATGTATGGTCAACTCAGGCTTCATTCAATTTCACATTTTTATTACAATGAGCAATACTAATGTTTGGTTATTAATTCATGTAAATGTTCCTTTCAATCTATGCTTCCTATAGTTATTCTTGTAATCAAAATATTTCACTTTGTGCTTGCGTAATGACTTTCGTCTTCTTGATGACGGTGGTCCATTGCGGTCCCTTTTGTTTCCCCTCCCACTTTCCCTGTCCGTGCTCATCTTGTTCTTCTTGTAACCAATTTTGGTCCATTGCTGTTAGTACATGCCCATTTTATCTGAGACGATAGGAACAGGTGGACAACACAAGAGAGATTCCTTCAGCGCCATGTCGAAATCCCCATTGTTTCAAAATGTGAATGGGAAGGACAGTCAAATCAACAAAGCACTACGATCAATTAACATAGAGGCAAATTTTGCAATTTAACTGACAACAATTATCCGTTGCAAGCTAGGCACATTTTTTTCTAGTTGTTGGATCGCCTCTCGTCTACATAAATTCTATGTGGAACAATGACTTACGCTTGAACCTCCACTCAGCTTCAAGAGTTTCGGGTATTGGCATGTTGCTTCTTTTCCTTATTATCCGCCTGATTTATTATCCCCCATTCTTGTCCTTGTTATCCGCAAGAATAAGACAAAAATATTTGACCACAAAAATGGATTTATATCTCATCTTTCACAGTTGGTGGCAAAATAGATATATACCACAAGCAAAGTAAAGCTTTTTTTTTTCTTTTGCGCCCCCGGGATATGGAACATATCCCTAAGGGCACCGCACCGAGTGCGGTAAAAACCGCACTAAGTACGGTTTCAGAAAAAATGACGTTGAACAGCCTTCCCGGGCTTTCTTGACCCTGCAAGTCTGGCTAGGTCTTCTTTGGACTCCTACATGTGCTCTAAATAAGTCGTACGTTGATCGGAGTAGTGGCGGCGCCGTACGCGGTACGCCAACGCGAATCTACCAACAATATGTGTCAATGCCCCCTTGACATGCTCGCTAGTTACGACCGTGAAGAGCCGCCTAAGGTTCTTCCATGACCATATTTATACTTTTTGGAAGCGCATACGCCCCAACGGTGACTATACGCGTGATTGACGGGTGTGGTGACGGTTTAGCCGGAAGCGTGGGTCAATGTGTTGCACCATGGTCGGGGTTTTGGGGCCAACGCGCGTCTACGCGAGAGGCACCTGCACTTCCACCCGGGTGGTAACGGCATCTCATGGGCCCAAAACCTGTAGGCGAGGTCTATGACTAGTGAGGACCCTACTTGACCGGTTTTATAAGGGTAGAATAAGAAATTTGAATTGTTTACAACATGCACCGGGTGAAACCGGCAACTCTCTGAGGGGCCTCCCAACTATGCCATGCAAGAAACTTTCAAGTCAGGGCTAGACCGTGAACCGCCTAAGTCCAACCTTTCCCAAAGGTTGTTGGGGGTTTTTACTCCCCCCCCCCCCCCCCCCCCCGGGGAGTGTGACGTGCGTGAGGGTGGTAGCTGGGAGTCAAGGGCGTGTGGGGGTGAGGTGAGTGGAGATGCGGCGTGTGGTCGTGCGAGATTTGATAAGGTATACGAGGAGGAGATGATAGGATAGTATGCAAGTGGAGCTGTGCAGGCATGGGCGTCGTGTCGAGTCGTGTTTTTGATATGCGTTTATCAAGAGGGTTAGTGCGGAGGGTGAGCAGGGAGGTGAGACATGTAATGGTGGATGAGTGAGGTGTACATGTGCGGCTCATGATTATGGGAAGATTGCCGACTTCGGTACATTGCCAGTGTTGGCGAATGGCATTGGCGAGGGGGTGTATTTATCGCGAATCATTTGTGCGGTGTGGGAGAGGTTGTGGTCTGTGCAGTACTTTCATTCCTGAATCTGAATCTTTTTGATCGAGGAGTATCGTCGGCGGCCGTTCGTGTGTCCGACGAATCGAGGTTCGAGAAGTCGGATGAAGTCGGGTTTGTGTGCCGAGGGTCTCCACGCGGAGGGGAGTATTTCGGCATGGAGGATGGCAGGGCATGAGGTGAGGGAGTCGGGCGAGAGGCCTTCGTCATTATCTACTAGACGGGTGGGCATGTGGGCGGGGTGAGGGGGGTCACAGTCAAGTGGGTATGGGTGAGTGTGGGGGATGTGAATGACTTGATGGGTTTGTTACCAAAGTCCGCCGTTATGGTCTCCCATCGCCTTCCGTTGTGGCGTTCCATGAGGGGGGGGAGGAGCTGCAGCGTGCTTTTGTGGCGGTCGTGTCTAAGGCCGGACACGGTGGGGCAGTTACTGGCCATGTGGCCGTTGCAAGTGAATTGACCACACATGGGGCAACGCAGAGTGGGGTTGTGTGGTAGGAGGCGGGTCTTGTGCACTCCCCACATGAATTCTTGCTTGTGTGTGAATTGGACATTGGTGAGTTATGTGTGTTTTTGTGGAAGGTGAAGTCGCCCCGTCCGCCGCAGCGCGGGCGAGGAGGGCACCGTGTTTGGTGATTTGTGAGAGGGGTGTATGTGTGTGCTTGGTGTTGTACGTGTGTGCATCAGTCTTAAGGTTGGTATACCCTAGGGCATGGGTTCTCCTAGGGTTCGGGGTATGAGTGTGTATGGCCAGGTCCAGTAGCCTATCGACACGTGTGAACCCGTGGTATGGGTTGTGTCGGGTGGGTGTCCATCCGCAACTTGGTTAGCGAGGGTGTCTGCGAGGTCGTTGCCGATTGAGTGGTTGTGTGCTTTGATTTTGCCTAGATGGGCGCGAGTGCATGACTCGCAGCGAGTTTTGAGAGTGTATGTGATGGAGTCAAGTGTGTCGTTGTGAATGTTGTGTCGGTAGGCGGATGGGCAGTTCATGTAGCCTTGGATAAGGCGGAGTGAGCACGCACCATCCGTAAGTAGGTGGGTATGGCCAAGTTGTAGGCCGATATCGATGCCCGTGAGTTCCGCACGATTGATGGTGTGAAATGGAGGAGTGGAGGTCACCGTAATTTTGATACGTGTACCCGGTAGAGTATGACTCCGATGGTAAAAGCTACCCTTGCGAGGAGGATTGTACAACCCTCGACCGGATTGTACAACCGAACACAATGAAATATCGCTCGGCTCGGCTCGATGGACCGCCACCGGCGACGACTGCAACATCAGCATCCACAAAGGGGGTATGAGAACCCAAAATATGCAACACAAAAGGCTTTAAAAACGCCTTGCCGCCTAAGTCGCTTCACGTTGTGCGCTTCTTTGCGTGTGTTGTCGCCTACATCACACTTGTAACCAATGCTTGCATGAATGACCAACGTTGTAATCGATGTCTATTGACGGGGCAATACTCATACAGTAAGTCCAATGTTCACTGAGCTTTGCGTTTCCTTTAGGTTGCTCATTTTAAGTTGCACCTTTCAAAACATCAACGTTGTGGGCATGGTCGACCGACCCCCTTACCAATTAAGCATAACCGCGGCGTTCCCCGGAAAGCTCGTATTTGTAACGCTTCTATTGCCCTCCATAGTAGGGACGAAACCAAGCCTATAGACTTGTCTAGAGGACACCCAACCATCAAAACGGTACGCCTGCAAGGCAGGCTTGCATGTGCACAACCTGCGTGCTTGCTATATGTCTTAGCGGTGTGACTACCAGGTCGTGCGTCGCCGCGAACATTACGCGGTACATAGAATGTCACGATGGCACACGTAGATGCTAAAAAAAAACACTATCGTCGGAGCTGAGCCGGCCCTTGCCCTTGGCTAGCTCGAGTGACGAAAGCTTGTTTATTTTCCCTTCACACGACAACGTTGATAGGCTATGTGGCCTTGCCCAACTTCCGTCGAGAAAATATCGGCCACCTTATATAGGTGGTCAACCGGCCTCCACAGTGCTAAAATCCGTCCTTTCGGGGTAGAACCGCCAAGAACCCGAAGCCTAGCCGTAGACGGCCCCGTCGTGTGGGTTTTGGGCAAGTATCTACCGACTCGCGGCATATAGCCCCGTGTTTTCAAAGGTGCCTTGTCGAAAAGCAAATTTCCGCCGATCACCCAATCGCCCATCATCCCGCGCTCACAATGCACAATCCACGGGCAGCTATCGGGAGGTGGCGGTTGCATTGTCTATAACGGTGGGTTTGTGATATCTAGTCGTACACTAGGGCCGAATATCGCATTCTCGGCACGGCTTCCGGCCGGTCGACATACTACCGCACTCAGTGCGGTAAACCGTTAAGGGCCTCCGGCAGCTATATATACTCCCGCAATAAATAATGTAGAACCGCAGTACATGCTGCCCTGCTGCTAATAATTGATAGCCTCTGAATACCTCCGGTGTCAGGTACCTAGGTACATATGGACAGCGCTGGTTTGCGCTCGATGGTTTGTATATATGGACCTGTCAATTATCGCTACAGTACATTACTTCGTGAAGAACTTGGCGCCGCGGCACCTCCGCGCAAAGTACCGTTTTATTGCAGCGCTGATATGAATGCTGATGAGCTGAAGCAGTGCTCACTCTAATCAACCGTTTCATTTTTAGTCTCTTACCAGCCAGCAGGTCAGTGTAAGCTCAGGGGTGTCTTTGGTCTTTATTCTTTAAATCGCCCCCGTGGGAGACGTCTGTGGTGATTCTTGTGAATATGTGGCCCTTCAAGCTCAAGCGCGCCGTCTCAAAGCTTCTCGCTGTGCTGCGCTCGTCTCCTGTTCGGCGGATACCTGACTCAGCCGTCCCTGAGGATGAGAAACTCACCAGCAGCTGCTCTGATCCCTCCTTCTGGGGGTCGCTGCCCAAGAATGTGCAGGAGGATATTCTTGTGCGCCTTGGACCGAGTTACTTGGGAGTGATGAAGCATGTCAGTTCCGAGATCAGGGCCGCGGCCCGGACGGCGGAGGAAATTGCCTACAATGGAAAAGTGGGCCACATGACCTTCGGTGACATGGGCGTCAGCAAGGATCTGGCGACATGGGCCATAGACCAAGGCTGCCCCTGGACGGCAGTCGATTTCATGAGGGCTGCTGCAGGTGCGAAACTTCCGACTCGCGGCTTCACTCTTTGAGGGGGCACTACAAATACCTCTATCTAGTACCGTCAAGTTGGTGCTACTCTTACAAACAAGTAATTCTGTCATAATGATATTGATGTATGAAACCCTTAATGTAGTATTCTACAGATACTTCGCGACGACTGACGCGCCCGTCCTGAAACAGGCCGCGGCGACATCTTGCTCCTGATCTGGGCTATGGTCGACCGCGATGAGGTATTTGACGAGGTCGTCTGTGCGCGTGCCGCTGCCGGAGGTCACTTGGCAACCTTGGAGTGGGCTCGGGATCATAGCGCGCCGTGGGACGAGAGCACTTGCGCTATGGCTGCCGCCGGTGGTCACCTCTCGGTGCTGCAGTTCGCGCGTCAGCAGGGGTGCCCCTGGGACGAAAAAACTTGCAGCGCGGCTGCCAAGGGTGGCCACCTGGAGGTGCTGCAGTGGGCGAGGGAGCAGGGGTGCCCGTGGAGGGAGCGGAGTATTTGCACAGTCGCTGCAGAGGGCGGCCACCTGCCGGTGTTACTTTGGGCGAAGGAGGAGGGCTGCCGCTGTGTCTTTAACGGTGCGATTGGTAGAGCGGCGGCTGCGGGAGGGCACATGGAGGTGCTGCAGTGGGCTGGTGCGGAGGGTGAGGAATTTTGTGAGATGACCATCGCCTGTGCGGCGGGTGGGGGGCACTTGGAAGCGTTGCAGTGGCTGAGGGAGCAGGGATGTCCGTGGAACGCACGCACATGTAGCATGGCTGCGCAAGGAGGGCACATGGAGCTGCTGCAGTGGGCAAGGGAGCAGGGTGCTCCTTGGAGTGAAGGCACATGCGCGGGGGCTGCTGGAAGGGGCGATCTGCGGATATTACAGTGGGCGAGAGAGGAGGGCGCACCCTGGGACGACACCACGTGCAGCAAGGCGGCGGAGGGCGGTCACCTGGAAGTGCTGAAGTGGGCGAAGGAGCAGGCGGCGCCCTGGGATGAGCACACATGCAGTAGAGCTGCTGCTGGCGGTCACTTTGGCGTGCTGAAGTGGGCGAGGGAGCAGGGCGCTCCCTGGGACGAGGAAACCTGCAGCAGCGCTGCGGCCGGGGGACATTTGTCGATTCTCCAATGGGCGCGCGAGCAAGGGTGCCCCTGGCACGCGATGACATGCCAAGGAGCTGCCGAGAATGGGCACCTGGAGGTATTGAAGTGGGCCAGGCAAGAGGGGTGCCGCAGTGGCCCGGACATTTGTGCGCTTGCTGCGAAAGGGGGGCATGTGAGTGTGGTGAAGTGGTGCTTGGAGGAAGACGAGCAGCCGTGGGACCCGGAGGTTTGCCTGGGGGCTGCTGACCGGGGGCACTTGGAGGTGTTACAGTGGGCGACAGCGCGGGGCTACGAGTGGCAGCAGCGCAGGTGTCTTGAGGCCGCGATATACGGAGAGCACTTTCACATTTTGCGCTGGGCTGGGGAGCGTGGGATGTTGCGGAACGCGCCATGGTTTGGCTATATGGCCTCTGACATGGGGAACATAAAGCTGCTGCAGCTCGCAGCGGCCTCCGGGTGTCCATTGGACGAGGGGATCAGCGAGACTGCCGCACGCCGTGGCAACATTGCCGTTCTGGAGTGGGCGCGGGCGAACGGGTACCGTTGGACTGTGGACGTGTGCAGACAGGCTGCAACAGGTGGGCAGCTGGAGACTCTGAAGTGGCTGAGGGGTCAGGGCTGCCCCTGGGACGACACAACTCAACTCGCTGCCGCTTCGGACGGCAATCTAGAGATGATGCAGTGGGCGTGGTCGGAGGGTTGCCCATGGGAGAGAACAGTATGCGCGTTGGCTGCTGGACGTGGCGATATAAAAATGCTGCAGTGGGCGAGGGAGCACGGGTGCCCTTGGGACGTATTCACCTGCGAAAGGGCAGCCAAGCGCGGGCAGTTGGAAGCATTGAAGTGGGCGAGAGAGCACGGGTGCCCGTGGGACGAGAACACCGGGTTTGCTGCGTTTGAGTGGAGCAGTGGTCGAGAGGTGGAAGAGGGCAGGGATGTGATGGGGTGGCTGGTTGCCAATGGCTGCCCTCAAGCAGAATCCTTCGCTGAGATGTTGCAGCGCTCAAGCTAAGAGAGAGCGCGCTCTACAAAGCAAGCCGACGAACCGTGACTGTATGACGAGACGAATTATGATATGTAGCAGTATGAGTGATTTCAATAATGAATACTGGGCTCTATGCTGGGTGTGCAACACCTAAGGTTGCTCATGGGTGGACTAATGCGACAGGTGTGTGTGTGTGTGTGTGTGTGTGTGAGGGGGTTTACTTAGGAGGGGGGTTAGGGTTAAGGGCGGGGGAGTGAAGATGTGTTTGTCATGCACACAAGCTCAAGCTTTTTGGGGGGCAAGGCTGTCGTCGTTATGAAAAGGATTTAACGAAAGCGATGTCTCCCACACTCAAAAAGGAATATGTCACATGGGATTGAGGCGGCTACAAAAAAAGCAAGGCGCATCTCGTGTCTCAGCCGACAAGAACGCCACTCGCTGGTGGAATTTAACAATCTGTATGCAACACCTCTGTTGCAGCAGCGACTCGCACCATCACCATCCTATGCGTTGCGTTGAAGACGCGTCGAAAAAATCATCGTCGAATGTTGTTTTGTACTTGTACTTGATTGTAGTGGTCAATGCAGTACGGGTACAGGCTGCTTGCTCCAGCCCTGTGACTCAGCAGTAATACTCACGTCGGCGCGCCCCGACGCATCACATGCTGGCAAAGATCTCCTTGAAAGCGGTCCAGGTGCCGGCCGCGGCACAGAAGACGCCGAGCGTGACTACGAAATAGTTGAGGGCGCGCTCCTGGTCGGTGATGCGGCCGTCGTAGATGGTGAGGTAGCAGAGGGAGGGGAAGATGACCGAGACAACGAGAGTGAGGAAGGAGCCGATGAGCGCCATCAGAGCTGCGAAAAAGGGGAGAGCGGCGGCCATGCCCAACGTTCCGAGTCCCAGGCCAGTGCGCAGCAGCCGAGCCTTCAGCGCGCCCTCCCCACCCACATCGATTTCAAGCTTCTGCAGAAGCATAGGCAGGCGAAAAGACACTCAACTTAGCCCACGCAAATTGAATGAAAAGCAGTGGAAGGATAAATAAATGCAAACTATGCACATTTCTTCATCTTTTCCTGTGCGAGTGTGTGTGTTAGAACATAACATAACATGGCATTGTGGCAGCCCCTACCTGCTCAACCCCGCGTGCGACCGGGTCCAGAGTGAGGGCGAATTTGGTGAAAGGGCTGATTATAATGAGGGCGGTGGCTAGGTCGGCCGCAATTCCTGAGTTGTCTAGATTCATGGTCACCTCCTCCATTGTCTGCATGCAACCACGAATGAAATGGAAGCCAAAACGATATTTGTCAGGAAAGCACAAAGATAGCAATACTTCGAAGGTGACACCACAAAAATACAAGAGCAATGTCAAGTCAACAGAAGTAGCCTCCCAAACCCCTCAAACTTAACATACATACATACAAATATGCACACACACACACACACACACACACACACACATGTTGTGCATACACACCTTATCTCCATATAAGAAGTAGCCAGAGACGCCAATGACAATACAGGTGGCGCCAACGATGAGGTAGGTGGTGTCCAGCATCTCGGGGAAGCGCTCCTTCTCCTTCATTGAGGTGTAGATGCCGGGGAACACCGCGTGACCCGCGAACACAAAGGCAAGGAGGCCAAAGGTTACTGGTAGATGGGAGGCATGAAGCAGTGAGGTATCCGCAAGTCTGGTCGCTGCCAGTTCCACATGGGGATCCAGAATGCCAGAGCCTGCAAGAAGGCGGAATGCACAAATTAAAGCATCGCCAGGCCAAAAGTAGACCTGCTGTCTGCAACGCAATGTTTGCGTCAGGAGAAACGGCAAGTGTAACGATCGATGCAGGTTTACAGAGAGTCTAAGGAATAATATAATTCAGAGAATTGAACAAACGTGGAAAGACAATGAGAAAGAAGATTACAAAACAAGATATAGAAAGATATGTTTTTCAACTATGGATTTGATCTTGGAAAAACACAACAGAACGGAATATAGTTGCACAGAAATAATTGCGTGCAACAATAATCACATGGCGAGTGAGCGGGGAGAATAAAAATCAACTGCGGACAGCATGCAGAGTAGCGGAACAGCGAGAACAGTTAGCACTCTGCATTTCCGTCAGATGTATGCACAAAACATAAATCAATACATTGATTGCATAGGGTGATAGGAAAATTGGAGAGGAGGAAGGGGGGAGTTACGGTGGAGGAACTCATTGGTGATGACTCCCGCTAGTGTGAGTGCCGCACCGCCCCCCAGGACGCCAACATATGAAAGAGCAGATAGGTCGGCGAGCCAAGTGGTGGGCAGGATGAGCAGCGACGACAGAAGCATAAACTGGTTGGAATCCAGCCCGGTGGCATCGCCCAGCAGCAGCGCCAGGTGGTCGCCCTCCAGGATGAAGAAGAGGCCGCATGTTCCCAGCAGCTCTGTGTAGAGCACCACAGTGATGAAGCGCCGCCCCCATTCCCCGAACGCAAGCTCGCCAATGCCCTGGACGGTGCAAAAGGAAAGGCACACTCCGTATGATTCCATGGGACCAGAGAAATGGAGGGAATGTAATGCACAAATCTCAAGTAGTATATGCAGAAAATTATTGTGAATAAAAATAATTAGTGGTTAGTTCTTTTCAATCACCTACAAAGGTTACTTTCAAATTATTTCGACAATGACAACGGGCTCCTAGCAGGGACAAAAGCAAGGGACGAAGCCCATGCTAATCCCCCCCCCCCTTACCCCTTTTTTATCGATCCTGTTTGCGTACCTCATACGTGGCCACAGGCTGGCAGGTTGGGACGGTGGTAGCGGGTGCAGAGCTTTGGGGGTTGGCGTCGAGCAAGGCTGGCGTATCCCCATATGGATTCGCACACCCGTCATCGCACACTGACTCCTGACACTTCACTATCAGCTTGCCCGTGTAGTTTGTGGTGAGGCCCAAAAGTCCCAGCACCCCCAGCGCTGCCCAACCTCCCTGTGGACAATAGAGAGGGTAGGACGGGTTAGACTATTATATGCTGGCGCACTGAGGACCTGACTGGGCTGGGCTGGTTGGGGGGTAAGAGCCGTACTTCTTTCAGGGCGTAGGGTACGGAGAGGAGACCCACTCCCATCAGGATGTTCACGCTGTTGAACAGCGCCTGCGTGAAGCTGCTGGTGCCCTCGCCTGCGGCGCGTACCGGCACAACTCAGCAAGTACCTCGGTACCTACGTGAACTGATAAATAAAGAACGCAGCGTCGTGAGACGACGAGACGACGCCGCCGCCGTTGGTTGGCATCACAGGTGGGGCGGTGTCAATGACGTAGGATAGGGACTCCCGTACTATTGCCTACAGCCAGCACTGAAGTCCATTGACGGAAATACGTACCTGAAGCCAAGTCCGCGGACGCTAGTACAGGTGGTACCTGCAAGGAGTTCGGACTTCCGCTCGGAGATGCCGGCGTCCTACTGCGTTCCTTCCCTACCGCTGTGGACTTTACCACCAGCGCCGATCTTCTCCTACGAATGTTTATTTCACGCGCATGACTGCTAGCGCGTTGTGGGGTCCTTCTACTCGCCGGTGCTGCTAGCCGCAAGCTCCGGCTCGTGAATGAGGCCGACGCCGACGAGGGGCCACACGGCTGCCGCGCAATAGCATCAACACCATATCCTCGTAGAACGCACACCATCCTGTCGCTCCACACCGGCCCCAAATGAGCAGCGCAGTCACCCGTCGTCGATCTGACCCGGAAGCTGGGATCCAGGCGCGGGAGAAGTAAAAGGGTGACGAGCAGTTCGTTGAGTCAGACTCAATGGAACCGGCGCCTCGTCGCGTCAGGTGGTGGTGTTGCTGACACGGCCCGGTACGCGTCAGGCTCGAGTTGGGCTTTTCGTACATTCGTACAAATAACTGACCCCGATTGGTATCCAAAAGAGGTTCTCAAAAGATAAAGTACGCTACTTCAAAAAGAAATGTGCCACGTACATGTACCCGCTCAGCTCAGAGAACGCGAAATCAAAGTACGGTAAACTGCTTCTTTCGCGGACGGCGACAAAAGTTCAAGTGTGAACCGGCCTTATTAAACTGTGTACAGGTAAGCAGAGACAAGCAGGGAGGGAAACCCTAACGACCCGGCACTAGAACTGTAAATTGCTGCTCCTACAGATACCCGTTGTCTTTACACTGTACCTAGTCTAGGGCGGTTTAGGGCGGTTCCTAGGTGAGCTTTGCCAACATCCGCAGAAGATACAGCGATACCCGTTGGGACTATCTCTGTCACACTCTGAACGGTATATGTCTCCACCTGGCGACACCACCTCCGGACTTCCGCCCCCGAGTATCTTTCCGAGGCCCTGCGTGCATGTCGTACAAGCCTCCTCTGTTTAAAGCTTCCACCGTACTGATGACATATACGGTATTCTTATTGAAAGATTTTATTCTCAGTCATGCCCTGTTGCCGCAGAGCGTGAGGTGTTTCGTCTCGGTGGAGCCGTTCTGCCAGCCGTGTTCTGCTTTACTTTTCGTGTAAAGTATTGAAATAAAATAAAATAAAAATACTATATTTAAAGACAATCTTATTTTCTTCCTCTCCTTTCTCCCCCCCCCCCCATTTCTCTCAACCCCTTTCTTTCAATCTCTCTCCCTCTCCTTTTCGCCTCTTCCCCTCTCCCTTCTTCCCCCCCGCCCCACCCTTACTCCCCTGTCTCGATCTCATTCTCTTTCCCTCTCCCCTTCTATCAACTTATCCCCCTACTGCATATCTTAACTTAGTTTTGTATAACAACCTTGCTTCGATGCGTCCCTGGAAATCCGCTTTACGCGCCCCCGCGCGCGCGCCAGCGCGCGCCCTGCAGTTAAGTATCAATATACAAAAAATTCCTCACCTCGATTATCGATATCTCCATCATTTTCCACGTCGCTTCACGTAATCATTGATGGCCACTAGGCGCCTTTCGCAAACGCAAGACGAAATGCAGGACGAGATGAATTTCCGCCAACATGTACAAAAACGTACTAAAGCCGTTAAATTTCATCCCCTCCCACGCTGTCAAAATACGTGTATTTCGCACCTGCACAACGAGATTTGGATGTAGGACGAAATTAAAACGCTCACGGGTACATGCCAGAGCAAGTCCCGCACGCGTGATGGCGGCCGGAGAAGGGCAACTTTGGTTCTTCGTCACAACACGTCGCATGGACTCGAGCCCGAGTTTCATCCTCCTACAGTCGTGATATTATCCAATGGTCGCATCGTGGTTGCAAGTTAAGCCACTATGGAGCAGGCGGACAATCGGGTCGCTGCTCCAAAAGCGCGAAGCCAAACGCATGAAGGGATTCTTCCGAGCCGCATTGCTCACGTCGTTGTCGTGCTAGAAACCAACGGACCCACTTGATGAAGTCGAGAATGCATCTATGAATTGGGTTATGTCCGGTTTACACATGGCAAGGATATCAGGGAGGCGGAGTCAAGCGTTTCGCTTATCGAGCAACACATGGTCCCTCCAGAGTTTCCCGCCGACATGTATCGAGTCCCTTTTAACTGTTTACAAGGTAAATTTTGGGTGTCGCACGATTCGCTTGGGATAAGTGATATGCACTGTCGCACAAAAATTGATGCATGTTCAGGTAAGAGGTTCTCCGGAGTGGGCGTATGGGTACCTCAAGCAAAACTTCCCCTTCGTCAATGTTGTGGATTACATGAAGTTCGGCAATTCTACATTCCTTGATTTCTACACATGTGCCACTTTCCTTGCAAACTGTAGAATTCGCTTGCGTGGAAATGCCAGAAGTTTATTCTTTGATACACTCCTCCGTCTCTTCAAGAACACCTACATTATTGCAAATTTGAGTAGATATGTAAACAAGAACCCCCACTACATGCCATTGCGTAGATGTGTGTATGCAGGCATGCATGCATTGTGTGAATGTATGTGTGTGAATGTATGTGTGAGTGTGTGTGTGTGTGTGTGTGTGTGTGTGTGTGTCTTGCGCACACGCATCTACTTGTGCATGTTTCTGCTTTTGTGCCTGTGTATTTGCGTGTGTGTGTGTATGTGTGTGTGTGTGTGTGTGTGTGTGTGTGTGTCTGTTTGTGTTTGTGCGCGCTTGTGTACGCATCTGCTTGTGCATGTGTGTGTGTGTGTGTGTGTTTGTGTGTGTTTGTGTCTGCGTGTGTTTGTGTGTGTGTGTGTGTGTGTCTTGCGCACACGCATCTACTTGTGCATGTGTGTGTGTCTATGTGCGTGTGAGTGTGTGTGAGTGTGTGTGTCTGCATGTGTGTTTGTGTCTATTACTCTGTTTGTGTCTGTGCGTGCTTGTATACGCATCTTCTTGTGCATGTGTGTGTGTGTGTGTGTGTGTGTGTGTGTGTGTGTGTGTGTGTGTTTGTGTCTGCGTGTGTGTGTGTGTGTGTGTGTTTCTTTGTGTATGTGCGTGCTTGTATACGCATCTGCTTGTGCATGTGTGTGTGTGTGTGTGTGTGCGTGTGTGTGTGTGTGTGTGTCTTTGTGTCTGTGCGTGCTTGTATACGCATCTGCTTGTGCATGTGTGTGTGTGTGTGTGTGTTTGTGCCTGCTTGTGTGTGTGTGTGTGTGTGTGTGTGTGTGTGTGTGTGTGTGTGTGTTTCTTTGTGTCTCTGTGCGTGCTTGTATACGCATTTGCTTGTGCATGTGTGTGCGTGTGTGTCTATGTGTGTTTGTGTCTGCATGTGCGTGTGTCTGTGTGCGTGTGATTATGTGTGAGTGTATGTGTCTGCATGTGTGTGTGCGCGTGTGTGTGTCTATCTGTTTGTGTCTGTGCGTGCTTGTATACGCATCTTCTTGTGCATGTGTCTGCGTGCGTGTGAGTGTGTGTTTGTGTCTGTTTGTGCGTGTGTGTGTGTGTGTGTTATTCTGTTTGTCCCTCTGCGTACCTGTATACGCATCTGCTTGTCTGACATCGCAGAGCCTCTCGGAACGGGAATACTTATTGTTGCGCGGTTTTTTACAACGTTTAACCACGCTAGCTTTGTCTTATAGTCCACTCCGTCCAACACCCATCCACTCGAGGCGCCAAGCCAGTTTGCACCCAAGGTCTCGATAATAGCCCGATGGAGGCGAGGGAGCGACGCCGGGGGAAGACGCTTTGGGCACCACATGATGTTACTAAAGCGTGAATCGCCCAAATAAGCCGAAGCCACGCCACTTTCCTCATCTATGATCGTATGGTATCTGGTTACAAGGGAATCGCGCGGGACAAGCACGGTCTGCACCAGTTTTAAGCCTAAACCGACAACAATGATGGAATAAAGCGCTTCCCCGTTAGGCGGATTCGCCTCCGCATGGCGTGCACGTGTTAGTGCACGGGTTGCCCCGCCGACACCCTCTACTCCTTCTACCTCCGCCACATCTACGGTTGCATGAGACTTTGGGGTTGGGGGGTTGCTCGAGTCACTCACGATGCTCGTATGCGAGGCTCGGGGGTTGCTATTCGGGGTGGTGGTCTCTCTACCCCGCCATTGCTCTCGCTTCGCTCTTCACTTTCTAACTCCAAGCTGCGTCCACCGCCTAAAAGACGCCCCATTGCGTTCCCAAGCTTGCCGAGCATCCCCAAATTAGGCGAGTCTGCCATTGTGCTAGCTTTGGCTTTCGACACCGAAGTGACTGCACGCGCGATGGCCTCTAACAGGAAAATCGAGCGAGCATCTTGCGGGCAGAGGTTCCAACGGAAGGCTCAGGAAGTTAAGACATAATATACTAGTTTCTGTCCTACGCCCGTAAGACCAGATAGCCGATTTTATTGGCCGATTTCATCTTGTCCTGCAAGTGAAGCATAGGACGGAATGGTAATGACGGGAGAGTAAAAGTACGTAGGTCGAAATTGCTTTTGTACGTTTTTGTAGATGTTAGCGATTTATCTCGTCCTACGTCTCGTCCTGCGTTTGCGAAAGGCGCCTACACTACGATGCAAACGCAAGACGAGACGTAGGACGAGATAAATCGCTAACCTGTACAAAAACGTACATAGGCAATTTCGGCCAACGTACTTTTACTTACCCATCCGTACCATTCCGTCCTATGCCTCAGTTGCAGGACAAGATGAAATCGGCCAATAAAATCGGCTATCTTGTCCTACGGGCGTAGGACAGAAACTTGTGTATCATGTCTTAACTTCCTGAGCCTTCCGTTGGAACCTCCGCCCGCAAGATGCTCGCTCGAGTCTCTTGTTAGAGGTCATCTCGCGTGCTGTCACTTGGGTGCCGAAAACCAAAGCTAGCACAATGGCAGACTCGCCTAGTTTTGGAATGCTCGGCAAGCTTGGGAACGCAATGAGGCGTCTTTTAGGCGGTGGACGCAGCTTGGAGTTAGAAAGTGAAGAGCGAAGCGAGAGCAATGGCGGGGGTAGAGAGACCACCACCCCGAACTGCAACCCCCGAGCCTCCCATGCGAGCATCGTGAGTGACTCCAGCAACCCCCCAACCCCGAAGTCTCATGCAACCGTAGATCCGTTGGGTCCGTTGGTTCCGAGCACGACAACGACGTGAGTAATGCGGCTCGGAAGAATCCGTTCACGCGTTTGGCTTCGCGCTTTTGGAGCAGTGACCCGACTGTCCGCCTGCTCCATAGTGGCTTAACTTGCAATCGAGATGCGACTATTGGATGATATCACGACTATAGGAGGATAAAACTGGGGCTCGAGTCCCCGCGGCGTGTTGTGACGAAGCACCAAAACTGCCCGTCTCCACCCGCCATCACGCGTGCTCGACTTGCTATGGCTTGTACCCGTGAGCATTATAATCTCGTCCTACATCCAAATCTCGTCCTACACGTGCAAAATGCAGGTATTTTGACAGCGTGGGAGGGGATGAAATCTAACGGTTTTAGTACGTTTTTGTACAGGTTAGCGGAAATTCATCTCGTCTTGCATTTCGTCCTGCGTTTGCGAAAGGCGCCTAAAGCCGCGATTCGTGTTAGAGGAAGATTCGCCGGTGGAAGATTCCGGTATCCCGTACAGTTTGAGATTCTACGCCGAATCTGGGTGGCGGCTGGGACCCAATTCGTATTTCACATGTAAGATTCTGTGTATTATTACGGGTACTTTCACATGTACTATTTGAAAAACATATGAATTTCAAATATAAATTTGAAATTAAACACTCCAATACTAGTATAAACCGGTTGGAGTCTCTGGGCCCCCCCTTATGCTATGCCTATCTGGACTTTGAAGCGTGAGGTAGACCGTGAGCCACTAATCCTGTTGTAAGTAATACCGTATACGTATTAGTTGCAGATAGCTACTGTAAGCTACTCTAGATATGATTAGTACATGTCTAGATCGGACATTCCGATAAACTGTTTGACTCGGTACAGAGCTGTCGTTAGGCTACAACTCTCTCACTTCTGTTGTCCCGACACCACGCCTGTAGGCTGGTTGTCGCCGTAACTGTTCCGTTTGCGGGACTGTGACTGTAACTACGTTTGCGTAAGTTATCTTCCACACTAACTGTGTTTGCATGGTTCAATAGGTTATGGGCCCTCGCCTCACGTCACTCACGCGCGACAACCTGGTTCGGCGAGCTGCGATCGACAGCTCTCCCGCAAAGGCAAGTTTATCTAGACACCTAGTACTTTCAACTTGTAGTCGGCGGTATCGCCAATATAAACTGCAATTTAAAACCCGCCACCACCGACTCAGCCACCAGCGCAGCGCTCCACATGTCCTGGCCTTGGCCTCGACTTGTGCCCCACATTGGGTGGAGGATACAGAGAAGGTGCACTGAGACACCCCGGGGCTACATGCCGAGGGGTCGGCGGGCATCAGGCCGTCTCTTTGCAAACCGTTGTTAGGCACGAGTCCGGCTAGCGGTTTTTACCGCTGCCTGTTTTTTATCCAGCTCTTTCTTTTTCGCCCTCTGTCGAAATGGCGCCGAAAACTCCGCATGTTTCACCTCCTGACTCCCCAGCCTCAGGCTCTCAACAGAGCAACCTCGATCACCCCCCGGATACTCTCGTGCTGCTCGTTGCGCAAGTGGCGCGCTTAACAGCTCGTCTTGACTCGCAGTCGGCCGAGGCTGTTGTTGTGGCTGCTGCGGGTGCTAATCCGCACCCCCCTGTCGCTCAGCGCCGCCACGATGCTCAGCTCGAACCCGTCCGGGACAGCCACGACCTGCACACCCTCCCCCTGCTTGAACATCCCCAGCCTGGATACGTCCCCCCGGACGCAGAAAAAATCTTCGTTGCTGCTACTTTTGCAGCTCCTGTTGGCGACCCCACAGTCGCACAGCGCCGTCACGATGCGCCCCGCGAGCCCCGGCGTGCCGATGCGCACCACGACCCCTCGCGTCACGCCCTCCAGGTTGATCACCTCCCACCACCTCCTCCCTTCCTACCCGCTGGATATGCCTTTCACCACCCAAGCCCTCACATCCCGGAGGCGCCCTCTAACCTCGTCCCCCCCTACCGTGACCACCCGCCCTCGTACGGCCCCCCGCGTCCCATGGCCGGCCGCTCTCCCTTTCCTGGTGGCCCACCTCCTCCCTTTCATGGCCGGCACTCTCCCCAAGTCCAACATGGCGACCCCGCCACCCGTGGCCGTCGTCGCCCCACTATTGACCCGGTGGTCATCGGCCGGGCGGCACACGAAGCCCCCGGCTTCGACAAGGACGCCCTCGACCGGTCCATGAAGATGTCGGTCCCCGTCATGGGCCCGACCACGGACTTTAAGCAATGGAAGAGGACCTTCCTTAATTTCCGCTCCATCAAGGCCGCATACCTCATTCCACAGCTGGCCATACGCGACTCCGGCGTTTGGCTCGACGAACCAGCACAACACTACGCCTACACGCTGCTTCTCCATGCAGCCAGCGCGAATCAGCGCGCTGACCAAGCGATGAAATGCGTTTCTCCAGCCCGCCCTGTATGCGCCGCTGCCGCGTGGGACATCCTGTGTGAACGCCTCGACTGCCGGTCTTTTGCTCGAATCTTGTCCCTCTTGGACAACCTGACGGTCAGACAGCGCCCTGGTCAGTCACTCAGTGACTATGTCCACTACATGCGCCAGACCTTTGACGACTACAACGACACATGCCAATTAGTTGATGGCTCCGTTGCCATCCACCCCCACCACCTCGGTCTCCTCATGCTGCGCGGTATTTCCAACAGCGGCCCACACGGTCAGGCGAAGCAATGCGTCATCAACGCCTTTGACACGGACTACATCATGTCGGCTGATGAAATGATGGCTAGCATTCTCCACCTCGCGCACAACATGGACGACGACCCTGCCCCGGACACACCCGCTCCGGCCATATCACCCCCTCCCATCTCCGCGTTCGTCGCTGCGGGCCGCGGCTCGCACAGCGGTCGAGGCCCATCACACCGTAACCCTCGCGGCCATCGACCCAACAAGTGTGGCGTTTGTGGCAGCCTCAACCATCTCATGTCCGCCTGCACTGCCACGGATGACGCTATCCTTAAGTGGAATCTCGCCAAGCGTAGGATGACAGTCCAGAAGTACGGCACCGCCGACGGCACCCCCTCTGCTCACGCTGCGCTGCTGAGCGACGTCCCTGCCGACGACGCCCCCGCCGACAGGGCTGGGATCCGACCTTTTTTGGGGGGTTTCGGGTAAGTCGATTTTTTTTTTTCAATCCCGAATGGACACGAATTTGAGTAATCGGGGGATGAGTTGAGTTGAACCCCACAATTTTTTCATGAATTGAATAAAACCTAAAGTCACTAGGTGATGAGACTGGGTAAATACCTAGATTTTTTCGACCGGTCCGAACAAGTACTTGGGCATGCATATCTCGATACGGACGAATACCTTTCGAATTTTTTTGTGAATGAATATACAGATATTCCCGAACTTCAGTCGGATTTCCGAGCCGGAAAATGCAAGGAGCTGCTATTGCATTATGTACTGAAAGATGATCATTTACATCGGAGGAATATGAATTAAAAAACAATTTCTATCCCATACAACTTTGGAACACCCTCCGTCGCACAGTGCCCGAAATTTGAGTGTGTTGACGGGTGTGCTTAAGGGGCACACCACCCTTGGGCACTGTGCTTCATCACCGGGATTTGATTTTGAATCAATGATCCTCTTTCTCTTGTTGCGCGCATGCGCTTGAAAAAACATATTTGTGTGTGAAGGTGATGTTTGAAATCTACATGGCCAGTGTAGATTTCAACCACCGCTTTCACACACAAATTTACACAAATTTAGCGCATAGAAAATTTCTTGCATGCAAAGCATTCGACAGCAAAGAATGAGGACACAATGATGATTACACAATAACACAATTTGAAGTCATAATTACACTTTCACACGATCGCAGACTGCGCCCATGACACTATAACAACCGCCTCTCAACGCCCAACTTTCCTCAATAAAATTCATCTCTAAATTTACTCCTTCATGCGTCCTTGACATCCACACGACCCTGCAAGCAAACAAAAAACAAGTCAACAATGATAATGCAAAAACATCCTCTTTATACATGTTGAAACAAGCACGTTCATATGGTGTCTCACCTTCAAGGGTTCATGGACACCATCAATGCATGGTTCAACGTCGACTCTGACGACCCCTTCTTGAAGTCGTCGTGCATCCTTCCTGCTCGGCTGAAAACTCGTTCGCATGCAACACTGGTTGCCGGCTGCGCCAGGAATTGACGAGCCATTTTGCTTAGTGTGGGGAACTGAACCGCGTGCATACTCCACCACGACAGAGGGTCAATGTCCTTGTTCGCCACTTGGGGGATGTCTCCGTATTCGTCCAACTCGTCATGCAACAGCACCTCAGGAATGTCATCACAGTCAGTGGACTTCCTCCCAGACAGTATTGCGTGAAGACCTGAAGTGGCTTTCATCATGAGGCGTCTAGTTGCATGCTTCTTCAGTGGAGACTCCTTCACTTCCTCCACTTCATCGTCGTCCGCTTGCTTCCAATCCCTGCTCCACACGTGACGAACAACGGACATGGTTTTCTGTCTAAAGCCCGTAGCATTCACCAAGTGATGATCTGGGAAGGTAAAGTCCAGAAGCTTGAAGCGGGGGTCCAAGAAAGTCGCAATGCCGATGTCTTCCATGTCGGACTCCTCGACATCAACGAAGAACCTCTTGACGATTGCCTCGCGCAGGGCTTCACGGGCTAGAGCAACACAAGCCTCCAACTTGCACGCATCGACGTGCACAAGAGAAGTATCTGCACGCTCATCTTGGTAATGGACCGGCTCAGAAGCCTCCAAGACGGAAACGAGGTGCCCAAGTAATGGTAACACAAGAGAAATTGTCACATATTCCTGCCCCTGCAGTTGCGTGACAATCTGAGCCACATGCCAGAGCACACCTGCAATCTCTCGGATTATCTCCCACATAGTCTCATCAATTGCGTAATCCCCGTACTTCGTGCCGTCCGGATTAGTTGCACAGTTGTCCGATACCTGAAGAAGAATAAAGTACACACAATTCATCTAGTGATCACCATCATGCACACTTATGATACAAAGGTATAAATAAGGGGTAACTCACGATGTTGTCATACTTGTGGACGGCCGACGCGTTGTGGACAAACCACACGGTCTGGGGAAACTGACCGAGCCACCTTGTTGCCGCCTTGGTGCTTGGCTTGCTCTCAGGGAAGTTTCAGCTCTCTCTGGATATTGTACAAGGTTTGTGTACCCACGCAACTCCGAGAGTAATGGGCCGTTATACCGTTCATGCAGCGGACGGCTTCCTTGATTCCCTCGGAGTTCAAGAATATGTTCGCACACAATTGCAGCCCATGGTCGACGCATGTCGCCCCCTCGAAGTCACCCCATCCGGCCTTGATGTTGCTCCCATTGTCACATTTCTGTTACATAATAACAGTGTAGTTACTATGCTATCAAATCAATTATGCACTGGAGAATCATGTTAAAGGAGAAAACATTCAAACCAATCTTGCACCTTTGTGAAGATACATGTAGCGACTGTGTCAGTGTCCGGTTCACCAGATCCACCACATGAGTATTGGCCAATGCCGAGTCCGGAGAGCCCCACCTTCGTGGCCGTGGCAATGTTCTCACCTTCAACACCGGCAATCGCCGATTCCCAGGAGCTGAATCACTAAGATGCAAAAAATGCAGAACAATATTTATGAATATGCACAAATGAAACAAAGGCGGCTGTACCGGTGTGACGGACATCCCCAAATGGCTCGCAGAACAACAACCTGTTCTGCAGCGTAAAATCGGAATCCACCCAATGCCCCATAACTGCGAACAGAGATATTGCATTTTCACCCCAAACATCGCCACTGATAGAGATCATCAGTCCCTCCTCGGTCAGCTCGTGGATGTCGCCCTTGATGCCGTGCCATGCCTACGCCAAATTATGTACCAATCCGGTAAAATAGGGAAGAATTGAATTAACAATATAAGAAGAAATTGAAATAACAACATAGGCCGTTAGAATACCTGCGCTGCTAACTCTGCAATGTATCTCATGACTGTCTCACGAGACGGGCCCTTATACGCGCCACCCGAAATAGCGTGAATCCATTCACGATGCTCGGTGTCCATCTCCGTGATTCCGAAGGGTCGGCACCTCTTTGCGATCCACTTGGCTGCCATGAGATCGAGTGCCTTCTTTCTCTTTTTGGATACATGTAAATCACTTAAAATGTCAGCACACCGACAATTTATGTACTATAGCTCAATAGCGGGAGGACAGCGGCATACCTTATGATCAATAACTGTTTGTTGTGTATCTTGAGCAACATGAACAAACTCTCCTGACTTCAGGTGTTGTGCTTCAGCCTTACGTGCTTTATCATATTGCTTGTGGAACTACACAGGCTACCGCGTGCGCACACAAACATCATTTGACCCAGAAGCCTTTGCCTTCCACCTGGTACTCCTTCGTGAAGTACTTCCATGCATGTGAGGTTCGGCGTTGCCCATGCTTTCCCTTCAACGACGCAGCAGGAATGAGGTCGTCCTTCGTCCCTTGTCCTCCGTCCTTCCCTTCTTCATCATCTTGGTATGTATCCTTATTCTTCAATGCCTCACGTAGCTTATTCTTTTGTTGTCGGCGAAGTTGTTCGCTTTGTTCAAACTCCTGCACACATCGCAGGAATCCAATCCTAACCTTATCTCATGATAGCGAGCACGAATGAGTTTGACGAGAGCACATCGCACCAACCTTCGTATTTAATGAATGATAAATGGGCATACTATAGCCTCTTCTCGATGAGACTAGAGAATAAACATATAGCGAGTGCGGACCGCACAGCCCAAAACACATTTATTCTCTTGTTGGTATATATAGACAAATGACAAGGACTCGCAAGGATTGTGTACAATCGAGCAGAAAGAGCGGACAATATTGGAAGCGAAACAAAAAGAAAAAACAATCGTGCTACAAATCCATGTACATGACGCCTTCCAACGAGGCCAAACTAATCGGCAACATAGCTAGATCTTTTTAGTATTCGAGGAAACAAACAATTTAACAGAGAAAGGGAAATACAAGCGAGTAAAACGAGCGAAGCCTGCACAAAGCGATCTACTTCCGACCGGACAATGCACAAAATAATAAACCAACCTAGAGAAGGAAACGCACCTTATCAGCTTGGAGCTTGGCGGCTTTGAATTGCTTCAAGACGTCCCCCCAGTGCCTTGCCTTTTTACATTAGCAGCGTACTCCGTCGTGTTGGCCTCTTCAGGCAATCCCTCCCATCTGACATTATAACCGGGACACCCTACAATCTTAACCTCTGCGACAATAGAAGCGGCACGATATGACTCGCGGCCACTATATATACCCCCCCGACCTTAAGCGGTCCTGTAAACAGAGTCACCGTGATCGTATGTCGACACCGATCTCTCGACGCTTCCCTTACCACTACTCCCACCGTTGCTATTCTGGGGGGCGGGGAGAGCGGCATATCGATGACCTCTACCTCTACCCATTTTACTCGTAGGTAGTATGTGGCTATGACTGCCACGGAGCGTGCGTATGTCAATACTATGTTGTGCCGTGCAACACAAATAGCTATCTATTAGTCGCGGTCTCAATTTTTGAATCGCCAATCCTCATACACATGTATTCTTGAAGTGACGGCCCAGCGCATCGCTGTGATGATGTGGCATATTGGCGTGTGTCAGAGATTTTCCACTTGCTCTTCATCTATTGGCATCAATACTATACTACGGAAGATAAGCGTGATACAATCACGCGGACGTACGGTTGGAAAGCGCGTGGGCGCGTGGCACTACTTTACGCGTCTTATCCGCGTCTTATCCGCGTCTTATCCGCGTCTTATCCGCGTCTTATCCGATTTAGCCGAACTTTACGCGTCTTATCCGTATTCAAGTGAATCGATTTGCACTTCTACCATAACGGGGACCATCTAAGATAGAATATGTGCCAGCTGTACCCCGGGTTGGATATATCCGTACATCTTGGGAATCCAATACAAATAAGTAAGTTGACGACTAGGTTTCGGGCACGGATGATCCATTAGGTTTAGGATTCGGATTGATTACAAACTCTTGCTCTTTCTTCTCGACATGAATCGAAACCTCCAAAAATGGTGAGACATTTGAAAATATTCAGATACCACTGGTATCGGTTCCACGCCCTGCCCGCCGATGACACCGACTGCCTACCCACCCTCCATGACTGCGCTGATGACTACGATGACGACGAGGTGAGTGTCCCATTCAGCTCTGTGGCATTCTCCTCTTCCCTCGCCCCGGGTCGTAACCTGTCACAGTTTTGGGTCGTTGATTCCGCCTGCTCGATTAACCTCACCGCGTTCCAAGATGACTTCGTGAAATTCACGCCCCCCTTCGCTCCCTCTCGCGTGGGCGGTGTCGGCGTTGACGTTAAGGGCAGTGGCTTAGTGCGGATTTCTGTCAGACTTGCCTCTGGCCAGCTCATTCACCGCACTGTGTATGCACTCTACACCCCTGACCTATCATCTCGCTCCGCACAACGTATCGGCAGACTACTTAGTGTCAGCTGGATGCAAACTCACAGCGGATGTGAATTCATCTTCCCCTTCAACTCTTTCACTGGTTTGCTTTTGGTACCCACAGGCAATCAGGCATGGGTGTGCTAGAACCGTCCGGAAACGGTCTCTACCTCCTTCCCCACCAGCCGGACCTCCCTTCCAGCCCATCCGCACCGGCGGAACTTGACGCCTCACCTCAAGTTGCCCTCACTGCCCAGTGTGATCCCGTCCTGTGGCACCGTCGGTTTGGCCACCTCAACATGCACAGCCTTCAGGCCCAGCATAATCACGGTGTCCCGACTAGCCCTGTGTTAGCTAGCGGTGTAACCAAAGTTCATGCGACTCTTGCTTACGTCACAAAGCCACAGCTGCACCACGCAACACAGCCGCTTGCGCGAAGCCATCCCACCCCCTCCTCAATCTGTCCGCTGACCTATGGGGCCCGGTCAATGTCCCCTCCCCATATGGCCTCCGTTACTGCTTGCTCGTCATCGACCACCACACCAACTGCATGTGGGTGCGGTTCCTTAAGTCTAAAGACGACGCATGTTCGGAATTGGAAACCATCCTCTTGGACATCAAATACTTGCATGCCCGCCATCACTCCCAGACGGGCGCGTTCGCACCGGCCCTCAAGTTTGACTCCGACTCTGTGTTTGAAGCTGCTGCCACTCGCTGTATGTGCGCACACCTCGGCGTCGGGGTGCAATTCTCTGCCCCATACGCCCACCACATGCTCGGCACGGCCGAACGTCCCTGGCGCACTATCCGGGACAATGCATCGGCGATGCTCCACAACATGGCCGTTCCCAACTCCATGTGGTCGTGCGCTGCCAGCACTGTTGTGTACCTTCGCAACCGCACGTACAGTCGCTCGGTCGGACCTAATGGGGGCGTCCCCCTCACACTCCTTACGTCGTCGGTCCCCAACGCCTCCAAGTTCCGCGTCTTCGGCTGCGCCGTTTTCGCCAAGGTCCCCGACAAACAACGTCGGAAACTCAGTGAAAAAGCATTTCGCGGCGTCATGGTGGGCTATCCCCCTGACGCACCCGGCTATCGTGTCTACAATCCGGAAACGCGTCGCATCACCACTTCCGTACATGTTGTCTTTCAGGAAGACACACCATGCTTCGACACACAACCCTCCGTCGACTCGGCCATCACCGACTCTTCGGAAGACGTACCCGCAGACTCACCCCTGTCCCACCCCATTGACCTCACATTACCCACACCCCTACCCCCCCCGGCAGCCCCTCGCCATGCTCGGCTCCGCTCCCACCCCATTCGCTACGGCGATATGGTTGCCCACTTGTCCAACTACCCACCAACCCTCGTAACGGCGTGTTGTGATCATGAACAAGGCAAAGCTCAAGGACATATTTGAGCACCCTCACGTCCCCGACCTTGTCACTGGTCCCCCACACACACCTGCCGGCACGTCCCCTACTGCCATCGCCCTCCTCTCCGCCCGAGAGTGTGTGGAACCAAAATCCTACCGGGCTGCGCTGGACAGCGCCCAAGCCCCCCAATGGCAAGCCGCTATGCAACAGGAGTATTCCTCCCTCATCAGCAATGGCACGTGGGACCTTGTGGACCTCCCCCTAGGCCGCATGGTCGTTAACATCATGTGGATCTTCAAAGTCAAGTCGGATACAGCCGGCGACGTCTCCCGCTTCAAAGCGCGGTTCGTCGCCAAGGGGTGCAGTCAACGCTCTGGACTGGACTACACGGAGACCTTCTCCCCGGTCATCCGCATGGCCAGCCTGCGTCTCTTCCTAACCATCGCAGCCGCCCGCGACCTTGAACTCTGCCAGCTTGACATCGACACAACGTTTCTCTACGCCCCCATCCGGGAGGATGTGTACATCCGCCAGCCCCTCGGCTTCACCGATGGAACGTCCAAGGTTTGTCACCTCAAGCGTTGCCTCTACGGCCTTCAGCAGTCCCCCCGCGAGTTCAACATGCTACTTCGTGCGTGGCTCGTCGACCATGGATGGCAGCAATGCGTCTCCGACCCGTGCATCTACATCTTTCGCACCGGCCACGTCTTCGCCATGATCGCCATGTACGTCGATGACATTCCCGCGGCCTGCAATGATGCCACATGGCTCGCATCGTTCAAAGCCCAACTCGGAGCACGGTTCAAGATCAAGGACCTAGGCGACCTCTCCCAACTCCTCGGCATGCACATTACCCGCGATCGCTCCACGCGCACAATCTCGCTGGACCAGTCCAAGTACCTGCGCGACATCCTCGCCAAGTACGGCATGTCCGACTCTAAGCCGTCGTCCCTCCCGATGGACCCGGGCTTCCTCGCCGGCCTTGCACACTTGAATTCGCCCTCTCTCACAGGAGTGGCCAAGGACGTCTACCCCAGCCTCCTAGGCAGCCTCCAGTACGCCGCCGTTTGTACACGCCCTGATGTCTCCACGGCGTTGAGCATCCTCGGCTCTGCCCAAGCCTCGCCCACCGAGGCACACTTGCAGGCTCTGAAGAAGGTCCTCCGCTACCTCCATGGCACCATCGACATGCGATTGACGTTGGGGGGGGGCATGGACCACAGCCTCCAACTCACATGCTTTGCCGACGCTGATTGAGCCAACGACAGCAGCACCCGCAAGTCTCGCTCCGGCTATCTCTTCACCCTCGGACGCGGGCCAGTCAGTTACAAGTCCAAACAACAAACTTGTGTGGCTCAATCCACGTGTGAAGCCGAGTACTACTCTGCGGTTGACGCCACCAAGGAGGGACTCCACCTCCGACAACTCATGGGGGAAATCTTTTACTCACCCATCACCGAAACCACCACCATCTGAGAGGACAACCAAAGCGCCATGGCATACTCCCAGAATGCCTTGGTCAGCGAGAAGACTAAGCACATCGGTCTGAAGTGGCACTTCCTCAAAGACCACGTGGAGCAGGGAACCATCAAGTTGAGGTACCTCCCCACTGACCAGATGGTGGCTGACATGCTCACCAAACCCCTCCCAGGACCTGCACTAGCAAGACACCGAAGTGCGATCCTTGGAGGACAAGACCCAATGCAACGCTTCATCCCGTAGCTACCTTCAAGGGGAGTGTTGTAAGTAATACCGTATACGTATTAGTTGCAGATAGCTACTGTAAGCTACTCTAGATATGATTAGTACATGTCTAGATCGGACATACCGATAAACTGTTTGACTCGGTACAGAGCTGTCGCTAGGCTACAACTCTCTCACTTCTGTTGTCCCGACACCACGCCTGTAGGCTGGTTGTCGCCGTAATTGTTCCGTTTGCGGGACTGTGACTGTAACTACGTTTGCGTAAGTTATCTTCCACACTAACTGTGTTTGCATGGTTCAATAAATCCCAACCTCTCCTATGGCAGTAACGATACCGTCTAAAACATACCCGCATCCATGTATTTATTATTTTCTGATCTATACGTTTTTTTCGATTCAGTATGAAAAAAAAATTGTCGCTAGTTTCCACGATACGCGGCTTGCTCCAGCCGCTGCGGGGTCGCTGATCAGCAAGGTTGTTCAGCTTGACCTGGTCGAGGCGAACCTGCATGACCTCGGCTCCTGTGCGACTCCGGTCGTGCCGGAGCTTGGGGGGAAAGGCAGGTGAAAAACCCCCCTCGCATAGGTCGTCGTCGGTCCCGCCTCGATCCGTGCTCAACCCCGCCCGAGGTATTAGCCGCTCCTCCCGACGCAGCTCGCCACCTAGCCGAGTCCTCTCATCTCCTTCGGGGGCTGAAAAGAGAAAATAACTAGGCTGCAGACGGTGTCCGGCTGGCTCTCCTACCCCCGAGCCATATTTTCTCATGTCCCCTGTCCTTTTCCCGTCTGTTTCCAACACCTATATGATCGCGCTGTGGCCGTCCGTGGCCTCCCCCGGTGGTTTACGTTGTTAGGGGGCCGCCTTTACGAGCAGTGTGCCGTTACGATAACCCTAGGCACACTGCCCGAGGCAACCTATCGATAACCGGGTACCGACTAGGGAAGGGGTTGGAAGAACACAGGGATCGAGTCGCCGGTCCTCAAAAGATGGTGGGTACGGGAATTTTTCCAAAAACCCCCCGTACCGGGCTTTTCCGGCGGCGGGCGATCCTAATGACCGCCGCCGCCAAACCGTGCCGCTCCTCCGGCTGCGACCAACCTCCATCCTGCGTAGCATCAGGCCTCGCCCCCAGGGGAGACCTAAGGCTCTCGCAGGGCTGGCAGTTGCTAGCGAGCGCCGTGCCCAAGCGATGCTTCCCAACTGTCCGCCGCCAGCTCCAACACCCTCGTCCCTCCGTTGATCCGTCCGTACCCCTTTTCGCCAAAAAGTATTTCGCAAACGCCGCCCTCGCCCCATCATCGGGAGAGTGTATGCGAGTATTTAGTCGCGGAAAAGACATATCGGACTGGCCGAGCGGGAGATCCTTGTGCCGGTGTACGGATACTATGTTTTTCCAAAACCCTCGGTACATGGCTTCCCGACACCTGCTGATCCCGCGGATCGCAGCTGTCGGTACCTCGTTCAGCCCCCTACCGTGCCAGGCCTGGCACGGCTATGGGGTTACCAGCGCCCACCGCGTGGAGGTAGAGGTAGGTGCCGACGGGCCTGCGAGCGCACCCCTCTCCGGGGCCGCCGCCGCTGCGCCGCCGGCGGGCGCCAATTTCAAATTAACTTGTTGCCAGCTCGCGCATGCCTGTCTTGCGAGCACGAGCTGTCTAGTGCAGTTCCAGTTTTTCGCCTTCAATAGCTCAAGTGAGTAGTCTTCTCCGACCTTACTCTATATTTTCTGGCTCACCATGTCGCGCTCTTCATGGAAGAATGTGTTGTTTGCTTTAGCGATTGCTTTCATTATCCCAGTTGCTATCGCGGCGGGGACAAGCAACGTCGGCGACCTCGCCGAGTAGGAAGCAAGCATACAACTCGGTCAACTTCTTGCGTTGGTGAGCGCGCTTGCTGCTAGACTTTTCAAACGTCGGAGGCGTTCAAGCAAGGTTCCTCATAATGGCGGGGCAGAAGTTCATGGTCGTATGCGTATAAGATCGGGGACCCGTTCACACAAACGTAAGGGGACACCGCGCCGACCTTGGCTGAATGGCCTACACGCGTGGAGCCTTCGGTCGCCGTCAAGATCAACAAGCAATGCATACCCAATTTTGTCTTCGATCTTGCTATGCATTGACTGCACAGCAACATTTTTTTGAATGCCCCCAATGCACCTGCTCGCCCCCGTTTGCTTTCCTGCTGTGCATCAATGTAATGTTGAAACAGCAACCGTTTTTTTGAATGCCCCCAATGCACATGCTCCCTAACTTTTGTTTTCATGCTGTGCATCAATGTAATGCTGAAACAGCAACAGTTTTCTTGAATGCCCCCAATGCACTTGCTCGCTCCCTTTTATTTTCCTGCTGTGCCTCAATGTAATGCTGAAAGAGCAACAGTTTTTCTGAATGCCCCCAATGCACCTGCTCGCTCCCGTTTGCTTTCCTGCTGTGCCTAAATGTAATGGTGAAAGAGCAACAGTTTTTTTGAATGCCCCCAATGCACATGCTCCCTAACTTTTGTTTTCCTGCTGTGCATCAATGTAATGCTGAAACAGCAACAGTTTTTTGAATGCCCCCAATGCACCTGCTCGCCCCCTTTTGTTTTCCTGCTGTGCATCAATGTAATGCTGAAACAGCAACAGTTTTTCTGAATGCCCCCAATGCACCTGCTCGCTCCCTTTTATTTTCCTGCTGTGCCTCAATGTAATGCTGAAACAGCAACCGTTTTTTTTAATGCCCCCAATGCACTTGCTCGCTCCCTTTTATTTTCCTGCTGTGCCTCAATGTAATGCTGAAACAGCAACAGTTTTTTTGAATGCCCCCAATGCAACTGCTCGCTCCCTTTTATTTTCCTGCTGTGTCTAAATGGAATGCTGAAAGAGCAACAGGTTTTTTTAATGCCCCCAATGCACCTGCTCGCCCCCTTTTATTTTCCTACTATGCATCAATGTAATGGTGAAAGAGCAACAGTTTTTTGGAATGCCCCCAATGCACCTGCTCGCTCCCTTTTGCTTTCCTACTATGCATTAATGTAATGCGTAAACAAATATAGGTTTTTGGAAGCAATAACAGTCTATACAATTCCTATGCTTTTTACATGTCGTCAATACTAGCTTCACAAGGTGTGGCAGGATTACCACCAGTTTTGTTGGACATAGAGCTACATGGTTGGATTGACTTTGGTGTAGCTGAATTGATCAACTGTGCAACAAGTTCCTCCTTTTGTGCTGCATCAGTGACAAACGGCAAGGCAGCTATAATATTTTGGCGGTGGTTGAAAGCATCCACACTAGCACGATCCCATATTACCTTTCCGTTCGGCTTGGTCTCGCAGCGCCACTTGATGCTTTCGGCGAGGACGGGTTGATCCGAACTAACATTTACATACCATTTTCCACCAGCTGACATCGCGTTGGCGCGGGCTTTGTACTCCTTTGCGGCGTGACGCCAGAGGTCGGCGGATTCTTGTTCGCCCCAATCCTCCGATGCCGCAAGCGCCGCGCCCACCGCGCATACCGCCTCGCAAACCTTCCAGTTCCACGGGCACCGCGGATCGTTAGAAGTGCCCCCAAGGGATCATGAACCTGCGCGCAAATGTCTAAAGAAGTGGGACATGAAAGGTGGGAAGTGATATGGATAGATGCAAGAACGTTTCCTCCGAGAACTACGGAAGGCGCGGGTGGGAAAGGGATGATGGGGCAACGACGACATACCAACACCCTCCGAGGAGACGCTCGCTCGCTCTCCGCCAACGTCCATAGTGCACCTCTTTCTACCGCCGCGTGCTCAAAGGACTTGGGTTGATTGAGGGTAGAAGAGGACTTACACTACAGTGAAGAGATCAGCCGCCACATGTACTCGCTCGGTGGCTAGTTCAGCGATAGAAGGCATTTTGAGTCTCCCGCCCGCACGGATATTTTCTGTACATGATGCGGGTAATATTCGGCCCAAGCAGAATAATCCATATGGCAAGATTCCAAACCGAGATTCCGGAATCTTGCCAGTATCTGAGATGGAAAAAAGCAAGATCGAAGATTTTTCTTCCCATCTCCTTTTTCTTGTAAGACATTTTTTTTTTCATTCCCATCTTGTTAATACGAATCGGGTATAAATCCATTATTCTCGGGGGAAGATACAGAATAAATAATCTTCCTCTAATACGAATTCTTTATAATTCACCGGCATGCGGTGCTTCGCTTCCGCGCGGTCGGCCGTCCCCGCCGCATCCCCAGTCCTTGCCCCCCGCCGTCCAATGGTGCCTTGACCATGGGGCCACTGGTGGGGAGAACTCCAAAGCCTTCTTCGAGTCCTACCTCCTTTCTTTCCGATCTAGTACGTCCTCGAACGGCGTCCCCCCTTCGGCGGTACGCCTCGTCAAGCCGGTCTTCGAGGAGCTCGTCGGTTGCGTTTTGTCTTTCCGCGGTAGGGCTAGCCAAGGGGCTTCCGCGGAAGCGGCTTGGGCGGCGTTGCTTTTATTTCCGCGCTTAGTTTTGCGCCCCATGGCTGATTTCACTTCCGCGGGGCATCTGCCCCCTGACCCAGTCGCTAATTACCGTGACAACCGCTTAGCCCATTGGGCGTCAGGAGATCTCGATACATTGTTTTCCGCTGCTCGCACTCACGCATCCCTTACCAATGGGCGGGCATCGCCACCTACCTCACTTCCGAGGGCCGGTACCGACCCCATCTCCCCTTCGCAACCATTTCATAACGGCGTCTCGGCCAAGGTCGCCCACCGGGCGGCTAATCTAGCTGCGGTTGGGGAGTACCGTCGTGCCATGGAGGCCCTAAGCTCCAACCCCGTTGCAAGTGGTCGCGGGGTGCACGAGGAATTATCACGGTTGCACCCACAAGACGATGACGACCTCGCGGACGTGTTGCCGGATCCCTTCTCCCTCCCTCGTATCAAACTCCGTGCTTCGGAAGTTGATATCATGGAGGTCGTTGCTAGATGCCCTCGAAAGTCTAGTCCTCACGTCGACGGTTGGAGGTTTAAAACTCTTCGCGCGTTGGGTACCCCTTGCACTCTCACCGGTTTAGCAGAAGCCA
This sequence comes from Tetraselmis chui, assembly GCA_026401115.1. Classification (NCBI taxonomy): domain Eukaryota; kingdom Viridiplantae; phylum Chlorophyta; class Chlorodendrophyceae; order Chlorodendrales; family Chlorodendraceae; genus Tetraselmis; species Tetraselmis chui. The sequence continues at coordinate 340,253 of JAPMLY010000034.1, forward strand.
TCGTGAATGCAGAAGTTCCACCATGCGTTGCCTCATTCCTCGCCTCTGCCACACTTTTCCCGCTAGACAAGCTTGATCCCGAACAACGACGCGCACAAGAGCAAGAACTTCGCGACCAAAAGGGGACGCTGCGCCCGATTGGAATTGGCTCCGTTCTAGTTCGTTTTGCGAATCGCGCGCTTCTCGCCGTAATTGGTGACGGAGTGTCTCAATGGTTGGCTGCTCGGCACCAATTTGGGGTCGGCGTCCGCGGCGGGGCTGAGATCGTACAATTCATGGTTCGAGCCGCGCTTGACGCTTCACCGGACTGGGCGGACATGCAAGGCGACGCATCCAACGCGTTCAACAAGTTCTTGCGGCGTCCCTTGTTTGAGGAGTTGTCAGCAAATCCCGCGCTTCGACCGTTGCTCCGCGTCGCTACTATGTTGTATGGCCGTCCATCTACCTTGTACGTTTACGATTCATCAAATGCTCACGGCCCGGCCATGCGCATCCCGAGTACCCGTGGAGTCCATCAAGGTTGCGTTCTCGGGGCCATGTTCTTCGCAATAGTTGCCTCCCGGGTATACAAACAGTTGGCTGCGATTGCCCCAAACGAATCCGTTGTATGCTGTTATTCTGATGATGGTCACTTCTTGGGACCCCCCTGCGTCTCTCGTGGCTATTGGCGACGCTATGCTGGAAGCGTATGCTAGCGTTGGCCTCACCGTAACCATCCGCAAAAACTGTTTGTATTCCCCTTTGGGTGTCGGTGATGCTTTCGATAACTTACCCGACGGCCACATCATGCGGGGAGTAAATGTCTCCACGGAAGAGACGAAAGTATTGGGGGGGGCAATGGGTACATCCGATTTTGCTCGAGACGTGTTCGAAACGGCCTTAAGTAAGTATGAGGCCTACGGCGAACGTCTAAGGGGTCTAGCGGCTCACCGGCACACTCACACTGCGCTTCGTATCCATCAACATTGCAACCGCCGCTTCGGACACTTTGCCCGTACAGTCCCCCGAGGTCTTGGCAGGGGTGAGGGCTACGGTGACACCGTCGTAACATTCCTCGAGCGCGCTGACAATGCCACCCTAGATGTGGCGGCTGAGATATTGGGCCTTCCCGCATCTAGCCTATTCAGCAACACTCGCTCCGAGATGTCTCTTCCCATACGTTTCGGCGGCATGGGGGTGGGGGATTTGGCTGCCTTGGCGGATGCGGCCCATGTCGGAGCGGCCGGTTTGGCAGTGGGCTCAGCTATTCGTTTCCTTACAACACAAGACGCTCGCGTGCGCGGGGATTCCCAAGACGATGTTCCAATGGAGCCGACCATGTATGGACGGTTAGCGAGTGCTATGACCACAGCGGTGTCCCGTAGGCATGGTACACCGGACGGAGACGACGGCGATAACGAACCCATGTGGTCGTTAGAACTCGCTTCGTCGTGGGCGCGCTTGGACGCTGCGTGCGGTTCTCACGCTCTCGCCGAGTCTGAACCCTTGATAACCACAGCCTTAGCGATGCTCCCCCCGAAACGTCCAACGGTGGCTCGCGCCGGCTGCGTTGCCGAAGCCCGATCAAACAACGAGCAGATTGCCCAGTCCCTTGATGGCCTACCCTCGCTCGTCCCTCTTTCTGCGTTTGCAACGGACATCTTTCCAAAGCTAAAAGCCGACATCAGTGAGCGCATCAACTTGTTTCGCTTCGCGAAGCTCGTTCCCACGTTTTCCAACCGCGCTCGGCCGGAGTCTAGGCGTTCTGTATCTCGTCTCGGCCACGGCGCCCTTGCGTTTTTGGCTTCGGACCCGCCTACTTCGGGTCGCCTGGGCGAGCTCCGTGACAAGTTCCCTGAGCACTACGACGCAGTTTTCCGCGTCGCGGTCTGTCGCATCTTCGGCCTACCCTCATCTCGCATCCTCTCTTCTCTACGCTCCCCCACTGCTTGTGCTTCTTGCCATCTCTCTGTTCAAGCTATGCGGGGTGCGTTCTCGTCGGCGGGTGTTGACATGTCGGATGATGCGTGGGCCACTGCTTTTGCGGACCATTTGGCTCGTTGCGGCGGAGATGCTTCGGTCCACACCGCTCACTCTTGGTTAGTGACGGCCCTTGCGGAAATCATCTCCGAGGTTCGTGGCGCACTCGGGGTTGGCGTCGAGGTTCTCACAGATCCCACGATGTTAGTTCAATTCCCCAACGGCAACGACGGTCTCCCCGCGGATGTGGGTGTCTTGCACTATCACGGCATCCGAGGCTCAAAACTTGCCCTTGATGCCGTGGTTTCCGGTTTGTTCGGCGTGTCTAGCCCCCCGTCACCCGAAGTCGCTCTCCGCCATGCTGAGAAGACCAAGTTCGAGAAGTACTCGGAGGGGTTGAGGAGTCGCTCCGACATCCGCTTCATTCCCTTTGCAGTCACGGAGTTTGGTACTCTTGGCGGCCACGCCACGGCTTTCTTGACGGAGCTAGCCAAGCAGGCAGCCGCATCTAAAGGGATGCACGTGGGCAAGTTGTTGGCCTCCTGGCGTCGAAGGGTCTCTCTCGCCGTCCATGTTGCTCACGCGGACAACGTCTTGCGCGGTTTGTCCGCCGCTGCGGACGGCACGGAGGCCGCTTCTTCCTCGGCTGGGATGCCTTCTCCAGCCCCGGCGCTCTTCACCCGCGCCATGGGCCGCAAGCGTCCCCGTGCTTCCTCGAGCGGCGCGTGAGGCGCCGCTTGTCGCCTCCACGTGTTGCATTCTCGGCGTGGCTTAAGAGCTTCCTTAGTTTAATCTGCTAGGTTTATGCACAATGTAGTGCTTTCCTTTTGCTGTGCTTTGGATTCCGTGATCCTCTTGTCACTCTTGCCCTCTTGTTTCCCCTCCCACTTTCCCTGTCCGTGCTCATCTGGTTCTTCTTGTAAGCAATGAATTATTCTAATACGAATTGCGGCTAAATAGGATGAGATGTTAAGCTGTTTAATTCACTGCGATGCAAATACGACATCGCCGAGCTATTCCAGAACCTTCCCCCGCTCGCTTACCAGAGTCCTCTGAACGCTGCCTGGAACACTTTTTCTTATGAAGGAATTCGTGACGCAACCGGAAGCAGGCGCGGTTAGAAAGATAACTCCTCAACGCAACGAGGCTGTCTCTCTTGCTACTTTCGCAACACGACAGTGTGCAAGTCATGTACGTTGACACTGTACTCGTCACAAAATGATTTTCAGCCGGCTCTCTGTAACCCTCACTGCTAGCCTCTACGTGCTGGCAGGCATTTAAACTCAAGGTGGCAAGGCTGGAAGCTTGTCGTGACAGGGATGGTGAAAAATCTCCACACTTGGGACGTGTTTGTTATTCAAAAGCATACATTTACCAGTGTCATACACCCAAAGCTTATCTACAAGATTCAAAAGCACTCAATTGCAAATCAAGCACTGTACTACTGTGAGTCCATGACGAGAGGAGCCCATAAATACTCTCATTCAGCGCAGAGGGGACGACGTGCTACACTTTTCGTCATGCCTCTTGTTGCTGCACAAGCCTCAGAATTATCGTAGCGCCTGACAAGCCATTGGTTGATAACAGGTATAAGTTCCGTACACCAATCCTCCCTTCAGGATGTGCATCATCAAGGCAGCGGCAAGGTAGATACTCTGCCACGCCGTCGATTCTGTGCCTCCCGAATGGCGTCCCTCTTTGTAAACGATGCTGACGCCTTTTGCACACACACTGCGAAAATGGTCACAACATACAAAATAAAGAGTCTTAATGGCGCCGTTCAGACAATAATGCCTCGGCAGCTCATCGAGCATGGAGCTCGCCGCGCAGACTCACCTGACACCGACTTCGCACCCTCCCTCTTATCTTTTTGCCGCGTTTTCTCCTTTTGAAGCGACGGTGCTGTGGACACACGCACGCTACGTGCATACGTGGCTCTGGCGGCGCTGGCGTCTCCACTCGCTGCCTCCTCAGCCTGTCGTTTCCGTAGCTCCTGCAACTGCGTGAAATAGCGGTTCTTCTCCTTCATAAGTAGCTCAGCGTGGTGCAGGTGATGGTCTCGCTGCTGAATCAGCGCCAAGTTCTCGCGCTCCAGCTCTCCACTCCGCTCCGCGTGCTCCGCCGCCGACACCTCCGCTATTTCTACTCTCTCTGCCAGCTGCCGTTCCGACTCCTTCGACACCCTGAGATCCTCCCTGAGCGTCATTATTTCGCTATTCCGGTTACGGGCGTCCTCTCGCGTAGCAGTTCCCTCTCGCTGCAGCTCCTCATTCTCCTCCCGCAGCCGCTCGGCCTCTTTTTGCAGCATGATACGTTCCCGTCCAGATATCTCATGCAGACTACGGTACCTCTCATCCAGCTGCCTCAACTGCTGCTCGCTACCTTCAGCCTGTGAGCGCAGCGCCTCGCGCTGTGTGGTCTCAGCGCTCAACTGAGCGAGCGCCTCCGCCAGCTTCCTCTGAAACGAGTTATTGCTGGAGCTTAACTCCGACACCTGCCATAGCACGTGCCGAGTCGGTAGTTAGCAACAAAACCGCCCGCCGTCGCAAGTCACAATTAATTTTAGGCACAGTTCAATTGGGGAACCTGCTTCTCCAGTGCAAGTATTCTGTCGTTGTCCTCTTGGTGTCGGGTTTCGTAAAAAGCCCACGCCCCGCTCAACTTCAAGTTGGCGGGGCGGTTCAGAGCGGCTGAGGCTACCGCTGGGCTTTCCCCCCCTTGATGGCTGGATAGGCCCCCAGGATTTCGGGCGGCGGTTTGGCCCACCACCACAGACGAGCATCGCTTCATTTGGGTCTTCTGACGCTCGAGAGTTGCAGGCACGTAATAAACATCCAGGACCTCATAACGTCGCCGGTCTGAGTTTGACCGGCTATATCGCGAGGGGCGTCGACGGTCTTTCAGAGGTCATCGGCCCTTCATTATCACTACTACGGAGTACACAGCAGATAGTAGACATTGTTCGTGGTCTAGTACTTTACGTATTAGTAATTGTTGAATCTAGTATCAAATAAAACGAACTTTTCTTACAAGAAAAAGCAGCATAAGCCACCAAGCAAAAGAAGAAAAGAGGAAAAACAAGAAACCTAAGCCCGAGGAACAAGAAGGCATGCCACAGCATCAGCATTGCCCTCCTGCAAAGCATCGCGGAGATAGGAACCCAAAGTACCATGAACAGCAGCAGAAAGACGTTACATGAACTCTCGCCGCAAGTCCCCCCAAAAACGCCGAAAAGGGATAGAAGTAGTTCGACGAACGAAGTGTTGCATACGGACATAACTGCCATAGCGCAAAGAACGAGAGTCAGCGGTACCCATGCCATGGAAGCGACGAACTGCCACCAAAATAGCCAAGCGATCAACCAACTCAGCCGCCATAGGCCAACCGGCCCCCATCCTCCATAGGGAAGGGGTAGTAGTCATGGGCCGATTGAACCGAAGGCGTGCCAAGAAAAGCAAAAGTGCGGAGGTCCGCATCAAGCTTGCCATGCTGAGCTCCCAATGCAAGGCTGCCCGGGAGTGGGAGACGAGCACCTATACGAGGAACATTGGTGTTCGTGAGAGCACTTGTAACCGTCGCATCAACAACAAGATGACGGTGCGGAGCCATGAAGTCTTACCAAACTACGTCCCCGTGACGATCTGGAGAAGCTCCCGACCGAATACGGCGGACCTCCAACCGCAAGTCCCGTCCCTTAGTAGCCCCCGCTTCAAGCATGAACTCTTCAAGCACGTGGACAATCCGATCGTGGAGTTGGATGAAGTACCAAGAGCACGGGCACCGGGGGATATGGTCCATAAGCATAGCAGTTGTGGAGCGCTCACCCGACATAGAGGTGCCTATTACCGTCGACGAATATCCAAACCCACGAGACTCTGACGGAGCTTCATTTCACCGAGGGCACTTCCGAACATAAGAGGCGCGCTCCGCAGTCAAGCCAAGCACCCGGTGTGCTACCATCATATAATAATCGGATGGCACCTTGAAACAGAGCTCATGTGAAGCGACGAGAGAGTTAAAGCCCCGCAACCCGTACCCGAAATCACCCTTATGAAGTCCAGTGGGGAAGGTTTGCAAAACGCCAAGAGGTCAAGGCAGGCTCGGACACGAAGAATATGCGAAATGTCCCGTTGAATGTGTCCCCGGAATCTCCCAAGCGAGTAAGAGCATCGGGAGTCGGAAGTTGTAAGCAAGTCAATTGGGTAGCGAGAGCCACAACATTGTTAACCGGAGATACCACCAACTCGACATCGGGCCCAACATTATCGGAAAGGTCTTGATTTAGTGTGTTACTCAACACCACGAGATCCGATTCCTAGAACCCGCCCATACTGGAGATCGTATCATACGAAATGCGCAATTGAACCGCACACGGTAAAGTAAAAATAGCAACATTCAATAGTTCCTGCCGGATTAGACCGTACATAGGACCTAGCGACTCGGACTCGTAATCACTGATCAGGTTGGCAAGGGTCGCGGTGAATGAAACATAGTGAGCAAGTGCGACGTCTAGCTCGAGGGACGGTATATTAAGCCCCTTAAACTCCGCGGGTAGGGAAAGCTAGCGCTTAGCACGATTAAATTGATCGAGCGTCTGTACGTCATGAGAAACGCCCAAGATTCGGAAAACTGCAGTACAAACGGCTATATCTGCAACAACAAGGTACGGTCGGTAGATATCAAGGGGGAGGGTTCGGGGCAAGAAGCCATAGCGATGTACCGCACACGTGATCATCAAGCGAAAGGCAGCATGTGTCCCTCCGATGTCCGACATAGCAAAGCAAGCGATGTAGTCCAAGAGGAGTTGATGAGCCTCCTGTCTCTTGCAGCCAAGAATGAACATAGTTCTAATTGCGAGATGCCGGAGGGCCATTTCCCATCGAGAACTCCATTGCCAAAGGGGCTCCTAGGTTACTAGTACCCGTAACAACTGGAACCATCGCCCGTATCACCTCAACAAGTTCAGGGGTTTATCCGGGGGTACCATGCACGAAGACTTTATTGGTTGAACCCTCGAGCAGACTTTCCCCAATTCCTCTGTAGTCACCGTAATCACATTCGGGACGAAAGGCGTTTTGATCAAGTACTTGCCATCGTCATAAATAATAAAGGCTTGGATCGCGGATGAATCCTTACCCCGTTCACCAATTTCCGGAGGGGGGGTGATGATCGCCAATTTGAACAAAAGCGGGCCACGAGGATCTCCTTGTCGGACACCCGTACGAAACTGAACCGTGCCGTGTAGGAGCGAAGCATCTTTGGGGTCGAAATAGTATACCGTGGAGTCCCGTGAATATGTCATCTCAACCAACTGGATAATAGGATGCAAGTCAGGATTATTGTACAACTCTGCAAGGAAACTCCGGCGGGAAATGGTGTTGAAGGCGTTTTCCAAGTCCAAGGTGAGGAGGCTGCAATCGGGAATAGTTTGTAAGCCGATACGAGTGCTTTGTATGGCTCGCTCGATACCAGCTTTGGTGAAAATAGATCTTTGTACATGGCCCAAGTGGTCAGCCGCCACAGTCGCTATCCGCGCAATGGCGTGACAATGAGCTAGCCGCGACATTACGTTGGAAGCAGGAAGCGGCCGAACCATAGGAGCCTCGACCCGAAGGCGAGTGGCGTCACGGTCGACACATGTTTGCTTGTGGAGAGCCCACCCGGTCGCACTCGCCAGACTGTCTGCCGCAACATCGGGAATGTTTCCCGCCGATTAGTGGTTGACCCACTTGCGCCATGCCGGGGCATTCAAGTCACGGACATGTTCCCCCCCCCAACCATGAACATGGGGGGCTGACAAGCGAGGTGCTTTTCTCAAGACAAGGAGCATAGAGACTCCTCTCATATTTTGAGGGTGTCACGGTCATCCAGGTAAGTGAGGGGTGGACGCGCCAGAGGAGGCAGGGGGTCATGGAGGTCGCACTCGGGGTGGGGGGTACCAAGCGGAGGATGCAACCGCTGAAGAGCATCCAGAGCCGCATCCGCGTCCTCCACCATTCCGAAGTCGTCTCCGTCCAAGGCCATACGGGCCCGTCGCAGTTGGCCAACTTCCACTAGCTCACGGGCTCGACGGAAGGCATCACGGCGTCGGAAGTCACCTTCAGAAAGGTGAATCGGAGGTGATGCTCCTCCCGTTGATTAGGTCGGGCCCGGCGACGGCGAGAGCCAACCCCACACCGGCCCCGACCACCGAAGCGTCTCGACACAAAAGCCCCCGAGCACGCACGGGCAAGATTACCTCCATTCCGAATATCACGTAGAAGGGTGTCGATGCCCGTGAGTCCATCCTCTCCGGACTCAAAGAACCAAAAACGTACTCGACGTTGGACAAGGGAGCGGATACGCGCACCGGCCGCAGCCGAAAACGGACGGAGGAGGAGGCCGCAAAAGAAATGAATTGCCAAAACAGCTCCGGCGGCGCGAGAGTCCGTGGAGGGAAGGGAGGTCGCATATTCGAGGGTGTCTTGTAGAGCATAACTGAGGTCATCTCTCGTTGTCGCACAAACCCCCGGGCCGTAGTGACAGGCCTTGGCCGCAATAGGCAAGCGACATGGTCGTTGTCAGAGCACAAGGAGGCGGGAGCAGCAACGCGAGGGGGGGACCGGAGAGTAGCCTCTCGGCGGAGTGCGGCAGCAGACGAGGGCATAAAGGCTTGACCATGAGGCAGCGGGGGTCCATCAAGTGGAGGAGGGGGAGGGGTGGAGGGAGACGGGGGGGAGGGTGTTAGCACCGGCTCATCACGGGGTAGGGGAGGGAGTAGAGCTACGGGGGGAGATCCACTGGAGCCATGGGGTGAGGGGTGACAACTGTTTGGAAGGGGCGTGGTCCATGGTGCGACGGACGGGAGAAGCCAACCCAATCATTAGAGGCCAGTGGAGAAACGGGAGGGGCCACACAGTGGGGGCACGGAGCAGAAATGGGCCGAGCTTGAGAGGAAGATAAAAGATGTACGCCCGAAGTACAAAGGGAGAATATGGCCGGAGAGGAGGTCGCAAGGTGGCAAGCTTGGCGACGGTGGGCGGAAGTGGATGTTGGAGTTTGAAGCAATGGTTACACGGGATGTCTAGCCGGCCCCGCTAGGGGGGGCAGCAGTGGGGACGGAGGGAGTGAGAAGAGAGAGATGGCGGCCGGCAAATGCACCGGCAGGGCCGGCCGACCGCCACTAACGGGGAAATAGAGTACCGCTATTAGTACAACACTAAGTACTATGATAAGGACTAGCTACCTTGTACATAAGCACTAGGTAATGCAATGCTAGTTCTAACAAGAGGCCATTGCCGTTTATGAACATGTTAGTGTGTCGGGCGAAGTTGGAGTGCCATTTGCGGCCAGGAAACTATATACCACACGGGGCGTATTGAAATTGAAATTGAAATTGTTTACAACATGTACCGTATGCGCCGGTTTTCACCAAAAAGCCGGATGCGTCGGCTGCTGTCTCTGGGCCCTCCCAACTACGTCAAACATGGAACTTACAAGTCAGGGCTAGACCGTGAACCTCCTGTGTCCAACCTCTCCAAGTGTGGTCGGGGGTTTTACTCCCCCCCGGGGAGGGTCTGGGGTGGTTTTAAAGGTGGTGTGTAAGAAGGGGCATGAGGTAGGTCTTTATGCGGATGCTTGGCGAGTGGTCTTGCGTGATTTGGTGCGGTAGACGAGGAGGAGATAGTGCAGCCATTGGACGGTGTGTGTATGGAGGGTGGAAAGGATGCGAGACGTGTCTAGGCGAGTTTTGGTGATGAGTTTGTCCGGAGGGTCGGTGCGGAGGGTGAGTAGGGAGGTGAGACTTTCGATGGTGGATGAGTGCGGTGTGCCCGTGCGGCTCATGACTATGGGTAGGATGTCGACTTCGGTACCCGGCCAATGGTTGCGGATGGCGTTTGCGAGGGGTGTGTATTTGTTCCTAATCAGGCGGGTTGTGTGTGAGAGGTTGTGGTCGGTGCAGTATTTCCATTCTCCTATCTGAATTTTTTTGATAGACGAGTATCTACGGCGGCCGTTGTTGTGGCCAACGAAGCGGGGTTCGAGGAGGCGTATGAAATCGGGTTTATGTGCCGGGGGACGCAGCTCGGGCGGGAGGATGTCGGAGGGGAGGATAGCGGGACAAGAGGTTAGGGAGTCGGTCGAGAGACCTTCGTCAGCATCAACAAGGCGGGTAGGCATGTGGGAGGGGTGTGGGGGATGGCAGTCAAGAGGGGTGTATGAGGTGGTGGGGTGGGGGAAAGACTTGATGGGTTTGTTACCGAAGTCTGCAGTGATAGTTTCCCATCGACCTCCATTGTGGCGTTCGAGGAGAGACATGAGGAGTTGTAGCGCGCTGTTGTGTCGGTCCTGTCTCAGGCCAGACATGGATGGGCAGTTACCGGCCATGTGGCCGTTGCTGGTGAATTGGCCACACATGGGACATCGCAGGGTGGGATTGTGTGTGAGGAGGCGGGTGTTGTGGACGCCCCAAATGAATTCTTGTTTGTGGGTGAATTGTGTGTTGGTGAGTGTTGAGTGTTTTTTGTGGAAGGTGAAGTCGGCACCGTCCGCCGCGGCGCGGGCGAGTAGGGCGCCGTGTTTGGATGATTGCGAGAGGGGTGTAAGTGTGTGTTTGCAGCTGTGTGTGTGTGCGTCGGCTTTGAGGTTTGTGTATATGCGGGGTATGGGTTCGCCTTGGGTTTGTGGTATGAGGGTGTAAGGCCAGGTCCAATGTCCAACGGACACCTCCGTGCCTGTGGTGTATGTTGTATCTGGCGGGTGACCATCAGCGACCTGGTTAGCGAGTGTGTCTGCTAGTTCGTTGCCGGGTGAGTGGTTGTGTGCTTTAATTTTACCTAGATGTGTGCGGATGCCTGCGTCGCATCGGGTTTTGAGGGTGTGTGTGATGGAGAGGAGTGTGTCTCGGTGGATGTTGTGCCTATAAGCGGAGGGGCAGTGAAGGTAACCTTGTATGAGGCGGAGGGAGCACGCACTGTCAGTAAGGAGGTGGGTATGTCCTAGTTGGAGGCCTATGGCGATACCAGCTAGTTCGGCTCGATTAATGGTATGGGAGGGGGGGGTAGAGGTCACCAGGATTCTGATGTTGGTGCCCGAGGCGGGGTGGGTTGTGAGGTGCTACTTTGGTTAGGCTAAGTTGGCAACCTTAGACTAATAGTAGAACCTAATCTCTGGATCTAATTATACAGCGTAGAGAGAATTAATAAGATTGTCTTAGGAACAGGGTTTCTTACAGTCTGGGTGTGGCGTAATTCTATCTGTACCGGTCTCTCTCTACCTCTACCAGTAAGTCCCTATCTTAAATACCCACACCGCAGTTGTTCTAGAAACAGCCTTAGAACCTGTAGCTTGTGCTGTCTGCTAACTAAACCAAACTATTACTAGTGATACAGGTTAACTCAGGTTACCTGTACCGTCTACCTAACCTTATCACACAAGCTCTTAGAACTATCTAGAAAAGAACTATCTAGAAGAGATACTGCTAGTAACTCTGTACTGTCGAGGGAAAATACGGCGATACAGTTGTACTGCCGTGATGACAAATAAAGAGTCACTGAATATCGCTAAGATACAGGTACCATTTAGAGGAAACAAATAATGTCAGATACTAGCACTTAGCTAAATGGCTAGGATATGACACTCTCCCCTCCTTAAGCACCAGCGTCCTCGCTGTGCAGTACTCAGGGTCTTGGTTTCTTGGGGGTTCTTGCAGGCCAGCGATTGCGAAATCTGACAAAGTCAGGGGTGCCAGAAAATTCTCGATAAACATCCGTTCGAAGAAATTCGGAAAAGATGTTTAAGTGGTTGACTCCTCGCATGGGTTCCCAAGTGTCCTCGCTAGGTACGTTGAACGGTGCTGCCCAGCGGACCTTAAATAAAAGTCCCGTGCCATTGGAGTTAAAAGCCACGTCGAGTATTTTGTCGACTTCAAATCGCTTCGCATCGTGCACAATCGGGATTGGCTGCGCACTGTTGGCCTGTTCTGGTTCTGCATTCCATTTTTCCAGTAGACTGGCGTGTACAACATCGTGAATCCGTACTCCAGGGGGTAGCTTAAGCCGAAATGCAACCGGGGAAACTTCCTCCGTAATGAGAAACGGTCCAATGTAGCGGTCGCGTAGTTTAGAACATGGCTGTTGTACAAACCGTAGATTTGTCGCCTTGAGCTTAACCTTGTCGCCAACTGTAAAAGGTACTGGTAACCGGTGCCGATTTGCAGCGTCTTGCATGTGTGCTTGGGCTGCTTTGACGCAGTCGTGGGCAAATCTGTGCATCTCGACCAGAATCTTCACTTGCTCCGGTAAAGTACGGCTAGGCTCGTTATCGTCAAATGTAGCCGTTGTTGGAGATGTCGGCTCAAATCCTAGCGTCGCCTTAAATGGAGACATAGTCGTTGACGTAGAAACCGCTGCGTTGATCGCGAACTCCACGTTGGTAAGGTGTTGAACCCAGTCGTCGTGCAAGGGGTGCACATAGCATCGTATGACTTGCTCCCATGTCTGGTTTACTCGTTCAGTTTGGCCATCTGTCTGGGGGTGATAGCTCGTAGAGATATTAAGCTTGGTGCCAACAGCCCTAAATAGGGTTTGCCAGAAGTCGCTCATAAACCGGGGATCTCGATCGGATATTAATTTCCGTGGTAAGCCAAAATGTCGAAAAACAGCGCGGTGCATAATTTTTGCTAATTGTTCCGCTGTAATCGTTTTCGTAATTGGCTCGACAATCGTCCGTTTCGTAAGCATACAGACGAATACCACCACAGCATCATACCCATCGCACTCAGGAAGGTCCGTAATCAGGTCAAGCGATATATGCTCAAAGGGTCTGGTCGGTACCTCATGCGATTGAAGGAGTCCATAAGGCTTGTGTCGCGCTGCCTTGTTGCGTTGACAGGTAACACAGCTGCGTACATAGTGTTGTACTGTCCGCTTCATGTTAGGCCACCAAAACGTCCGGGTTACTGCTGCCAATAGTCGAATAATACCAGGGTGTCCCGCGGTCGGTGCGTCGTGTAGTTCGTACAGTACTCTTGATCGTAATGTAGAGACGTTCGGAACATACAGTCTTGTCCCGTAGGCGTACAAGAGTCCGTTAGATTGACGTACCAGCCAGGTAGGCAGAGATTTCCGGGTAAGCAGGTATTTATCCGAATCATAAGCGCTTTTGATTTCCTCATGAAGTCCAGAGTCAGGATGTAACCGGGATTCCAGGGAAAACATCTGCGCGTGTAACTCGCATTCTGCTTCGTCGTTGGTCCAATCGCGTAACAGTTGCAGCTTCTGTAATGAGTTCTTCAGGTCAGGTCGGCGAGACAGAGCGTCTGCCTGGTTGACTGCTCCCTTCTTGTATACGATGTCCATCTGTCGCTGGTAAGGTGCTAGAACTTGAAGCCATCGCACCTGTCGAGTAGACAAATCGCGCTGTCGAAAGAAGTGTCGCAACGTGTCGTGGTCCGTAATTACTGTAAATCCCGCCGCGCCATCTAAGTAGCAACGGAACTTCAGTAGAGCGTCGCGAACTGCCAGTAGCTCTTGTTCGTGGACAGGATAGTGTACCTCATGCTTGTTCATCCTTCGAGCATGGTACGCAACAGGTTGTAATCCAATACCTTGGTCTTGTAACAACACAGCTCCTACTGCGAATCCAGAAGCATCTGTGTACAGTGTGTACCTTGCATTAGGAGAAGTGTCAGGAATTACCAGTACTGGTGCACGTACCATCGCGTCTTTAATTTGCTCGAATGCTGACTCGGCTTGAGAGGTCCAGCGAAATTCCGGTGTCTTCTTGGTCAGGTCCGTTAATGGGGTTGCTAGGGTTGCGAATTGGTTGATGAACCTCCGGTAATATCCAGCAAGTCCCAGAAATCCACGTACTTCAGTCACTGATTTCGGTCGGGGCCAATTCTGTACTGCCTCCACCTTGTCGGGGTCCATTCGGATCTGTCCAGCTTCCACCACATGCCCAAGAAAATTGACGCTCGATCGTCCGAAGTAACACTTAGAGAGTTTGATATGCAACTGGTGTCGCTGCAGCTCTCGTAACACGAGTCGAATATGCTCGAGGTGTTCGTCGGCCGTCTTACTGTAGATTAACACGTCGTCCAGATATACCACGCAGAACTTGCCAAGATACGGGGCCAAAACTCGATTCATCATCGCTTGGAATCCAGCTGGGGCATTACAAAGTCCAAAGGGTAGAACGCAGTATTCGAACAATCCGTAATGAGTTCGGAATGCTGTCTTATGTATGTCGCGCTCCTTGACTCGAACTTGATGATAGCCTTTATACAGGTCCAGCGTGCTGAAATAGTGAGCCCCATATAGCGAGTCGAGTAACTCATCAATCCGGGGTAACGGTGTTCGATCTTTCCTCGTGAGGTCGTTGAGTTTCCGGTAGTCTACGCACATACGCATGGTACCATCCTTCTTGCGTACAAATAAAATCGGGGCACCGTACGGAGATTTAGACGGACGAATCCAGCCTTTTGCGAGTAAGTCTTGCAACTGTACTTGAACCTCCCGGAGTTCTGCTGGTGACATACGGTACGTTCGCTCCTTAGGTGGTTCATCGCACTCCAAATTAATTTCAAAGTCGCACTCGCGAGTTGGCGGTAGACCGTCAGGCTCCTTGATAATGTCCGTAAACTCATTCAGGGATTCTCGTAACGAAGTCGTCCACTCAGGTTGTTGGTCAGTGTTGATGTCGTCGACCGCGTCCTGTACTTCTCGTAGTCCAATCACGAAGAGGTCTGCTGGTTGTTGCCTAAGCAGCTTTGCCATCGCATCCGCCTCCAAGTGATGTACTGTCACAGGTACGGTGTACTCGTCGCCAGACACCATAGCTTCGCCAGTTTTACGGTCGCGAATCGTTTTAGTAGACCAATCTATATCCGGGTTGACGGCTTGTAACCAAGGTTGACCGAGGATGATGTCGAATTTGTCCAGTTCTGTCGTAATTGCGTCCAGACGTATGTCCAGGGTTCCTACTGTGAGCACTTCATTCCGTAGTCGCTGGCGAGTCGTAGTTGTACTACCATCTGCCAATTTTATCCGGTATTTCTCTCCAGTAACTGTCGGGATGTGATGCTCCCGTACCCACTCAGCCTTGCAGAAATTTTCCGAAGCGCCAGAGTCAACCAAAATACGGCATCGATGTCCGCGTAAGGTGCCTCCCAACACTAACAGACTTGTTCCAGACTGGGTTGTGGATACATGTAGCGTCGCAGGAACACTGTCTTCTAGTCGGACGTTCTTGTTCATCCACCCGTCGATCGGTTTCCCAAAAGTCTCGTAACGAAGAGGGAACTGCTGTTCTCCACAGACTAGATAACCCGTACGCCGTGCCGAAATTAATTCCTTCCAGGTAGCCCATACTGCCCGAGAAGTTGACGTAGCGTCCGGTATCGATCCGGGTCGAACGCGAGCGATATACACGTAGCGCTTATTCTGTCCGGAAGACTCCGTCCCTAAAAGGCGTAAATTTGTTTCGCTCACCTTTAATCCAGTTGTCTCCGTAAGAGCTCGCACTGCTGTGTATTCCGGGGTCGCGTCTTCAATCTCCTGTTTGCCACCAGGAAACCAGACCATGCCAGTGTCCTCTTTCGCTAGTAACACTCGTCGGCCATCGGTAACAAGAGTCGTCGAGTGAGTCCAGTAGGTCTTCGGGGGATTCTGTAGGTTCTGAGGCAGAAATCGAACTCGATCGGTGTCGTCGACGTAGACTTGCGTCGTCCATCTTGTCGGTCCAACATCTTGCCTTCTTCCTTCTATTTCATCGTTCGTGGGGCAGGTAAACACATGTTCTTTCGCCGCCAGCTCGTCGACAAGTCGGAAATTTCGCAGCAGCTTGAACCATGGTTTTGCCCTCCATTTTGGAACCACTATAACCGCTCTCAGATGGGGATGAAGCAGTTTACTCCGCAAATAATGGCCCAAAAAATCTTCTAATTCATTAAATGGCGCATTTAGCCAAATTCTCCGGTACTTCTGTAAATCTCTCTCCTGAAATGGGCGCGCCGGACAGCAAAAATCCTCCGCCACTTGAGAATTAAGGCCGTCATTATCGCTAGCTCCATCTAAGTCGAAAGGTCCGTAGGTCTGAGAGTACTTCAGGAAATACTCCCTATTCATCATCCAGTCGCTAAAGTCCTTGCTCCTAAAGACTGGCCTCAATGTCGTTTGAGGTAACGGGTCTCGTACTTCTTCTGTTCTGGTCTCTTCCTGAGTCGCTGTAGGAGACGAAACCTCATCCTGCAGCTTGCCGCGAGCTGCCGACTCAGGTCTCACTTTCCCGGCCGGGATTTCCTCGTTCTGTCATTCTTCTTGTTCTTTCTGTCTGGGCAGTCGATAGCGATGTGTCCCTTCTTGTGGCAAATGAAGCACTTGCCCTCCTTCTTAAATCTGTCGACCTCCTCTTGAGTGAGGCGTCTAATCTCGTACAGCTCCCGCGGCTTTTCTTCGGTCGCGCCATGCGAATCTTCCTCCGACTCACTGTCGATCTCCTCCCCTGCCTCTGAAAAGTCGCTGTCTTCTTCGATGGCGTTCAGTCGGCCTGTCGAGCGTTGGGTCGTCTCAATCTTGGTCTCCGCTGCCTCCGCTCGCAGAGCTGCTTGAATCGCCTCGTGTAGGGTCTTAGGGTTTTTCAGGGCAACCTCCTTATGAATCGAGGGTCTCAAACCGCGCTGGAAATCATGTACGTTATCTTCTTCGTGACGGTGAGGAAGCTCCAATAATTGTTCTCGAAAATAGTTCGCGTACTTCAGGACCGTGGTTTTCTGTCTTGCTTTGTCCAAATTCAATCTCGCTTGTTCCGCCGGTGTTCTTCCGCAGAATTCCTGAATTAAGGATTTCTCCATCTCAGAAACTCCGGAAAATCCTCCACCGACTTCATCTCCAGTCTGCGCAACTTGGGAGTACCACCACTTCGATAGTGGTCCTTCCAGAAAGCCAGATACCCAGTACACTCCTCTTTGCTCTTCAGGGTTAACGCTGTGATACCGTAGATACCCTCGCGCATGTCGGAACCAGTTTCTCAGCTCGTCGATGTTAGTCGTAGCGATGCTCTTGATCTTGGCTGGTTTGACATCGTTCGGCATCATGCTTGGCATCTCTCGCGTCCTCTCCGATCTCAATTGTTCTCCTCGAAGAAAATTCTCCGTCTCTCGGCTTCTGTTCACTCGTCCTTCAAAATGTCTGAAACCGTTGTCGACGTGGTCACGCAGTTGAGATAGCTCAGTCGAAAAAGTGTCAACTCGGTTACTTAGTCGTTCAAGCATCTCGGTGACGTGTACCGACATAGGCTCCATCGTGGGACTCGATCCTTCTCGCACTGTCTGTCTTCTACCATCCGTCGACGTCGGCGGTGTCGGCCCAGAAGGCGCCCCCTCTGGTCGACCATCAACTTCCTCTGGTAGTCTCTCTCCTGCTCGGTTAGACATCTTCGTCTCGTCTAGCTGTTCTGAGGCTCCGAAACCACGTGTGAGGTGCTACTTTGGTTAGGCTAAGTTGGCAACCTTAGACTAATAGTAGAACCTAATCTCTGGATCTAATTATACAGCGTAGAGAGAATTAATAAGATTGTCTTAGGAACAGGGTTTCTTACAGTCTGGGTGTGGCGTAATTCTATCTGTACCGGTCTCTCTCTACCTCTACCAGTAAGTCCCTATCTTAAATACCCACACCGCAGTTGTTCTAGAAACAGCCTTAGAACCTGTAGCTTGTGCTGTCTGCTAACTAAACCAAACTATTACTAGTGATACAGGTTAACTCAGGTTACCTGTACCGTCTACCTAACCTTATCACACAAGCTCTTAGAACTATCTAGAAAAGAACTATCTAGAAGAGATACTGCTAGTAACTCTGTACTGTCGAGGGAAAATACGGCGATACAGTTGTACTGCCGTGATGACAAATAAAGAGTCACTGAATATCGCTAAGATACAGGTACCATTTAGAGGAAACAAATAATGTCAGATACTAGCACTTAGCTAAATGGCTAGGATGGTGCCCGAGGCGGGGTGGGTAGCTGCTGCTCCAAGAGGGGAGTTGCCTCCTTTTTTCGAGCCGTCTGTGTATACGAAGTCCTGCGAGTTCCAAGCGAGGACTCCTCTGGTCGGGAAGTATGTTAGTCTTGTTCGTTCTTGTAGGGGGTGGGTAAGGGGGTGGGTGGGGTTTGGGGGGAGATGGTATATGCCTGCGGAGTGAGGGGAGTAGGGGGGGGTGAGGTGTGGCGGTGGGATGTTGATGATGGGGTTTGGGAGGTGTGTGTCGTAGATAGATTCTAGGGTGTTGTGGAGTGCGGACATGGCTGTGCGTGAGGGAAGGTTGTGGAGTGCGAGTGAGTTGGCTACGAGGTAGATGTCTACCATCCAGCGTGTGCCGAAAGGGGTGGGGGTGGGATGGCCGGTGTGTTGGTCGGGGGGTAGGAAGGTGTTCGCGTCGTTGGGGAGGGTGTATAGGTGATGTGTGTAGGGGGAGTTGATGTATTTGGAGTGGCGGTATGGTGTGTGTTCCCATCGGGGGAGAATGAGGATGGTAGCGCTGGGGGTGTGTGTGTTTGTGAGATGTGCGCTGGTGATTGCATGTTCCATGGCACGGCGCATGCATTCGTGGTCGTATTCGGGATTTGCGATATTGGTACCCTGCCATGTGTGTGGAGCATTACTGCCGCTGGACGAGAAGACTATGTCTTCTGGGTAAAGCGAGTGGTAGGTGTGTGAGTGGAGTGATTTGTTAAGGGGGTCCGAGTAGAGTTCTGTCTGGATGTGGAATGTGTGCCGTAGAGCGGAGAGGAGGTCCTCTCTAGTGGCCCATCTGTTGCGTGTGGTGGTGGTGGGTGTGGGGGATTGGATTTCCGACCGAGAGCCTAGGCGAGTAAGGAGGCGATATACCTCCTCCTCGAATGTATGTTGCGAGAGGTCGGGGCGAAAGAGTTGGTAGAGATGACGGACGCGGGGGCCGTTAAGGGTGGTGATTGCGCGGCCGTTAGGAGTGCAGAGTATGGTGGTGTCGTGGAGGGATGGGTGTGTGTGGATGGCGAATTTACCGGTAGGGAGCATGTCAAGGTCGGGGTTAATGGGGTCGTGGTTGAATGTGATTAGGGGGTGTGACCACGGAGGAGGTCCGGGTTCTGGCAGGATGGGTGTGGTGGATGGGACAAAGCCAGAGTTAAATGCTGTGAGGGCGGTGGGGCCGGAGGGGGTCTCACTGATGGTGTCGTGAAGTTGAAGGCATGGGGCCCATTGGACCTCGTGGAGACGGGTGAGGTCGTGTTGTTGGCCACTAGCACACCAGTCGCACTGCCATGTGGCAGGTCCCTGAGCTGGGCGGCATTGTGAGTGGATCGCAAAGTGCGGGCATGTGGAGCATGTAGAAGTGGGTTCCAAGTGAAGAGGGTTATGGCATATGGAGCAGTCGGTGGGGGAGGGGGGGGGTAGGGTTACCGATGTGGGGGTGGAAGAGATGAGTTGGAAGCCTTCGTCGAGTTGGAGGTGGATGTCCCATTCCGTTAGGTGTTCCGGGGCCCATTCGACCATGTATTGTGTTTGTCCGTATTCTGTGTCTTTGTGTTTGGATATGATGCGTGTCACGTCGCAAGGGGGGAAGTGGTGGTCTGTGGGGGTGAGGTATTCCGTGTCTATGTGTGTGATGCGGGCTGTGGGGTTGGTAGTGGTGGTGCGGGAGGAGTGGATGTCTGGGGAGAGGGTAGAAGGGAGTCTGGGGAGGTGTGGGTTGAGGAGGGGAATCCAGGAGGGATGAAGGGTGGTGGGGAGGGAGGCTTGTTTGGTGTTGAGGTTCGTGACGGGGAGGCGGTTGTGGATAGTGTCAGTGGGTTCGGTGAGAAGTGCGGCGAGTAGGCGAACTGGGATAGTGAGAGAAGTGTCGGACCCTGTGAGTTTGGAGATGGACTGACTGGATTTGAGGATGAAGGAGGAGGGGGTGGCGCGGAGGAGGACTTGTGGCCATGTGGTGATGTGATTTTGCCATAGTGGGTTAAGGCGGGGGAGGAGGGAGGTGTGTGTCTTGCGGGGTGAGAATTCGCGGTAGGCTTGTTTGTAATGGAGTGGGTCGGTAATGTGCGTGGCTCTGTCTCTGAGTGATGTACGGAGTTTTGCGTCTTGTCTGGTGAAGTGGGTGCGGATAGTGGTGGCAATGGGGTTGGTGAGGGAAAGGGGAGGGATGTTGTGAAATAAGGTGCCGGCATCACGTTGGGCACGCACAAGGCATCTGAGCGTGGGGAAGGATAGGTTGCCTGACATTATGGATTCAATGGGCCAGTGGGAGTATGTGGTGGAGATTTTGTGTATGTGGGCTCTGGCCATTTGGCCCCTGTATCCGGGGGAGTTCAGGGTTTTGTGGAGGTGGCAGACTGTGAGTTGTGCGGCATGGGCTTTGAGGGAGGGGAGGCCGAAGCCGAGGTCGGAGGTGGGTCGGTGAAGGGCGGTGCGGGGGAGGCTGCGTACCGAGGAGACGGCTGAGCGGAGGGCGCGGCAGATTTGACCTTCAAGGGTGTCCAGTTGGGAGTCGCTGAAGAGTCCAAGTTGAAGGGTAAAATGTTTGCCGAGCAGGAGGCCACGGATGACGCGTATCCTGCGAGATTGGGTTAGTAGGGAGGTGGAAAGGGCGTCGATGAGGGAGGTAGTGGTGCGTTTGAGTTCATGCCAGTGTTTGGTGAAGGTGAGGGAGGTGTTAAGTTCGACCCCGAGGACTCGGTATGTGTCCGAGGGGCCAATGGAGGGAATGGGCGAGGGTGTGGAGTTGGTGGTTAGGAACTGCGATTGGAGGTGGGATGTGAGGAGGGTGGTGTTGGCAAGGGAGAGGGCGTTACCCAAACGCCAAAGGGCTCCGGTGATACAACATTTTTGGATGTTGACGGTCATACCTGTGTAGGCGCTGAAGAGGGAGAGTTTCTTTAGTTGGACGGCCATGTTGGGGGTCGAGCCCGCACACGGGGCGTTAGTGTAGCACCGCGCTCTGTCCCTTCGCGACGGGAACAGAGCACCCAATGCACTAAGGCCCGGCTCCGACCCAGAAACACACTGGGTGGAGGACATAGAAAAGGTACTTTGAGACGCCCCGGGGCATCAGGCCGAGGGGCCGCATGGCAGCATGCCGTCTCTCCGAAACCGTTGATAGTCACGAGTGCGGCTAGTGGTTCTTACCACTGCTTGTCGCTATCTCCTGGCCGCCGCCACCGCTCGCGATAGCACCGAAACAGCTCCCAGCAGGCCCACCTGCTGGCACCTATGACGATGGAGAAGCCTATCCTTTGGTAAGAGCACCCGGGACTCCCCACCCCCCCCGGATGCTCTCTCGCGCGTTCTCGAGCAAATGGCGCTGATCAACGCCCGTTTGGACGCACAAGCTACAGAGACTGCCGCTCTGCGCCACCGCGACGCTCTACGCGACGCTAATGTCCAGACCCAGCCTCATGTTCAGCTTCCACCACCACACTCGTATTACAACCCCCACGAGCCACTCCCACCACCGCGTGGTCAGTCATAACAGCATCGCCCCCCTGGCGCGCCGCCATCACCATTCGGCCACCCACAGTCCCCATGTGGCCATCCACCATTTCTTGTTGACCCACCTGTCTCCAACGCACATCGTGGAGGCAGCGGTGGACGTGGGGGCCGCCGCCCCACCACTGACCTAGTGGTCATCGGCCGCGCTGTCAACGAGGCTATCGGTTTCGACAAGGAGTCCCTCAACCGCTCCACGAAGATGACGGTTCCCACCATGGGACCGAACACCGACTTCAAGCCTTGGAAGAGGAACTTCCTCACCTTCATGTCCCTAAAACCTCTGTTCCTCATACCGCAGCTCGCCATACGGGAATAAGGCGAATGGCTCGATGAAGGTGCTCAGACGTACGCCTACGCCATGTTGCTGCACGCCACTAGCGAGGACAAGCGCGATGAACACGCAGTCAAGTGCATCTCCGTTGCTCGCCCGGACTGCACCACTGCCGCTTGGGACATCTTGTGCGAACGTCTGGATAATCGCTCACTCGCACGCTCCATGTCGCTGCTTGACAAAAAGACCACTAGAGACAACTCCAATCCACCCACAAGCAACATCACGGTGTCCATCAGTAAAAGCAGCAACTTCCGACCGCCAACCACCTTCAACAACAGCCGCAGCATCATCACCCGCAGGTGCAACACCACCACCCGCAGTAGCACTATATCGGCATCTTGTTGCTGCAGTGCCGACAAGCACCGGCAACTTCCCGTGAAGCAGCTGCGGCAAATGCAACACGCCGCCCACTAGCAGCAGCACTAGCAATCCGCCTCACACGGTACAACTAAACGCACTAGTACTAGTAAATAACAATTGCGTCCGACCGCCAACCATCACCAGCACATGCAACAAGATTAGCAACACCTCCCTTTAGCGGCATCACCAACACCCCTAGGTGCGGCCATGTGCCCAGTAGTACGAGCAGCATATGCTAACCGCCAACCAGCAGCACTAGCGCCAACACAACAGCCGCAGCATCACCACCAACTGCAGCAGTAGGAGTGGCAGCAACAGCACCACCAACAATATCCATGTATCCGCTTGTTGTTGCAGCAACAACAACTGCAACCGTGCGCCGACCGGCACCGGTATCCACCCGCGAACCAACAACAATGGCAGTTGCATGAGTAGCAGTGGCAAAAGTGCCACCACCATGAGCATCCCTATATCCGCTTACTATTGCAGATACAACAACAGCAGTAGTGCGTCGACCGGCACCGGCATCCTCCCGCGAACGAGCACCGGCACTAGCAGCTCGCCGCTCACAAGCATTAGCACTAGCAGCCCGCCGTACGGCACCACCCGCACCACCACACCCGGGCCGACTCGCGAGGGGACGACGGGCGGCACGTGTAGCAGTCGCACAAGTTGCGCGTACGACCGAAGCCCAAGAGCCACACGGGGGGAGGGGGGGGGGGGGTAGGGACAAAGCGGAGCGAAGAGGGCGCCGTGCAAGATGACGAGGAGTGGCGCGGCGGCCCGATGCGGAAGTACCGACAAGGTAAACATGGGGGCACACAACAATCGTTGCACGGACCGTAGCACGGGCACGACGAGCAGCAAAGAAACGACGTGGAGGTCCAAACGCGGAAGACCGGGCGAAAGGGGGTAGTGGAGAAAGAGAAGCCAGTACGGACGGCCGGGAACAAGACGCGGGGGCCGGTCAGCAGCCCGTTGACCGGCCATAACAAGGCCCGGGGAATAGCGTAAATCGCAAGACGACGCACAAAGCCACCCCCCTCCCCTACCTCCCCGCTACGATTAGGGTGGAGGGAGGAGGAGGAGTAGGCCGGGGCGACCTGCCTGGGCGCCCCCGATGAGGGGGGGAGGAGCGAGCGAACAAGAAGGATGATATAATATCTAATCCTTACGTTTCTTTCCACTTGTTGTCGCCCTTCTCCGGCTTTTCATATCTATGTCGAGGTAGGTACAACCCTACACGTGGTCGCGAAAGGATTTGTTGATCGTAAAAAAACGCATCCTACCGTCACTAAAGAAAGTAATAGAACACAAGGTACTACTAAAGTACTACTGAATCGCAAAACATGGATGGGTCGGTAGCTCGAATGAGCAACGCCGACCGTCTTCGCTCCGGGCTTGGCCTCCCGATGAGCGAGAGACTGGTGGACATAGGGCATGTTGAACAATAGGCACCGTCCACCTCTTCCCAACCGAGCCCACCTCACCCATGTTAGTGGATCCGTAGCGGCACCGGACGGTACACACAGCAAGGCGTAGCTTTCTAAAACTCGAAATCTGTCCCCCCGACAGCTTCCGCGCCACCCACTTTGAAATCCAAACGCGTACCCACCTCAGCCTGGCGGACCCACAACATCCACCATCACTTACAAAAAACCCCCTCCACGGGACCGGCGCGCCACATCGCGCCCCACCGAACGTCCGGATGACGTTCTCGTCCGCCGCCGACATCATGCAAACCCAAGTCACATCCGACCTGGTCGTGTGCCGCCAACACACGCACTCAACCACGACCCCACCTCCAACCCTCAACAATGTCCCGCTACACCCCTCATCCTGCTATTATCCCTCATTACTTGCCATGTCTTCGAACTCTAACCTCCCGTCAACGTACATACAAGCACTACTGCGGGATCGGCCCGCGCCCGCCATCAAGGCGGACCATCGCAACCCCCGGAGCCCTCTAGTGGGCCATCCGCCCGCTCTATTCCTCACCGCGTCCCAACCCACCCAACATCCCAAGATTTGGGCACTGCATTGGAACCCTCACCTGGTCGAGGACTCTAGACGCCTCTGGTCCTCGCCGCCCCCCAGTCAACCATTGACACGGGACGGGCCGCTGACCTCTCGACCCGCACATTATACTCATATCTACTCACATGCCAGTACTCCACCTCCCCCCCTCACCTCGTCAACTTGTGGCTGCACGGAGTCTTCTTACCCGAATCAACGAATTAATCGGACTCGCTACTCTGTGATGCGTGCTCGGTGACCCGTCGTTGGCTCCCCGAAAGCCTCAACCATTTCGACGACGTCACCGCTCGCGCTTAAAGTGTAATCGGTCGGGAACTTGCCCACCACACGCGATGGACTGCGAATACCGCTCGAACGGACCACTCGACCATGCTACCACACTTCGACCACACCCCCCTTCCCCTCGAACACGCATCGGGCTTCCAAGAGGTCCATATGGACATTCCCTGATTCCCACCTCCCGCACAGCGGTATATCTTCTTACTTATCAACTAACTTTACAGCAACGTGAACTCCGTTCGGACGGTCCGACGCCACCACGAGCAGCAGCCCTCCACCACCTAATGTCCACACTGAAACAACAAAAAAATTCAGTTCCCCCGAGCGGTAATAGTCCGCGAAATCTCAGGCCGTCGCGTTAAGATCAGCTCCCCTCTCTTCATTAATCAATATAGCCCATAAGCCATGGCCCTCGTACATGATCTACTCACGGACCACCTCGCGACCGAACTAGCCTTGACCTAGACCGGCCCCCGTCAACCCAGCCCTCCCAAGTGGAAGATCTCCCAAAGTCGACTCTGTTTCTCCTCTAGATCGCGGACGCCCTCCAACCAGTCGACGACCCAATCCCGATCAAGGGATAACCCTCCTCCCGGTGGGTTAATATCCCCCACCTCCCCAATAACCCAATTCATTCACAATCCGGCCATGTACCCTTACACACCTCCCATAATTCACTTCATACACTTGTACCCCCTGCCCCCATCTTCATACAATCACCATCACACCACCACCAGTTACCGGACACGTCCCAAGCACCTCTTGGGCAGCCACCTGCCCCACCACAGTCCTCATACAATGCCTCCAAACCCTCTCCCTACCCTGCATTGCCGCTGACGGCGTCATACTCCCCACCTACTTGCTCTCTACACTCCTTATTCAAACCGCACGTGAACACACCCTTCTGCACACCACCTCACACCCATCCAACCACCCCACCTTTGACCTCACCCGCCACACTTCCCTAAAAAAATGCCCGGACGGCTCCACCACCGCTCACAACCCTCCCCTTCCCCCTCATAGCCACAACATCTAAATCTCCCTCGCCACCGAAATGTACTGCATCCTCATCTCCACCAACGGTACCGCCACCATCCCCCTCAAACATACATATGTTCACATAGGCTCGCACACCCATGCAACATGCACACACAACATCAACCCTCACGGGCCCGACTCTCGGACCCTATCTTCACTACCACCCCACCCCCCCACCACCACTCACCATCACTATACCGCAACCCCTTGCACTCCTCCTCCTCTGGACCCGCCACCTACAGGATGTCAACACCTGCACCACATGGCAGCTCGAGACCTCCGACTCCTCGATGAAGGACGCCGACGACGACACCCTCTTCGACCTCGAATCCCTTCCCGACATACAAATATCCTCCTTCCCCCCTCCCCCCACCACAACTCTCCCACACTCCTCCCACCCCTCGAAGAAACGCCGCTCTACCTCCCCCACCCCCACCACCGACAACCCCTAAACAACCCCCTCCGCCCCACCTCCCGAACCCACTACCACCTCCCCCCAATCCCACTCACCCCTGCACTTACCCCCTCCCGGAACGCATGCCACTAACATACTCCCCCACTAGAGGAGAACTTGCGTGGAATTGGCATGACTTCGTTTACACAGACGACTCCAAGAAGGGGGCGGCCGCCACACACCCCGCCTCGGACACATGCGTCAAAATTCTGGTGACCTCCACCCCTCCCTCGCATACCATCAACCGCGCGGAACTAGAAGGCATAGATATTAGCCTGCAACTCGGCCATACCCACCTCCTTACAAATAGTGCGTGCTCCCTCCGCCTTATCCAAGGCTACATTAACTGCCAATCCGCCTACCGTCACAACATTCACCGCGACACACTCCTCTCCATCACACACACCCTCAAAACCCCCTGCGAGTCAGGCATCCACACACAATTCGGCAAAATTAAAGCACACAACCACTCATTTGGTAACGACCTCGCAAACACCTTTGCCAACCAAGCTGCGGACGGACACCCACCCGACACAACATACACCACATGTTTAGACGTGTCGATAGGCCACTAGACCTGGCCATACACACTCATACCCCAAACCCTAGGCGAACCCATACCCTACAACTACAGCAACCTCAAAACATACGCACACACATACAACACCAAACACACACACACACACACACACACACACACACACACACACACACACACACACACCTCTCACAAACCTCCAAGCACTATACCCTCCTCGCCCGCGCCGCGGAGGCCTGGGCCGACTTCACATTCCACGAAAAACACAAAACCCTCCCCAACATCCAATTCACCCACAAGCAAGAATTCATGTGGGACGTCCACAACACCCGCCTCCTCACCCACTACCCCACCCTACGTTGCCCCATGTGCGGCCAATTCACGAGCAACGGCCACATGTCTGGCCTAAGACAAGACCGCCACAAGAGCGCGCTACAACTACTCCTCTCCCTCATGGAACGCCACAACGGAGGCCCGTAGGAGACCATCAGACTTTGGTAGCAAACCCATCAAATCATTCGCATTACCCACCCCCCCCATACCCCCCTTGACTGTCATCCCCGCCCACCCCACCCAAATGCCACCGCCTTGTTGTTGCTGACGAAGGCCTCTCGTCCGACTCCCTAGCCTCATGCCTTACCATCCTCCCCACCAAGATCCCCCGCGCGCGATGAGACCCCCGGCGCACAAACCCGACTTTATCTAACTCCTCGAACCTCGATACGTCGGCCACACCAACGGCCGCCGCAGTTTGTCCTCGATAAAAAAGTTTCAGATAGGGGAATGGAAGTACGGCACGGACCACAACCTCTCCCAATTAACCGAGTTGATTCGTGCCAAATACACACCCCTCGCAAATGCCATCCGAAGCCACTAGCCAGGTACCGAAGATGATATCCTCCCCGTCGTCATGAGCCGCACATGCACACCGCACTCATCCACCATCACAAGTCCCACCTCTCTTCTCACCCTTCGCACTGACCCTCATGACAAACTCATCTCAAAAACACGACTCGACACATCACGCATCCTCGCATAACTCCATACGCACACTGTCCAATGCTTGCATCATCTCCTTCTCATATAACGCATCCAATCCCGCACCACCACTCGCCGCGACTCCCCACACTGCACCTACGCACGCCCCGAACTACACGCTGCCACCACCATGCACATCACCCTCCCCGAGGAGGGAGTAAAACCCCCACCACCCTTTGGAGAGGTTGGACTTAGGTGGATAACGGTCAAGCCTTGACTTATAAGTTTCCTGAATGGCATTGTTGGGAGGGCCCAGAGACATCGGCCAGTTCATACGGTACATGTTGCAAAACAATTTCAATTTCAGTCGTTGATCGCTAAGAAGTAGGGTTGGAGGTTGTTGGCTGCGACGGTCCCCGCTGTTGTAAGTAATACCGTATAATTATTAGTTGCAGATAGCTATTGTAAGCTACTCTAGCTATGATTAGTACATGTCTAGATCGGACATACCGATAAACTGTTTGACTCGGTACAGAGCTGTCGCTAGGCTACAGCTCACACACTTATGTTGTCCCGACACCACGCTTGTAGGCAGGTTGTCTCTGTGACTATACACTCTTCCCATAAAGTCCGTTACTAATGAAATAGGGCCTTTCGCGTAGGGCGGGTGTTTATCATGTAGGGTTTCTAGGGTTTAACTGTACTTTAGCCCGTTGAAAAGGCGGACCGAAACTTGTGCTGCCGGTGAAGTAAAGGGGGAAGCGGGGCACAAATGGGGCCCGTCACGGCTACGAACTGACGTATTAGGGTTTGCTGGTCAGCCCCGATTTCGGGGCATACCCTGATTCGGGCGCCCCGGAATTCGGATTTTCCACACTTTGGCTCGTGAAAACTCCCGAAATCGGCGACACAACACGCGGATTTTATGATCCCAGCATGTTGTCCGTAAACATGGGAGCACGTGGGTGTGATGGCATGTGCCGTTAAGATGCTTGACGTGGGTGGGATAGGGGCCGGAAACCCATAGCTTGGGAGGCTTAAAAAAGCCTAACTTTGCCGTACGGTGTCCGATTCGAGCAAACTAAGTTGCAAATGGAAGCCCTTCCCCCAAGTAAATACAAGTTTACAAATTGATTTACGCCTACCGGCCGGTTTTCGCGTCAAATCCGCCGTCCGATGACATCCAGCCCCTCGTACAGCCAACTAAAGTTTTTAGGGTTTCAAAATCTGCCACATTCGCGCGGGGCTAGCAACCCTTGGACAGGTGGTACCCGCACACCCGCTCCGCCAATACGCTCAACAATCAGCGCTCTATATTTCGTTTATTCACGGCGTCACCCATTTCATCCCCCATGTTGGCATGGTGCCGTGCCATTTGCCGCATGCGAAACCAAGGCCCGTGCTAGGGTACTTTGAAAGCTCCCCGCCATATTTCACGCCCGGCGATGCGAAAGCTTGAAAGGCCAGCGATCCGCGCGCTAGGGTGCTTACACTCCAAGTCAACCGTCCCTCAAGCCCAATAGGTCCCTAGCCCGTGCTCCTTGGCGGTATTTTCGGGCACTTGGCAAGAAAACCTAGTGCACACGATATGCCATTCCCGGTATTGCCGCTCTGTAGGCGGCCGGGCGCAACACACTCGGCGGATACTCGTGCAATTGTGCAAACATGATGAAAGCCCAATGTCGAGTATTCTCCCGGCTTATCGCGACATTACGTGCACCGAGCCACGCATAGAGGCGTGCATAACATGCACATCCACAAATTTCGGCCTGCAAAATTTCGGCCGCAAATCCAACGTGTGTGCCCACAATAATCGGAGCGTGCCGATAGAGGTGCTCACGTCAGTGAACAACGCGCCGTGGTGTGTTGTTCGAAAGTCATTACTCTACCCCCCAATCGAATTGCATGGCCATCGCGGCTGTGCGTGGCGGGTAATTAAATGCGTGCCGCTGGTAACGGACTTTATGGGAAGAGTGTACTGTTTGCGTGAATGTGACTGTAACTACGTTTGCGTGTGTTATCTTCCACACTAACCGTGTTTGCATGGTTCAATAGGTTATGGGCCCCCGCCTCACGTCACTCACGCGCGACAACCTGGTTCGGCGAGCTGCGATCGACAGCTCTCCCGCAGAAGGCAAGTTTCTATAGACATTTAGTACTTTCACCTTGTAGTCGGCGCTATCGCGAGTATTTTGAAATTTTTGAAATTTGAAATTAAACACTCCAATACCTGTAAAACCGGCTGGAGTCTCTGGGCCCCCCCTTATGCTATGCCTAGCTGGACTTAGAAGCGTGAGGTAGACCGTTGAACCACTAATCCCAACCTCTCCAATGGCAGTAACGATACCGTATAAAACATACCCGTATCCAGGTATT
The DNA here is from genome assembly GCA_026401115.1 of Tetraselmis chui. Lineage (NCBI taxonomy): Eukaryota > Viridiplantae > Chlorophyta > Chlorodendrophyceae > Chlorodendrales > Chlorodendraceae > Tetraselmis > Tetraselmis chui. The sequence continues at coordinate 370,107 of JAPMLY010000034.1, forward strand.
TATTATTTTCTGATCTATACGTATTATTTTGGATACACTATGAAATAAAAAATGTCGCTAGTCTCCACGATACGCGGCCTGCTCCAGCCGCTGCGGGGTCGCTGATCAGCAAGGCTGTTCAGCTTGAGCTGGTCGAGGCGAACCTGCATGACCTCGGCTCCTGTGCGACTCCGGTCGTGCCGGAGCTTGGGGGGAAAGGCAGGTGAAAAACCCCCCTCGCATAGGTCGTCGTCGGTCCCGCCTCGATCCGTGCTCAACCCCGCCCGAGGTATTAGCCCCTCCTCTCGACGCAGCTCGCCACCTAGCCGAGTCTTCTCTCCTCCTTCGGGGGCTGAGAAGAGAAAAGAACTAGGCTGCAGACGGTGTCCGGCTGGCTCTCCTGCCCCCGAGCCAGATTTTCTCCTGTCCCCTGTCCTTTTCCCGTCTGTTTCTGTCAAAGTTGAGGGGGCAATAAGGAATGCTTACACTCGGTGAGTGACACTGCATGTCATCTCACCCTCAGCAAGTGCCTAGCACTTGCCTATCACATGACACGTATTCACCTTGTGGAGAGCACACGCCAACATATATTCTGAGTCTTTAGATGATATCTAACGCTCAGCAACTTGCCACTATCAGCAACCTAATCCTCTCTATTGTTGATTGGCTTATCATCTTATTGTGCTGAGTCACAGCCGTACTATCACGATGCTACTCGACCAACATTGCTGTGTAGCAACTTGATTACCACACAAAACCATGTCTCGCAACACTCCCCCTTGCTACGCAGGCAATCCCATGATGGCATTGCACAACTTGCCATGCCTTGCACTCACTAATGGCTTGGTAAGCACATCAGCAAGCATGTTCTCCGTCGCACAATATTGCACCTCGATGTCTCCGCTCTCCACCTTCTCCCGACAGAAGTGGTACCTCACGTCCATGTGCTTGCTGCGTCCGGTCGTCATGCTATTCTTGCTGAGTGCAATACAACTCTGATTGTCCTCGTGAATTGTGATGGGAGACCCAGAGTATTGGTGAAACTCGTGGAGTAGTTGCTTAAAAAACATCGCCTCCTGAGTGGCCGCAGTCAGCGCCATATACTCTGCCTCCGCTGTCGACAACGCCACAGTTTGTTGCCGCTGACTTTTTCAGCTCACCGCTGCACCGTTGAGCATGAACACATACCCCGTGCGAGAGCGCCGCTCGCCAATATCACTCGCGTAGTCAGAATCTGACCATCCTACCACCTTTGATGAGGGTGCGCCACCGTACATCAAGACCGAATCTGCGGTCCCCTTGAGGTAGCGGAGCACCCTCTTGGCTTGCTCCCAATGTGACTGAGAGGGGTCGGACATGTACCTACTAAGGTGGCTAACAGCCATGGTGATGTCGGGCCGTGTGCTTACGGAAGCGTACAACAAGCTGCCGATCAAGCTTTGGTACGGCACTAGACCGGGAGGCAACCTTGATGTCGACGTCTCCACACAATTACTCAAAGCATCGACCGCCATAGGTGAGCCCACCGGCTTGCAGCCCATCATGTTGAAGCGCTCCAACATATCTAAGACGTATTGTTATTGTCCAACCCTGATGGTGCGGCTGCCACGATCACGCTCGACTGTCATGCCAAGCAACCAAGACACGGGACCGATGTCTTGCACGTTGAACCTTTCGCCGAAAGCCGACTTGAACCCAACGATGAAGCTACCCGCTGGTCCGACGATGATGTTGTCGTCCACGTACAACGCCAAGACATAAAGCTCACCCTCCTTGATGAAGACGTAAATGCCGGGATCCACCTTGGATTGGGTAAAGCCATACCCCTCTAGCCATGCTGTGATGGTCTTATTCCAATTCCTAGGAGCTTGCTTGAGGCCATACAATGACTTCTTCAACAAGCACACTCGCTCCTCTCCATTGATGTCGAAGTGACGGAATCCTTCCGGCTGCCTCATGTAGATTTCCTCCTCGATATCGGCCTCCAAAAATGCCGTCACCACATCAAGCTGCTCCACCTCCCAATCATTATAAGCAGCAAGCGCGAGCAACGTTCGAATAGGAATCACCCTCACTGTGGGAGCGAAGGTCTCGTGGTAGTCCACACCCTTCTCCTGAGTAAACCCGCGAGCCACAAGTCTTGCTTTGTACCTTGCAATCTGTCCATTGGCATCGCGCTTCAGCTTGAACACCCACTTGGAATCTACGAGTTTGCGACCGGCAGGACAAGGGACCAATGTCCAGGTTTTCCGAGATACAAGTGGGTCGTACTCGCTCTTGATAGCTGCCTCCCACTCCCCCGATTGGGGACTCCTCAGCGCTTGCTTGTATGACACCGGCTCTTGAACGGTCGGGCTGCTGGATGACTTAATAGCCGCGGTACTTCCCGTAGTCCATCCATCTCCCGAAGCGCCCGCTGAACGGAGATTATACCTTGGACTGGGTACGCATTGCTGTGGTGCGGCAGTGGATCGAAGATTATACCTTGGACGTGGAGTCTCCCCCGAATGCATGTCCCGTTCATCTTCCGTCGACCCGGAATGCTGTAGCGACTCCCGTAGCGGCGACTCCCCCGAAGGTGTATCCCGTTCTTCGCTACACATGGTGCGCGGGATGCTGTCCTCTTCATCATCAGTGCGTTGCTCCGCATTGCTCTCCCCCATGGAGAGGACTGCAGCCTCATCGAACACCACGTTACGGCTGCTCACCACCCGACGAGTGGCAGGATTGCACACCAACCACGCAGGGGATTCGGAAGCATAGCCCACAAAGACACCCTTCCACGCGCGATCGTCAAGTTTGCGGCGTTGAGACTTGTCAACGTGGACATAGGCCGGACAGCCGAAGACCCGCATGGAGCTCAGATCAGCTCGTCTACCGATCGCCAAGGTGAAAGGTACACCGCCGGCTCCGCTACTATGCACACGATTGCGGACATGCACCGCAGCGGCCATCGCTAGAGCCCAATACGATTTAGGCAGCGCGGCTTGCCGGATCATTGACTGCGCCATCGGGACCAATGTCCCCCACTGCCGCTCAATCCGGCCATGTTGCCAATGCGCGTAAGGGGCAGTGATCTCCACAGCGATGCTGAACTCATCCAAGAGGTTTCGGAAGGCAGCACCTAAGAACACCGTGTCATTGTCCACCCTAAGACGACGAACCGTGTGCCCAAGAGAGCGGATGGTAGTCAACATGCGACGGAACGAGGCGGGAGCCTCATCCTTGGAGCGGACCGCATCATGCAGCATGAAACGGCTCCGGAAATCAACCGCACACAAGCTGTACCGCCGTCCTCCCAAGGATGGAACACTCATAGGACCGCAGAAGTCTAAGCCGAGGACCTCAAAGACACCAACGTTCCGGTCAGCCGGCTCACGAGAGATACGGCGGACGTGCGACTTACACACAGCACACGTCTCACAGAAGCCCAACTTCTCCGACGCAGAAAACGCCACACCCTCCACCTGAGTGGCCAAGAGCCCGTCCAATTGCGACTCGCCAAGGTGACCGAGTCGGGAATGCCACAACCGTTTTTTCAATGGCGCAGTGGCGACCGAAGCGGTAGGATTCGACGAAGCAACCCGCGCCGGCAACCACACCAACAAATGCGCGCGCTCCAACGGAACCACCACGCCACCACCATGACCGGCATGAAGACGAAGGTGGTCCACGGGATCAGCTAACACCACAGAATGACCTTGTCGCCGAGCTTGGGTGAGGCTGAAAAGCCGATGGTAAGACCACGACGCACGACGGGATAGCTCAGGAACGTGGAGCACATTCTTTAGCGTGGCAGGAATCTCCTCTCCATCTTCAGCCTTCACAATGATGCGGACCGAGCCCACTCCAACAGCGCGGGCGCTGATACCCTTCACCCAAAGCCGGTCGGTGAGCGCTCGATACTCACAGAAGTCACGGCGTACACTAGTCATGTGATGGCTGGCGCCGCTGTCGGCCAACCACATCCACGTTTCCCCATCGCGCTCGAACATGTGTCGAGCCTCGGAGAATGGCCTCGCACGGGTGGCTGTCACGTCCATGACCGCCGGAAAAGCAAACGGGGAGTCCACTTGCGCAGAGTTACCTCCAATGTTGTTGACGGGGGACTCGGACCTGCGATGGCCCTTCCTACCACAGCCATAGCAAACACCACGAAAAATTCTCGCTCCGCCTCTGCCATATGAGGTACGACGAGTAGTCGCAGCTCCTTGAAGAGATTTCAGTTGGTCTTGGAGCTCGGAGACTTGCCGCTTCAAAAGTTCAGTCGTTGAGTCATCATGAGACGCTGCAAAAGCCGTAGGTGTTGGGGGCTCCGTTGTATGTGATTGCGCACGACTCTCGATGCGCATGCCCTTTTGACGAAGATCACGCTTGACGGTATCCATGCTGAGATCGTGTATGTCCCACGTGTCGGTGATGGAGTGGTATTCGCTGCGCAGGCCCTTCACCAAGTACATGATGATACGCCGGTCGTGGACGACGTCCCCGACTCTTGGCGAGCTCTTGGACGACGAAGGAATTCCCCCTCCGGAAAACAACGGATGGGCGTAATCGACAAGATAAAGCGCGCCTAATTGCCCACGAAGGAGCTCGACAGGCTCTGCGCTCAACATGCCGCCGCAAATAAAGGACGCAAGCAGCGTGACAAGGGGGCCGCAGAGGGTGCTACAGCGGGAGGCAGCTGCGACTAGCAACTGCAAGACCCGCTCGTGAAAAAGATGACGAAAAAGCAGCGGAAGGCAGAGATCGCGGCGGGTACCTTCGCGGACGACAGCTGCTCGGAGGAGGAAGCGGGGGTGACTATAGACGCCGCCGCTGTGCCGCCCATGAAGGGATCATGGGAGCCAGTGGAGTTCAAGATCTTCGTTCAAAACTGGCCTCCAACTGGTGCAGCTTGTCGGCCTGAGTTGGCCTTCGTGGCGTCGGCGAAAAGTGCTATGGACGCGGTGGAGCTGCCGTGTGACGGGAAGGTAGGGGTGAGGTCGCGGACCGCCCAGCGACGAGCCGGTTGGAGGCAAGAAAGATGAAGCTGCTGTTCGACAATAAACACAAGAAGGAGAAGAAGGACCCTAAGACTCATGAAGGTGAGATTAACTTGGTATCTCCGGAACTCACCCCTGCGTCTAAGGCTGTGAGGGGAGAGTTAGTAAGTGTGAGATGTTTTCCATGAATTATCAAAAGTCTTTTACTTTGACATTCAATATTACAGCCGAAAATCATGATCAACAGCAAGCCATTTTTGCGGATGTAGAAGAGTATAGATTACATATGGAGGAAGAGTTCCTAGCACATCGCGCAAGGCAGCCATGTGTATTTGTGCAGCCGGGTGCAAACATCGGTGCCCCAAGCACGTTTAGACAAGCTAACAGTACAGCAACTGAGAATGCTAGTGATGAAGCAACAACGGCTGAAATTGCCATTTCTAGCAGTGACGATGAGAGTGAGGAGGGGGGTGGCCATGGCGTGGAGGAGGTCTAGGTAGAAGCCTTTTTGAATGAAATGTAGTCATCAATTACAGTTGGTGAATCTAACATCGCAAATGTCGAACATACATAAATTACATTTGATATCTGCGACTATGCATTACTACTAGAGCTGCGTAGCCACAAAAGCATATTCGCACGGTCTAGCCATGCATGGTGCTCTACACGGAGTTTCCTGAAGCTCTCATACCCAGCTTCCATCAAGGGTTACACGGTCCTGAAGATTGAGCCCGTCGACGTGAAGTACGAACTCGAGAACCGTCGCTAGACACAATGTTGCGGTAATGCTGTGTAGTGCATACCGAACAGCGGGGAATTAGTATATTGATATTCCATATTACTGTGTGTGTGTGTGTGTGTGTGTGTGTGTGTGTGTGTGTGTGTGTGTGTGTGTGTGTGTGTGTGTGTGTGTGTGTGTGTGTGTGTTTGTCTATGTATGTGTCTGTCTGTATGTCTGTGTCTGTTTATCGGTGTGTGTGTGTGTGTGTGAGTGTGTATGTGTCTGTTTGTCCGTGCGTGTCTGTCTGTGTCTGTTTGTCTGTGTGTGCGTGTGTGTGTGTGTGTCTGTGTCTGTCTGTCTGCGTCTGTTTGTCTGTGTGTGCGTGTCTGTATGTCTGTGTGTATATGTGTGTATGCTTCTATATGTGTGTGTGTGTGCGTGTGTGTGTGTATGTGTGTGTGTGTGTGTGTGTGTGTGTGTGTGTGTGTGTGTGTGTGTGTGCGTGTGTGTATGTTCCTGAGTGCGCGAGTTGGAGTACCGTACGCACCGTCGCAGAAGAGGGGGGGCATGACTGCGTGGTGTGTACTCCACGAGCTTCCTCCCTTCCTTGTTGTAATTGCTCAAGAATATCGCACAAGTCAGCCCTGCCATGCGCTAAGCAATGGTCATCTTCACATCCTAAATCTAACATGCCATCCAAATCCATTTACATGTTATGCAAGATACAACATGTCTTAAAAAGTGAATTTATTGAGCTCTCCTTGTTGAATAGTATGGGTGTCCTCAAAATTCGGAATCTTTTTTTCAAGATTCCGAGCAAGTCCTCCATATCCTTCCGGGATGACCCCATCTTGTATATATCTCAGAGTTTACATTAATACCCAAACGACATGAGTACACATGCACCAGATGGGCTACATACACCGCATAGCCTTACCTTTCACTCCACCGGATGGCCTCATCGGACAATGGTTCCCCGCCACCTGTGGTAGCCTTCGTCACAAAGAATCCATGCACCTATACACACATAGGCATTACATGCATTGTGTTAGAATCAGGCAAGTGAACACAATGCACGCAAGCATTCCATAATATATAGATGGAGCCGGTGTTGTACTTGACATTGTATATGAAGCACCTATATGGTCGTACATTTGATAACTGAACCTCAAATACATGCTGTCATATCTCACCGCCCGGACGGCAGGGTCCGTTCTAGCAATGTTTTTGTCGTTTCTAGCACAATGGAAAGGGCCATGCGCAGACACAACACGACGTGCATGATCGCAGGTGACGTGGTAGACCACTGTCGGATAGTTCTCCTTCCCTTTGTATGCCGGCACACTCGGGGCAAGGCAGTTGTCCCACGGGAAGTGCACACCGTCCATACTACCCACGCAACCACGCAGCCCAAGCAAGGAGTACAAAATCTCACCACTTTCCAACTCCACTGTGTCGCTAGGCATGTGCACATTGTCAGCGAAATATTCTTCTATCATCCATCCAAAACGTTGCAAGCACAAGCTGGGAAATGCCACTTTCTATCCCCATGCCATCCATAGGAAAGCCTAACGCCATAACCCTCAGCGTCGCCAAGATCTTAAGCGTGAGAGGTGTAGGCGGAGCACCCCTTTTCTTATTCTTGCGGCCCGGCATGTCGTCGCGGAATCTGCCGCAGTCTTATGTGGCTTCCTCTATGTCATGATACCACTCGAAAGGGACTCGGAAAGTCCGCCGGAAGTCCTTGCACATGGTGCTGTGACGTCGCCCGCCCGCCTACCTCTCAACTGTGTTGAGGTACTCTGTCTCGTACATACACGGCGACTCCTTTGTACGCAACCGCCATGCCTTTATGTCGCGCCATCCTCGGTTTGCCCTTCATCTTTCCGGGGCGACGTCCTCCACGGCCGCCTTCAGGTAACGCTCGCCCATTAGCCACTTCCGCACACTGCTGCGAACGACGCCTTCTCATGTACCAGTACGCTTCGGTAGCGGCCGCGAGCGCAGCTTCCTCCAAAGACCTCCCGGCTGAGGGGTCCGTACCCATCACCACATTTGGCGCGGGCGGAACGGCATTCACGAGTGCCGCCAAGCCGAAAAGCAGGGCCACGGCCCCTACAAGCGTGATGCGCATCGGATTCAACATCGTGGAACGGATACGGGTGCGGGTAGGTGTGTGTAAGTGGGTGTGTGCGGGCGCGGTGGCTGCGCAGAAAAGGACGTAGAAGCCCGGTATAAAGCCCGTATGTACTGCGATCCGAGCCGTGTACCGGCCTTATTGGAATACCGAAAAGCACCCGGAACACGGCTCGTGATATTTTCGTCCCGCGAGCCATGTACCGGCTGAGCCGTGTTTCTACGAGTAGTGTACTTTTTTCTTGTTGGACTAAAAACTTGATGTAGTTATTAGCAATTTCAGGCAATATAGGCAGCACCTACTAATCCTCACCACAGGTCCAAATACCCCTATTGTTAATGTTGAAAAGTGTATTATTTGGTCAGATTGTTTCAAATGTAGAGGTTTGCAAAACTTACTTATATGGGTGATAGAACGCACAACCTTGCGGTAAAGCGTTACTGTAAAAGCGGTGCGTCTTACCCAGACTTCGAGGTAACCCTCAAGGACTGGGAAACGCCTCGTGTAACGCCCCAAGCATTGCCCCCAGCGGCACTAGCTAGCGGAAACCCTTGGGCCGTTGTGACCCCCGAGCACCGGCACTCTTTGCTTTTCGCTCGCCCATATGGCTCGCGCAACCCACCCACCCAACCCATAACTAACGCTAATCTTCCCCAAGCTAGGCATATGGTGGTCTTTTGGCGAAAATGTAAGCAAGCTGAAATCCTTGGCAAAACGTGCCCTCGGGTAAGTATGATATAATATATTCACTTAAGCCTTACTTGGCACTTTGGCAGGTGGGGGGTTTTTTCCTTGTTTTCCCCTTTTTACTTGGTGGTTTCCACAGCCTTTTCGTTTAAGGAATTATTTTCAGCATTACTTGGCACGCCTTCGGTTCAATCACTTCATTACTACTATCCCCTCGCTTTGGAGGATGGGGGGGCGGTTATCGCCTATGCCGGTTGAGTTGGTTGATCGCCTTGCGCTATTTTGGTGGCAATTCGTCGCTTCCATGGCATGGGTGCAACCGACTATAGTTTATTGCGTTCTGAGAGTTATGTCCGCATGTAGCATTTTGTTCGTCGATCTACTCATGCTCCATTTCCCAGGTTTTAAGAGGATGTGCGGCGAGAATTCTAACAACGTCTTTCTCATGCTCTTCATGGTACTCTGAGTTCCTATCTCCACGATGCTTTGCACGAGGGGAGTGCCGACGTTGTGGCATGCGTCCATGTTCCTCGGGCTTAGTGTCAAAAGTGCTATCATGCAAGAGTACATTGCATGACATTGTACATGTACTCGTTACTAAACTGACCCGTATTTTTGCATTGGAAGGACGTACTTCGTGGCTACGCCACCATTGCAAATTAGCGAGGGTATTGTTGTTGTATTGTACTACCAATGCCTCCCTTTACGTACATGTACGCACAATCAATCTAACTAGCCACACGACGCGCTAGTATGATTTCCCGAGAAAGATAAGCCGCGTCTGAATAGAACATAACATAATTGTGTTTACATTTAGCTCTAGACAAGCAGACTGCCATATTAGGCACGTGGGTTTTTTCATTGGTGGTTTTCTTCGGTGTTTTTCATTACTTTCTCTTGCAAAAAAACTTATATCCGCGACGATCAACGGTTTTTATCTTCGTGATGCCTTGCAAGAGGATGGTTTTTATAGGATATCAGTGCACGTATACAAATAAGTAAATGAGGGTGCATACATGCGTACGCGCTAGCTGAGTATACTAGCAACTGCACGCACGCAGCCGTTACTTCTCATAATTCCCTCAACATTCATGTAACCATCGCTACGAGCCACCCCGCGCACGCGCCAATATGCATCGCAAGGGGGCGGACGCCCCCTCCCCGACCGTGCTCCCATAATAGGTTATCGGCCATCCTAACCTATCTTCCATTCACACGCCTCCGCTACGCACACGTCAAGTGCCTAGAGCGCGAACGGTGCTTTATGCACTTAGGACTGCAGGCACCCTTGCCGGCTCATAGTCTCCATCGCCGCCGCCGGCAACCGGGGACACGAACCTTAGCAACAACGGCCATTAAACGTCGCTATATACTCTCACACACATGAGTCACACACAAAAGGTGGTGACTCCGATAACAACGGCCGCCAATACGTCGACTACGTAGCAACACCATGGCCGGCTCTTCGCCGACGCCGCCGCCTTTAGCACATGCGCTGTCACCGACACGGCGGTGACTCATAGCAGCGCCCACACAACAATCGCAGCAGGACAAAAGCGGTCACCCACGCGGCAGTGACCCACAACACCGGCCACACAACAGTCGCTCTCAACCAGTCCATCGGTCACGTACCCGGCGATGACCCCTCAATAGCGGCCACTCCGCCGCCGCCGCCGCCATTAGCACGAAAACGGTCACCACACGGCGGTGACCCACAACAGCGGCCACACATCAATCGCAGTAGGAAACACAACAATCACACCCACTAGGTGGTGACACCAACAATAGCGACCACCTAGACGTCGCTCTCATACACACAGCTCACAGCAATAGCGGCCACACGGACGCCACTTTCTAGCACCGATGCGGCGGCCTCTCATACGTCGCTATCCAACACACCGCTCACATCATCAACGGCCACACGGACGCCACTTTCCCGCACCGATGCGGCCACAAAGAAGCCGTTCAACACATAAGCGGTCACCCACATGGCGGTCACCCACACAACAGCGGCCATGTAGACGGCCTCCACTAGCCGGGGGTCATTCATTTGTGAAACCTAAGCATAGACCTCTATTGTGCTTAAGTATACGGCCGATGATCTAGACGGGCTATGATAGAATATCAATGTAGGTATACGTAAAAGTACATGAGGGCGCATAAAGACGTACGCGCTAGCTGAATATACAAGCGGCTGCACGCAGCCGTCACTTCTCACAATTCCCTCAACGTCCTGTAGTAACTATCGCTCCAAGCCATCCCGCGCACGCGCCTAAAGGCATCGCGACGGCCCCCCCTTCCCGACCGTGCTCCGATAATAGGTTACGGCTCCTCCTAGCCTATCGGCAACTCATACGCCTCCGCTACGCACACGTCATGTGCCTAAAGCGGGAGCGGTACCTGATGCACTAAGTGCTACAAGCACCCTTGCCGGCTCATAGTCGCCATCGCCGCCGCCGACAACCGGGAAACTGGGGACAATAACCCCAACAACAACGGCCACTTACACGTCGCTATATTCTCTCACACACTTCATACACAAGGTCATGACTTCGACAATAGCGCCCACCCATACGTCGACTACGTTGCAACACCATGACCGCCTCTTCGCCAACGCCGCCGCCTTTCACATATATGCGGTCACCCACACGGCGGTGATTAATAGCAACGGCCACATAGCAGTCGCAACAACACAGAAGCGGTCACCCACACAACGGTGACCCACAAGAGCGGCCACATAGCAGTCGCTCTAAACCCATCCAACGATCACGCATCCGGCGATGATCCCTCAATAGCGGCCACTCCGCCGCCGCCGCCATAAGCACATGAGCGGTCACCACACGGCGGTGATCCACAACAGCGGCCACACAACAGTCGCAGTAGGAAAGTCAACAGTCACACACTGACACACACACATACACATACACATACACACACACACACACACACACAAGGTGGTGGTGATACAAGCAGCAACGACCACCCACACGTCGCTCCGACACTTAGCTCACAACAAGAGCGGCCACACAGACGCCGCTTTCCGGCACCGATGCGGGGGCCACACAGACGTCGCTATCTAACACACAGCTTAAAAAAACAGCGGCCACACAGACGCCACTTTCCAGCACCGATGAAGCCACAAAGAAGCCGTTTAACACAAAAGCGGCCACCCACACGGTCACCTACTGACATAATAGCGGCCATATAGGCGGCCTCCACTAGCCGGGGGTTCATTCATCTAGGAAAACCTAAGGATAGACCTCTATTGTGCCTAAGTGTACGGTCAACGATCTAGAGGGGCTACTATAGGATATCAGTGCACGTACAATTATAAGTACATGTACCACATGCGTACGCGCTAGCTGAATATACATGCGGTTGCACGCACGCATCCGTTACTTCTCATAATTCCCTCAACATTCAGGTAACCATCGCTACGAGCCATCCCGCGCACGCGCCAAAAGGCATCGCGGGAGGGCTGACGCCCCCTCCCCGACCGTGCTCCCGTAAGAGTTAGTGGTACAGCTGCCGTTGCATGCCTCTCTGCTCCCCGGACTTTTTAGGTTTCTTTGCTTTCCCCTTTATTCTCCTTGAGTGCTGGTGGATTCCATTGCTACCGATATGGATTACAAGGAGAACAAAATGAGCACGGACAGGAAAAATGGGAGGGGAAACAACAGGGAAAGAGTGACAAGAGGATCACGGAATCCAAAGCACGGCAAAAGGAAGCACTACATTGTGCGCAAACCTAGCAGATGGTGGTGGATTCCACTAAAATAAACTTCTTACAAGAAAAAGCAGTGGAGGCCACCAAGCAAGAAAAAGAAAGAAAGGAAGAAAAAACCTAAGCCCGAGGAACAGGAAGGCATGCCACAGCACTAGCACTGCCCTCCTGAAAAGAGATTCCACTGCTTTCTTTGTAATTTATTTAAACGTCGTTTCCCTGGCATGGGGGCCGCTGACTCTCGTTCCTTGCGCTCTGACAGTTATGTCCGTATGCAACATTTTGTTCGTCGATCTACTTGTCTTCCGTTTCGGCGTTTTTTGGGGGATGTGCGACGAGAATTCATGCAACGTCTTTCTGCTGCTCTTCATGGCACTCTGGGTTCTTATCTCCGCGACGCTTTTCAGGAGGGCAGTGCTGGTGTTGTGGCATGCCTTCCTGTTCCTCGGGCTTAGGTCTTTTCTTCCTTTCTTTCTTTTTCTTGCTTGGTGGCCTCCACTGCTTTCTCTTGTAAGCAATTTAAACTGTCTCAACGCTTATAAAGTATGTACTGCAGATATTGATACCGGTATAGGTATAACGGTACGGGTACCAGAACTATTGCTTATTTATGGATCGTCCCGCTCTCCCGCCCCCCGCGAGTATTAGCGCTAGTCAAACTGAAACACGCAGGCTCTGTTCCACAATCTTTCCACGAGTTGCGCGAGGAAGGCAACCGCTCAGCTCCTCCACCTGTACCTCCACCATTGTATAATTGAAAAGATCATACGACAACATATTCTTCAGAACACTCCTTGGGTCGGACTTGTACCGGCTCCTTCTTGGCACAGCGGGAAAGATTGCACTCTTCCTACCTTGCTTGTGACGCCCCGCCCGGTCCCTCTGTTGGACACGGCGTCCCATCGAATGTGCTGCGTAGCCGGAAGCTGGCAGTATACAAACTGAGATAAAGTACTGGAACATAAAATCCAAGGACTTGCCTAGTCACCACGGCTACTCCTCGCACACGACACGGCGACGCCCGAGCCACACGCTACCGTACCTACCGACTGGACGGTCTTTCACACATACACTCGACTCTGCGGGGAGACCTCGGCGTCCCGCCCTCGTCGAGATTGAAGCTTTTTATTTTAATGGCGGGGCAGCAAGCAGACAGCGTGGGGGAAAGGGCACGGCCGCGGCGGAGAAGGCGGGGTCCATTGGGCTGGATGCTTTTAGCCACTATCAGTACATTATTTCTCTTCTTTACGGCCGGCGAGCCCTTCCCCCCCGGTGACCCTAAGTCGGAACTTACTACCACGCACTCTTCTCCCCCAGCGCCTGCAAATCGTGGACCGAAACCCAAACCTGGCCCCTCTAAGGCGCAGGAGCTAGCGAAGCCTCTGCCTGCCGGCTTGGCGAACGGGGGTGAAGTCGAGCTCCCGATCTTCGAATACACAGTACTACGAGAAGTACGAGAAGCACTTTTCACAGGACCAGGTATTTACAGCTACCACCACGCCCTCCTACGCTTCTGTATCTCTAGAGACTATGTTGCGTGTCATACACCCTCGTGGCTTGACAGCCAGCTTCTGTTCCAGCCAGCTCCAAGCGTCGAAACCTGCCCAGTGTTGCACACCAACGCTATTCGTGTTTTAGTATTGTACGGGCACCGCACTGACCCATTACTAACTCGACTGTTATTGCTGTCGCTTTTTTTGTCACGACAGATAAAACTTTACTCTGGCAGGGCGACACGACGATCTGCACGTGGAACGAGGACGGCGGTTGCCAGTGCGACTGGGAGGGGGTGGGTTGCAAATGGGAGATGCGGAAGGGTCTGTGGCAGGTCAGCTCTATCTCGCTCGACCGCCGCCAGCTGGCAGGCACCGTCCCCCCGTCACTCTCCGAACTCTCTGCCCTAGAAACCCTCAACCTCGCCTACAACCGTCTACAGGGCTACATTCCGGAGGAGCTCAGCGCCCTCGGTTCTCTTCAAACCCTGTACTTGCACAACAATCACAACCTGGGAGGCCCTTTACCGGACGGGCTGTCTCGACTCCGGCGACTACGTCAGATAAACCTAAGCAGCAACTCTTTCTGGGGACCGTTGCCTCCCGAGTGGGGCAACCTCACCGCCCTTTCTGATCTTGACCTCAGCCATAATCAGTTTATCGGCACGTTGCCAACCACGTGGAGCGCGCTGACGGGGCTGACCTCCCTTGGGCTGGATAATAATCTGCTCATGGGGACACTGCCTGCGGAGTGGACGCATATGGTGGCGGCGGGGCAGCAGACAGAGGTGTTGGAGCTGGACGTGTATGACAACATGCTTCTGGAGCCCATCCCTGCTGCCTTTAATGACTACCTTCGCAGAGTCATCATCAACTTTTTCCCTCAGGACGGTCAGATCAGCGTGCCTACCGAAGGGGAGGAAGGTGAGAGAAACGGAGGAGGAGGCGAGTTTACGGATCGCGCAGTGGCAGTGTTCCGCTCAGGACGGGCCAATCGTCTGGTAGGGTGGTTGGCTGCGCTGCTGACCTTGCTACTGGGCTCCTGCGCGTGGGTGCTTTGCGCTCGAGCAGTTCGTCGGTACTCCCGCCTCCGTGCCTTCACCGCCAACTGCTACCTCAATGCAGCAGAGCGGCGGTACTTGGACGGTGCATATGATGACGTTCTTCTAGAAGCTGCCTGTGACGGCGCCATGGGCAGCGACAGGGTACCCACAGGCTCTCTTAGATCCCGCAGCTCTACTGTCACCGAACCGCGCGTGGACAGCGTGCTGGAGATGGGCCTAATCAAACAGAGCGCAGCGCTGAGTGCCGCCGGTACTTCATCTGCGCACGCCTCCTCTTCTTCGTCCAGCGCCAGCAACATTCGTACGTTGGCCCCTCCTCCGCGCGTCAGACCCACGGCTCCACGCTTTTCGCTGGAAGAGATCATGCAGGCGGTTAAGGGTGGTGTGCGTATGGGGAATAGTGCCGGTGAGGCCTCTTTGGGGCCATGTTATGCTGGGAAACTTCGCGATCGTCAGGTTGGTGTGAAGGTGTTGAGCATAAGAGCAGCGGGGGCAGGGACGATGGAGGACGGCGGCGGGAAGCTGTTGACTGTGAAAAGTGCAACGTCGGGGTTGGAAGGCACACAGCACCCCAATTTACTCGCCCCCATCGCGAGCGGGGTGGTTCGCGAGGAGGCTAGTGGAGTGACGGTGTACCTTGCGTATGAGGCCGCACCCTCAGGCAGCCTGCAGGACTGGTTGGCGGGGACTCAGGGTGGTTTTATGACAGGAATGCCTCTGCCATGGCCCACACGGCTTCGCCATGCGCACGAAATTGCAGAAGGGCTGGCTGCGCTGCGAACCCATCGCCGTGTGCACGGGGCGTTGCATCCCGGCAATGTCCTCCTGGATGGTGCTCTACATGCTCGCCTGGTCCACGCCGGTCTGCTTCCTCTTCTCCTCCAGATGGACGACCCGCCTGCTGAGGACCTTGTCCCCCCAGACATCCCCCCGGTCACGCCCCAACCCCCTGCTGCTCCCTTATCCGACATCGAGTCGCCCTTTATGGCCATGATGGCGTCAAGCAGCGCACCTACAAATGGCGCCAGCACTTCTGCAGACGCTTCCACCAGTACCGCTGGGTCTGTCCAGCTACGACCGCGTCGCGTGAGCAGTCGACCGCACACTGACCCACAGTACTTCGTTGACGGCGTCCTCAATTCTGCCTCTGATGTGTACAGCCTCGGGGTCATTTTGTTGCAACTGCTGACGGGTCGCGCGAACGCGGAGGGGCTGGTGGAAGAAGTACGGGACCGCATGGTATCCGCTTCCTCCGTCCCTGCGGACCTTCTTGACCCCGAAGCTGGTCCGTGGCTCGCTGCCAGTGTGGCCTCCCTCGCAGGCATCGCGCTGGCATGCACAGAGCCCAAACAACGCCACCGTCCCAACCTTAAATTCCATGTCTTGCCAAAACTGGCCACCCTGTCTCGCGAGGCCAACTCTTGGCTCATGCCCAGCAGTGGCCCCGTCTCTCTCGCTGGTTCCACGGGTCGTCTAGCTACCGTCCCCGACGGTACGCCCTCTGTCTTTCTGTGCCCAATCCTTCGTGAGCCGATGTCTGACCCGGTGGTGGCGGCGGATGGTTTCACCTACGAGAGGGATGCCATTCAGCGGTGGATGGATGAGTCTATGAACTCGGGGCTACCGACGACTTCACCAATGACCAATCTTCCCCTGAACACATCCGCTCTCGTGCCTGTGCATGCCCTGCGCGCTGAAATTGCAGCCTGGCAGGAGTCGTCCAAGCCCAGCGACAGTGGCCAGTCATCTAGCAGCTAGCCGAGGAGCGTGCTGCTTCTTTCTTCCTCACTTTTTTTTCCGTAGCATTGGCTCCCCTTCGTTTATAGTACATCATAGTCAATGGTAACTTGGCAGCGGCAGTTTGAGCTGCGAGGCGTGACAACAGTGGTGATGATGATGTGTATGTGGCGGCCTTTGCCGTGCTCATGACAGTCTTCCCAATTTGATTACTATAACGTAAATTATTGGCACACGTTACTGATTTTCTCTTGTTTGTAACCGCCGGAAAACATGTTGCTGTGGATAAAGCACCTGATCAAGGCTACCAGTGGCACAACTTGGGCTGATTTTGTTCCTTCGCAATAGATATGCTTTAGCTGCTCACCAAACCCTCAGACTGCATTCCGAAGGTGAATGAATGGTCGGCCATTCATATCCTGTTTCGGCTTGAAGTGCATGCTGACGTATTCAATATTCCATTGCTTGTAGGGCGCAGGCAAAGCCCAACTATCGGCGATATTAATATATGTACGATCAGTTGTTTCAGTGTCTGCACGATCAGCCTTGTGTGATTACTAGCGGTTGCTGTGGACCAAGTCTACTGAAATAGTAGGTATGCCATGTGGAAATGACATCATGCATGACTCGGTACAAAAGCGAGCCCATTGGACTTCAAAAACGATGAGCACGTACCACTACAGTATATTTGTTGGTGTGCAGGACTCGTTGTTTTGGTGTGGCGCCACTGGAATGTGAGACTGGCAGGTATAAACCCGTACCGGCACCCTTTACGGGCGGAGTTTTGCAAGCGCGACTTAATGTAAGCGTACAACAAAGCTTACACTCATCATTGATCATGCTCCTGGGTAGGCGACGCTCGTGTGAGTGCACAACGTACCATTGCACGAGGACCGTACCGTAGTGTGCTAACCCCACTCGTATTACCTTACATTGTTGGTGGTGCCGTTTGTTTGCGGCAGTGTGGACGAGCGTGTTGACTGTATCATTTTTCCTATCGGTTCGTTGGCGTTACCACTGGGTCGACTTGTTTCGACGCACTTGTCGATGTTGATTGGACTATTCCGTGTTGTCTAGCAATTTGTTCGCTATTACATATGGGTATTTGGCGTATTTCCTCGTGGCTCACTACCCAACAAGCGCGGTCTCGCATGTCCTCTTTGCTTTGCGGGATGTGGTGCCAAGGATCCGCTACGCTTACCAACCCTCGACCCGCGCTCTATGCGGCAGTGGACGACGTGTGGACAGCCTACGAACAAGATACCTCCCCCATGTACCCAAGACCCGTCGTGTATTCCTCCGTTGTGCTCCTCGCACTTTTTGAGCTTATGGACATAAAAAAGGCGAGCCGATCTAGTATGCCCACGCACCGCGAAAACACAATTTCTTGCGCCCCCACCCATGATGCCTACTATGTCTAGCATGGCAATGGGACGACTTCATATGTACGGACGACGCCCCCCAAGCAATAAGGCGGCTCATCTCCTCTATTACTACTCTAGCACAGCCCGGACTCGCATAGACGCATACCGTGCAGGATAAACCAAATTCCTATATTAATCCCCCAAAATCGTATTCCTCAACGCCATCCCAAACCAACAATAATATTAGAGAGTGCGAGCCCGGATCAGCGTGGAGGCTCGCACTCAAAACAAGGGCGCTCGACGGACGCGCGATCGGTGGGTGGAGAGTACGTCGCTAGCTGGATTCCAAACATGTATCGGGTACCATACTGAAAAAGCCGGGGAAATGGCCGGGAAAATTCCCCCCCCCCCCCCCCCCCCCCCCCCCCCCCCCCCCCCACCCCCCCCCCCCCCCCCCCCCCCCCCCCCCCTAAGGGTCCGAATCGGAGATTGATTCATGATCACTAATCGCTGCATCGGCGTTTTTGCTGTGGCCCTCACTTCTTGTGGCTATACTTTACAACACTTTTTAGGATACCTTACTCACAACGCTTTTATCTGGGATACTCATTTGGCAGCGCCTCATTTTGGGATGCTTCTCTGGCAACCTTCGGTTCAATTATGTACAACCTCGGTATGGATCAGCAACGGCCCGGCAATGCCTACTTATGGTGCCAAAGCAAGAAATTGCATGAAGACATCATGCCCGGGAACAAATTTTCAGTTTCTGTGTTCTTTTCCAAAGTTGGTGAGCGATCATGCGATTGAGTTTACTAAACCCCGATGATCCCAGACACGACAACCTATTGATGAATGTGTTACGTTGGGTGAGGGGTTTCAACGTATAATTTTGCTTGGTTGTATGGGGATAGAATGTAATGACATAATAAAAGATAGTGATAAATGTCCCCAAAATACCCGGTTCCATCTCAAAAGCAAGTGCATTTTGCCGTCATATATGAGGAGAGCATGATCTCTATCAATGGCCAAAAACAAATGTTTACATGCAATAATTTGGCCCCGTTTTTATGCGTAAATCAATCATTATGATTCACGTTAAAAGAAGACGATTGAGATTGGAACTTGAAGACCGCGGTTGATTATTCAAATGCAGCATATGTTTCATAGGATCTTTTTACTAGAATAATAATGTATTCGATATCTAGAGCCTTATCATCAGATGCAATGATCTTTAGAGCTTGAAGTATCATATGCATTAATCTTCCGCGCCCGATTTATCAAATGCATTGATCTTTAGCGCCCGATTTATCAGATGCATTGATCTTTTAGGGGCTGAATTATTATATGCATAGATAATTAGGGCCCGAATTATCATCAGATGCATCGACATGTACGGGAATGAAATGTGCACCAGTAGTGATGCGATTCTTGATACAATAGTTTTCGATAATTGTACATTGAATTAATCAAGATTATCGGTCTTTACGTTTGAATTAATCGTGATTCTCGACATTTATGCTCTCAACTTCGATTCGGACCCTTCCCCCGGCCATTTGCCCTCGAGGTGACGGGGGACCTCGACATGGAGGAAAGTCGCGACGGGAGGAGCGGCTACGACCTTGGGACGGGGCTACGGGATGCGACGGCGGGGTCGACACGTGACTACGTGAAGAGGGATTTCCCCCCTCCTTTCCCCTCCTATTTTCGGCAAGACCGAAGTCAAGCGGGAGCTAAATTAGGCTTGCCCGTCGTCCCTCTCGAACGAGGCCGATCGGTACCCCGGTTCGGTGGGAGCGGGCCGTGCATCGTGAAGGTCTAGCAACAGCTTCATTTTGTATTTCTTGACAAGTGGACATGTTTTTAGATTTTCATTCCTTGATTGCAAATGAAATGAAATTGATTACAACAACACCGGGCGAAACCAACTACTGTCTCTTGGCCCTCCCGGCCGTGCCATACTAGGACTTATAGGCCGGGGCTAGACTGTGAACCACTATTCCCAACCTCTCCAATGGCAGTTGCGATACCGTCTAAAACATACACGTAAACAAGTAGTGTTTGCATACGGGTATAAAATATAGAATTCGCCATTCTCCACGATACGCGGCCTACTCTAGCCGCGACGGGGGCGTGGTTCAACCAAGCTGGTCAGCATGTGCTTGTTGAGACGGGTCTATTTACATGACCTTTAATCCTATGCGACTCCGGCCGTGCCGGAGCTTGGGGGGGGGGGGGGGGGGGGGGGGGGGGGGGGGGGGGGGGGCGAGGCAAGCGAAAATAACAACAACCCTCGCTCAGGTCATCGACGGTCCCTCGTTGAGGTCGTCGACGGTCCCTTCTCGATCCACGCAAACCCTCGTCCGAGATAATCGTTGCTCCTTCCGTCGCAGCTCGCCACCTAGCCTAGTCTTCACTCCTTCTGAGGATGGGAAAAACATGAGACATGCGCCTCCGACGGTGTCCGACAGGCGCTCCTGCCTCCGTGCTAGAGTCTTTCTTTTGTCCCCGGTCCTTCGCCGTCGGTTTTCTAGCACATGTATGACCGCGCCATGTCCGTCCGTACCCTGCCCCTTGCGGTTTACGTTGTTAGGGGCCCGCCGTTGCGATAACCCTAGGCACACTGTCTGAGGCAGCCCATCGATATATGGGTACCGACTAAGGGAGGGGATGGTCGAAGACGGGGATCGAGTCGCCGCTGCGCAAAAGATGATGGGTACGGATATGTTTATTCGAAAACCCTCCCTACCGGTTTTTTTTTCCGGCGGCGGATGATCTTGTGGACCTCCGCCGCCAGACCGTGTCTTTCCACCGTCATGCGTAACATCTCGCCTCGCCCTTAGGGGGGATTCGAGTCCCACATGGCTGGTCGGCTATCAGCGAACGCCATGCCATGGCGTTGAGCTAGTGGTGGAAAACCGGGAAGTAGATCCGTCTATACCCTTGTCGCCGCAAAACGACCCCTAAGATACAAGTCCCGTCCGCAGACAATAAGTATGCGAGGAGTATCAAGCCTTGAAAATAAGTATCGGACCAACCGAGCGGGAGATCGTGACGCTTGTGTACAGATAATGTTCTTTAAAGCCGAACCGGGGCTTCCCGACAACTCTATATTACGCGGATCACATCTGCCGGTTTTTACCCCGCCTAGCCCCCAACCGTGCCATGCGTGACACGGCTATAGGGTTACCAACGCCGACCACGTTGAGGTGGGGGTGAGTGCCAGCGGGCTTGCGAGCGCCCCCCCCTCCGGGACCGCCGCCGCTGCGCTGACGGCGGGCGCCTTGATTACAAAATTATTTATGGTGTTACTACTCTTCTCGTGATTTAGAACTTGGTGGCCAAATCTTGCCACTAAGTGATACATCGTGACACGGTTTAGGTGAAGCAATTTCTGCGGTTGCTTACAATTTTCACCTCCGAGGAACGTCGGCGCACATTGAAGATAGGTATGTCGATAGGTGTACCTAGTCGAAGAGTACCCGGCCCAATCTTTGCTCTAAAAATGTCGTTAATGGCTGAGTAATTGCTGATTCATGGCCGTTACTTACTCTTTCCATAAAGACCGTTACTAGTGAAATAGGGCCTTTCGCGTAGGGCGGGTGTTTATCCTGTAGGGTTTCTAGGGTTTAATTGTACTTTAGCTCGTTGAAAAGGCGGATCAAAACTTGTGTTGACGGTGAGGCTGAGGGGGAAGCGGGGCACAAATGGGGCCCGCCACGGCTACGATATGAAGTATTTGGGTTTGCGGCCCAACCCCGATTTCGGGGCGTACCCTGATTCGGGGGCCCCGGAATTCGGATTTCCCACACTTCGGCTCGAGAACACTCCCGAAATCGGCGACACAACATGCGGTTTTTATGATCCCAGCATGTTGTCCGCAAACATGGGAGCACGTGGGTATGATGGCATCTGCCGTTAAGATGCTTGACGTGGGTGGGATTGGGGCCGGAAAACCACAGCTTGGGAGGCTTAAAAAGGCCTAACTTTGCCGCACGGTGTCCGATTCGACTACGTTGCAATTGGAAGCCTTTTCCCCATGAAAGTGCAATGTTAATCTTAAGGTGTGCCTACCGGCCGGTTTTAGCGTCAAATCCGCCGTCCGATGTCATCTAGGCCCTCGTACAGCCAACTAAAGCTTTCAAGGTTTCAAAATCTGCCACATTCGCGCGGGGCTAGCAACCCATGAACATGTGGTACCCGCACACCCGCTCCGCCAATACGCTCAACAATCAGCGGTTTATATTTCTTCGATTCACGGCGTGGCTCATTTCATGCCCAATGATGGCATGGTGCAGTGCCATTTGCCGCAGTTCAAATAAAGGCCCGTGCTAGGGTACTTTGAAAGCTCCCCGCCATTTTTCACGCCTGGCGATGCGCAAGGCTAGAGATGCGTGCTAGGCTGCTTCAACTTCAAGTCACCCGCCCCTCAAGCCCAATCGGTCCCGAGCCGTGCTCCTTGGTTGTATTTCCGGGCACGTGGCAAGAAAACCTAGTGCACACTACATGACATGCTCGGTGTCGCCTCTCTTAGACGGCCGGGCGCAACACACTCGGCGGATACTCGTGCAATTGTGCATTGAACGTGAACTTGAACTTGAAATTGTTCATAACATGTGCCGGCAAACTGAACCGACTGCTGTCTCTCGGGCCTCTCTACCTGGCCATTCACGACTTATATGCGAGTTTAGCCCGGGTCTCTTCGACCAGGTACACCTATCGACACACCTAGCTTCACGGTGTGTCGACGTTCCTCGGGAGCTAAAAAACTGTAAGCAATCGCAGCAATTGCCACAGCCCCCCCGCCAAAGCAGTAACACCGTAATATTTTTTTAATCGAGAAAAACAGATATAAAAATAAATCCACTTGTCGAGAAATGCAAGACTAAGCTGCTGCTCGACCTTCACGATGCTCGGCCCGCTCCCACCGAACCGGGGTGCCGACCGGCCTCGTTCGGGAGGGACGACGGGCCAGCCTAATCTAGCTCCCGCGTGACTTCGGTCTTGCCGAAGATAGAAGGGGAAAGGCTGGCAAAAAACCCCTCCTCGCGTGGTCGCTCGTCGATCCCGTCGCCTTATCCCGTAAGCCCCGCCAAGGTCGCCGCCTCGTCCGCCGACGCGACGGTCCTCCTTGTCGAGGTCCCCCATCACCTCGAGGGCATGTGGGGGGGACCGAGACACACAGACATAGAAACAATGGGCGCTCCTGCCTCCGCGCCTGAATTTTCCCCGCTCATTTCCCCGGTTTTTTCTCTATCTGGTACCCGGGTACCTGTCACGTAGTCCGGCCTCCGTCCGTACCCTCCCCCCTATGATTGCGCGTCCACCTAGCAGACTTTGTTGAAGTTGGGGCCCCCGCGCTCATCCGGCCACCACAGCAAGGGTCTCGTCTATCCGGGTAGTGGGTGTCGAGGAAGGTGGGGGGGGGGGGGGGGGGGGGGGGGGGGGGGGGGGGGGGGTCAGGTCACCGTAGCCGGATCCGTCGGGCCGCGGGTGCACGGAAATTAGTCAAAAACCCTCCGTACGGGTTTTCCGGCGGCGCCGACCCGTCGCTCCTTCCGTCGCTCCTTCGAGATCTTGTCGCTCCTTCCGTCGCGACTGGCCTCCTTGCCGCCCAAGCTTACTCCTCCCCCCGGGAGATGTAACTTGTCGGCGTGGCGGCTCGCTAGTGAGCGCCCTACCCTAGTGCTGCTCCCCAACTAGCTCGACGCCGGGTACGGACATTAGTTTAGTTTCCAAAAAGCCCTCCTTACATGGCTTTGCGGCGGCGGCTGATCCTAAGGATCGCCGCCGCCTCACATAGCCGCTCCTCCGCCTGCGACCGGCCACCGGCATGTGCCCTATCTTGCCTCACCCCCTGGGAAGTTTCGATTGGTGCATGGCTGGTCTGCGGCTAGCGAGCGCCCTTTCTTGGCGCTGCTTCCCGGCTGGCCACTTCCTGCGCCAACACCCGCCTCCCACCATGATCCGGCCGTACCCTCCTCGCCATCAAACGCTCTTGTAGTACAGCCCCCACCCCCTCGAAGTAGGAATGTACTTTGTAGTATCTGAATGCGAAAAAACTTATCGGACGGGCCGAGCGGGAGATCTTGGTGCCGGTATCGCACAGAAATTATTTTTTCAAAAGCCCTCTCTACAGGCTTTCCCGACAGCTGCTGATCCCGCGGATCGAGCTGTCGGCCCTCTTAGCCCCCTACCGCGCCACGCATGGCACGGCTACGGGGTTTTCAGCGCCCACCACAGGGAGGTGAGGGGATGCCGACGGGCCTGCGAGCGCACCCCCCTCCGGGGCCGCCGCCGGCGGGCGCCGCAATTGTGCAAACATGTTGAGAACCTAGTGTCGAGTAGTCTCCCGGCTTGCTGTCCCGACACTACGTGTACCGAGCCACGCATAGAGGCGTGCATAACCTGCACATGCACGAATATCGGCCCGCAAAATATGGGCCGCAAATCCAACGTGTGTGCCCACAATAATTTGGGCGGGCCTATGATAAAGGTGCCCACATCAGTGAACAACGCGCCGTGGTGTACATTGTTGGAAAATCATTACTCTACCCCCAAATCGAGTTGCATGGCCATCGAAGCAGGGCCTGGCGGGTAATCAAATCCGTGCCGCTAGTAACGGACTTTATTATGGGAAGAGTGCTCATAAGCAGCCGGTCCTTTTTGTTGGTGTTGTTTTAATTCAATCTAAATTTCAATTGCGGAAGTTTACTAGTGCCTCGAGTCGGGCATTTGTGTGTGTTATGATATATCACACACCGGCCTGTATGATCACGCGTTTTCATAATCAGTACTTTTTCTGTTAAATGCCGCTATGTTTGCGGCAGATGGAAGAATGTGGAATTGGTTACACCTACTAATGTAATTAGATTTTCCCTGCTCGACTTCCAGAACATATCATCCGATCTTTTACTTGCTTTTTCTGTTCCATTCCGCCTGACCTAATAGTTGCAAGCAAGTCTTCCTCCCATCCAGGCTTGCCTGGGCTGGAGGGGCATGCGCGTAAGCGCGCGCTACAGTCTGATGAGTCGAGTGTGGAGTCGCATCTGATGTCTGGTCGGCAGTGACGATCCTTATCACTTCCCTGCAGACTTCTGAGCTGTGGCTCCGCCATCAAGTGAGAACACAGCAGCACTGGTGCGAACAGTTGATGCGCAGACTGTTATATACCGCGTTATCATATCGAAACGAGATGTTAAGGCGAGGGCTAGCGACGATCGTAAAAGGGAGGCCGATTCATTTCTTGACTACCGTTGTAGAACGTATGCGTGTTTGACGCCGCCCTCGCTGCCGAATTGTGTTCGTTGTTCTGGAAGAGTTAAGGCGCAATGCAGGACTATCTGGCACAGCTGGCCGACCGGGCGCACAGGTCTCTAACCTCTGCAGCACCGGAGGCACTGCACGAGCTACCTGCCCGACTGCGGTGGTCTACGCTGGGTCGCTCTGCGGGAGTGGGACGGCTTATGGTCCCGACGAGAATGGAGGACCTGACGGTCCTTGGCGCTGCCCAAGTGTTGGGCCTCGTCACAGCCTTCCAAAGGTGATTCCTGAGACACAGCGGCGTCAGGTCGTATCCTGCAGTGTAGCGTGTGGTCTGAAGAATGGGTGACGGGGTACGCAGGGAGATTGTCGCCAACGGCGGCCTGACACCCGGTGTGTCCATACTCGCCACTGCCTGCGGAGTTGTCTTTCTTTGGCCTGGCGGTTTGGAGTTCTCTCGCGTATGCTTGAACCCCTTCCTCGTCATCTACGCCCGGGAGTACCATCGCATCGTCACCTCAGCGTGCGCCACTTTTCGATGAAATCTGTCACTGTTGTATGCTGCGACATGATCGGTTACAGGCAGGAACGCCACGTGTTTGGAAGTCAAAGAGTCACCGCGGCTGAACTTTGTGGTTCTCTTGGTTTCTTCCCAAAATTGTACTTGTGACAGGTTCGCTCACATGAATACGCCTCATCTTTCCGGCAATCTCGGTGCGCTGGTATCCGACGGCTGCTGGCTCGAGCGCCACGACGGTACGCTAACCTTCTTGGCAGAAGCTGCTGCTGCTGTTCTGCTCAGCGGCGCCCTCACTGTCGGGGTTACCTACCTCATGGTACTGACGCAGACCCTTTCTGATGATGAGTTTTAAGGATGCGATGACTTGTTCGTGCTTTGTCAATGCATAGTATGGCTTCGCCCACTTCCTCATCATTCATCTGCTTGCCTTTTCCTTGCAGGCGAAGCACACCTCAACGAAGCGGCCTTACTACTACAGCGGCATCATCGGCTTGTCTGGGGTCTGCACGGCCTTGTCCGTGACCTCAGGCTTCCGACGACAAGGTAGAACCCTTGTGCTGGGCCTGTTTAAGATCCCCAGCGAGATCACCTGCTGGTGGCATATGCTCAACTCTCAGATCCTCGCACCCGGGTCCTCCTTCTTGGGTAAGCTGTTTTGGCAGACCGTCGCTTCGCATTTCCCTCTCCCCCCCCTCATCCCCCTGAATGATACATAATGTTTCTCGTTGTCATTTGCTCTGTTTTGACTTATTTTTTATGGTACCAAGCTGTTCCATTTGTTGGGTTACTCCTTTCAGGTCATGCTTGTGGGTTGGCTTCGGGGCTGATCATCACTGCCGTCCCCGCATTGGCGAGGTCATGCAACATATTACCAGGTCTGCACTCTACGCACCCTCATCTCCATTCTGCTCTCACACTGGATAGCTGATACCCTCTCACTGTGGGAGGTACTGTAGGTTTCTAAGGATGACCTGTCTAATGGAGAGGTCACATTCGCTGATTTCTCTCATCTTGCAAATGTGGGCAGGTCGTCGCAAGAGAGAGGGCGACAGGGAAGGACAGTCTGGCCGTCGCCGCCGGAGACTGCTGAAAATTGGCTCCTTGGAGATCAGTCCCTGGCTGCTCCATCTGCTGTGTGCCGCGGGGGTGGCAGGGGTGCAGCTGCTGTTGACTTCAAGCAGCTACGCAGAACGCGGTGCAGCAAAACAGAGAGGGAGATGGGTGTCATGATAGTTACAACACCGAATCACGTTACGGCTTGCAGATGGATGAATCGACATTGGGACTGCGGGGTAGTTCAGATGCAATTGGACGCATGTCCTTGTCGCCGTGCATTGACTGAAATAAAAGTCTTTTTGAATTTGAGCTATTGACACGCACGGACGGTCACGATGTGCAGTTTCAAAGGCGCGGTAGCCAATGTTGCACATGACAGGAAACGAGAGGCAGACAGACGTCCCCGTCGCGGGCTGCAACCCCTGTCCTTGGAACTTTTGATGTGCTTGTATGTGTATTTACATGTGGACTATCTAACTGGCCATATGCCCACGCGTTGGCAACTTTCGGGGAAAATATCGCACAAAGCGCTGGCTGCAACACTCCTGCCTGATGAACTTCCTTTACTGACCTTCACTCATGTCGCTTGACATAGATGTATGTGTGTTTATGTTGCCTGATTTAAGTTACTGTATCGCGAGGCGACGACTGTTCTCACACTCTTTCGCAACCATAGATTCATGTACGAAATCCTTCCAAAGTCACCCACGGTAGCGCCGCCAAGAACAAAAAACAACGCAGTCGTCTTCTAATTCTCAAGCCTGTCAGAGTTTGGAGCTGTATATACTTCGAGTAACCGTCATATCATCGCTACCCGAAAACCTGAGGGGGCTGGCAGAACCTCGCGCTCACGTACTGCCCAGGCTGCCCCACAGGTCTGAGTCCCGTGCAGGCATTACTGTCTCTGTAGAGCTGACATGCACCAGTCTGGCCGTCCCACGTCAGCCAACTGCCGCTACCGACATCGATGTCAGCATTGAGCAGCAGGTTCCAGTGATCCAGCGCAAAGAGCGACTTGCAAGAGTCCAGTGAGCCGTCGTACTTCATCGTTCTCGCGCTGCTGGGGGCGCCGGCTTCCTGATTCACCATGAAGTAGGCCAGGTAGCCGGGCATGATGGTCTTGTTTGCTGTCCCAACGCACGAGGAGCCCTCCTGGATGGTCCACTCCTGAGACCAACGTGGAGTGCCGCACTCACCATCGACTGATGCAATTGCCCCCCCACTCCTGTCCACACCTGCATGCGGACATACATAGCACAACAGCACACGTGTTGGGTTTACTAACCACCCCTCTGCCACAAGCCATGACTCTACCTCTGTTATGCTATAGCAACTGAACCTTTTGCTACGAAAGTAGGAAACTTCGATGATAACGTTTTTCTGGCTTGACAAGCTGAGCTGGGGCGCACCACCAGGTAGCCCGCCTGTTCCGCCCAGACCGAGCGTGCCAAAGCCAGTCGGTGGGCTCTTGCAGGTCCGGAGGTCGTAGGACACGTCCCTGTTTCCGGTGGGCCACTCCCACCACCCATCCGCCTTCATGTAGCAGTAGCAGCGCTGCTCATCCACGCGCAGCACGATTATCTCGTAGGCGTCAAAGCAGCGCCGGAAGCAGGTCTCGATGTCGCCGTAGCTGCGTGGCAGGTAGCCTGGGGGGGTCGGTCGCGGGACAAAGGTCCGCTGCCTACTCTCCACCACGCACATAGGGATGGTCACGCTGATGGGGCCGTCGTCGTCTCCGTTGGTCTCGTCGCTTTTCTCCTCGCTCACTGACTCACGCTCGCTGCTTGATTCCTTGTCCTCACTCTTCTCGTCGCTCTTCTCTCCGCTGCTGCTTTCCTTTGTACTTTCCTTCTCGCTACTTTCATCGTCAGACTTGCTTCGATCCCGGTCGTCATCGTCGCTGTCCTTGCACTCCCTTAGATCGTATGTAATGTCGTCCCCGTCGCTCTCCTCCAGCTGCCCGTCCTCTTCCTTCCAGCACTAACAACCCAATACACACACATTAGCGCAACGTCAGAAAATAGTAATCAACCTTGCAACACCTTCATTGCAATTCTAGTTCTCCACACACTATGGGATTCTAAGATTCTTGCCCATCAAAACAACCCAAATGTAGCGACTATGCAATATGCAGGCTCTTCAATTTTCAGCTTGTGCTATTTCTAATAGTCTCTACGAAAGACCACTAGCTGTCTAATAGTTCTCATTGATGCTCGTTAGCAGCTGACTATGAAACTGATGTCACTGTTCGGCGAGGGTCACTTACGTAACACTTGTCGTCCTTCTTGTTCCATACAATGATATCGTAGTCATCGAAGCAGAAGATAAGGCACTCATTGATACCGTCCAGCTTGCGCTCCCACGACCCACCACGGCGAGGCTTGTAGGTACGACTGGGCCGCTCCTCGATGCAGGACGGAAGATCGTCCGGGCCGGAACGCGAATCCTCACGGCGGTCGTCGTCACTGTCCGACTCCTCTGTGTTGTCGTCATCGTCATCGTCAGAGCCATCAATCTCGCCGCAGCGGCTGATGTTGTAATAGATAAGATCGCCATCGTCGTCCGTGTTTCCCCACCCGTCATCATCTCTAATGTATGGGGGAGCATGTTAGCGGAGATCAGTAGCGACGAGCCTCGTCACATTTACTATATGCACGTCATTCAGGGGTGTTACTCGCAATCACTCTAGGAAATCAGCATATAACACTATGCCGATACCCGGTAAGCTTCCGTCGTTTCTGGTGTATGATAAAAGGGGGCTGGGGTTGCTTGATTATTGTCATGCTAATATACGAATCGATGAAGGTGGAATAAACAAAATGAGTTTTGCAGTATTCCTGCCCGCACTTCACCTGTCAAAGTTCAAGCACCAACAGTATCCGTTCCTCCTCGCCACAACAACTCCATCCTCATCGTAGCATTCATCATCGCATTCATCTTCGGGAATTGTCCTGAGCACAACTCCATCCCTGAGGCTACTGGTTTCCTGCACGCAAGAAGGCAGCCTCCAGATACTGTCCCCGCCTCTGGTCCGGCGGTCACTGTTCGATGAGTCATCGTCGCCATCATCCCTGTCCGAATCAGCGGAGTCGTCTGCCCCATCGTCATCGTCTCGCTCTTCCCGACAGGAGCTGATATCATATGCGACGTCGTCACCGTCGGCGTCTTCCCACCTACCGTCTTCCTTATCCCAGCAGTAGCACTTGTCGTCTTCCTCGTTGTGCACGACCACGTCGTATTCGCCTAAGCACTCCTCGAAGCACTTGTCCAGGCCGTCGTACTTTTTCTTCCACGAGCCGCTGCCACGCGGCTTATACGTCTTTCCGTCATTCTTATCCACGCACGAAGGGTAATCATTATCGTCATCATTGTCCTGTGTCAGCGTCCTTGCGTGCAGCTCTCTGTGGGGGAGGTCGTAGCCGCGGCAGCCAGTGACAGGAAACGTAGCCCGCCAGGGCACGACAATAAACAAAATTATTATTTTATTCAGCCCAGTCGAATTCATAAGAGGGTACCCGTACTGCCGACAATATATATACACCGCTGATAAAATAATAATATATCATAGAATTTATACCGACATACTCAAGTGTATTCAATTACTCCAATGAAAAATAGGATGCTTGGATTAGAATTTGAACTCGAATTCGTGCTACGATAAAGAAACGTCGCCTAGAAACCCGCCCCCCGCCCGCGACGAAAAGGCACCCTGGGATACAGGATCCCGTGGGGCTATGGGATGCAAGTGGCAGCTAAAACGGCACCAAGCTAGCGTTGGAAGACATACATCGCGAGCTTCAGCTTCATAAAATGCCGGTGAAACACAACGAGTCATTCCGCTGCTAACGACGGATCAAGTTCCTTTCTTACCGTCAGTTCAGCGATATATATGAATAAACGTAGGAGCGTTATAAATATGGTAAAACGCCGCAGCACGGCACATGAAAGCGAAGAGTTTATAACCATACTGGCAACGTTACCAACACCTTCTCACGAAACACCATCTGCCCATGTGCATTTCAGCCTCAAAATGGGGAGTTGTAGACAGATGATAAAGCAGTTTACAGAGACAGGAGTTGAACCAGTCTGTCAACGCGGCAACTACAGCGGCTGAGAAGGGAAAAAATCAATATCAAAATTTAAGTACTGTCGCAATCACTACAAGGCGGAGGCTGCGATACACACCTGGATGCCGCGACAAGCTCCTGTGATAGCAGAACCGCAAGCAGTACCAGCAAGGCACTTCTGCTTGAAGATGTAGACGTCATGCCGTAACAGGTGTTCTTGCGTATACCTCTAAATTTTACTAGCTCCTCAGTCGCTCCGCGTGGGTTGTTCTCTCGACTGTGACAAGGATGTCTCCTCGGTCCTGGGCTTATATGCCGGACGCGTGGATGGATGACAGGAGACGACCTGCGTCAGATAACGCGACGATCGGACAAATAATTATTACGCCGCTGCAATAAAACAAAATATGACACACATGCATATAATATAGTTCATGATACATAGAAAATATCAGACATATCTACGTAACAGTACTCATTTACATCTGAGCGCATTTATTCACAAATAGATGGGTACATGTACCAGTACTATCAACACTGTTGCAGTCTCGTGTCCCGTCGACGGTCGACCGCTCGGCTACTGCATCCACGAGGCGGCACCAGGAATCACGTCAAAATCATTCAATAATACACTCCTCCACAAAAGTCCGGACATGCATTATGTTAAGCATAAGCTAGTCAAGAACACGCTCCCCTCTCACCACGTCAAGCACGACGATACCCGAGTACCACCCAATTGTAGGAGAGCCGAGAAGCAAGCAGTAAGCCGCCATCCGGGGTGGTTAGCCCTCAGCTTAAAGCGGGCGTTGTCGGTGGAGTTTGTCGAATTAAGCCCATAAACTCCCGAGAAATTGTCTGAACTACACACGTCATTCTGAGCGCCACGCTTGGGCATTGCTCAAGCGCTCATACCAAGCTGCATACTTCTCTGTGTTCCACATAACCGTATTTTTGGGGGGTTTTTGGAGGGGGTTTGGAGGCGTGGGTGCCGTGTTCAATGCGCGAGGTTTGGTTTGCGGGTGTGTGAATAGAGCACGGAAGTTCACGCCGCTGGCACGGATGATGTTTTGGAAAGCAGGCGAGCAAAAGCGCACATGACGCAGGTTTGGATAAACACTGCACGCTGTAAACATGCGAGGGCGATTGGCTTAGGGGAGGGGCGAGGTCCAACTTGGCCGTTAGGGACGCACCACGTTGACGGTGGTGTTTGGAATGCTTGGGTATGTGCTTGTGCCAACCACACCCGCCCCACGCGTGGCACGCGTCGGGAATTGGGCTCGGAGGTCAATAGGAATGAAGAATTGGTAAACATATATCGACAAACCCCGCACAAATCGTCTCAGGAGGTGAGCCGACTTCGATGGGTGTTGCTTGGCACTGCGGCTCAGCGGTGCCGGAATAGTTTGTAAATTAAAATAATTAATAACAAATCGATTTGTGGGAGTTTGAACTCCGGAGTAGATGCGTTCGATGCGCATTGAAAAGACGCGTCCAACGGTACATTTTGTAAAAAGTTTTGACCATATATCAGGAAGTTATGATCACTTGAACATTGTTGCCGAAAGCGGCTTGCCCTTGGGTTGTGCGCATATCGGTGGTAAGTCTACATACGCGATTTCTTGCGTTTCCCCCACAGCGGCCTGCCCAACACCTCCTCCCTCCGTCGCCTATGCATAATATTTGCGCGACCGTCGCATTAGCGTTCATATTGCGGCGTTGTGCGCCCGTTACTCTTTTCGTCTACCAAGCACGGCGACTGTTTGAAAGAGCGTGCCGCACGGGTGCGGGCGCGATATCCCCAAGTACACATGCCCGGCAGTGTTCGAACTCGCCCCTCGCAGTTGTCGGTGCATTCCATTTTGCGCGCAAAAGCATTGCCTGGGATTTCAGGATATTTGTCAATAAAATCGACGCATGATTGCATTTTCTACTTGCGCAGGTGCGAAATCTTGTCCGGACTTTTGTGGAGGAGTGTATATATTTAGCGTGCGTGTTGGAATAAAGGGCGGTGTGGTCACATTTTTGCTCTATCGACGATCGAAGATCGTGGATTAATGGTCCTATTTTGGGGCCCAAACCCTATCCATCTCTAGCTCGCCCATCCCTAGCATCCCCCCGCCCAGCCCCAGCCCTAGCCCGCCATGGCCAAGCTTCAACTCTAGTTCACCCTATCTAGTCCTTACCCTCGCCCCGGCCCGACCCCGGCCGTTATTATGGTCACATTTTTGGGCCTATCCCTAGACCGCCCGAGCCCGCCGACCTCGGCCGTTATGGTCACAACTTTGGGCCCCAATCTCCGCCCCCGCCCCAGCCCCACCCCGAGCCCTCGCCTAAGCCCCCGCTTTGGCCCGAGCCCTAGCCCGGCCATGCCCTCAACCCTGCCCAGCCCGGCCCGACCAGCCCGGGGCCCCGGGCCCTAGATAGGCCGCCCAACACTAGCTCGCCCCCGCTTGGTCGTTATGGTCACAGATTTGGCCGGCCCATGAATTGCACCTCATTTACAGTCCGCTAGTCTACGGGTCCCTTCCCTTGCTCATCCATGGCAGTGTGACTCAGCTCGACTCCATTTCTCGGTATCTTCCCTACTCCTAAATTCCCGTGTCTATGAGCGCCATGCTATGGGTCTACTCCCACCCCTTTTTCGGGATTTGAGAAGGGTAATCGTAGGGAATGGATATTGTAAATGCCCGCTCGGGCGCGGAACGCGCACACATCACCCCACGTATTTTGTTGTCCAAATTCTTCCTCGTCGTCATCTATAATTTGTGCCGCTTCCCAATTGTTGTTGTTGTACACCTCGACATGATCGTGGTTTAAGATGTATGGGCCCGCGCCGGTGTAACTGAATCGGTTGACATTTTGAAAGTTATAGTTGGTACCTCTCGCCAAGAGC
The DNA here is from genome assembly GCA_026401115.1 of Tetraselmis chui. Lineage (NCBI taxonomy): Eukaryota > Viridiplantae > Chlorophyta > Chlorodendrophyceae > Chlorodendrales > Chlorodendraceae > Tetraselmis > Tetraselmis chui. The sequence goes on from JAPMLY010000034.1 coordinate 403,794, forward strand.
TCCACACGTCCGAAGGTGGTGGCAACTCGATCGTGTGACTCCCAATCTGTTGCGGCCCCAACGTGTTGCAGCGTGCATCACGGAGCTCCACCCAAAAGCAATGGGTGGTCTCGGGGTCCGGCCCGCCGACCGTGGCGACGCCGTGGAAGTACCGTTTGATGCCGGTGGCGTGGTCTTTTCTCGGCGAGTTTAACACGGCAGTGGTGACATCGGTGTACTCCGTTGGGACCGTGTCGACGGTGTTGTGGTACAGTTACACTTTGGTGACGCTGCTCAAATTGAATGAGTGAAAGGTTTTCAATGCACCCATGATTGTTCGGAGCATTCTCTTGCAGCCGGTTCATCTCGGTGCTCATGTGACGGATGAAGTCGCCCTACGATGCGTACTCAACTTCATACAGCGTACGCAACGTGCACTCGGTGTTGATAGCCCGGACAATTTCGCCGTATCTCGATGCGAAATCGTTGTGTCGCTCCGCCTTGTTCAGCCATTCAAGCCCTATGTTCCCGCAGCCACGGACCCGCTGAGAAGTTTAAGACATCCGCTGACGATCGCATGTACCCCGGCGGTAGCCGAAGGCTGTCCGATTCCGTACGTGAGATTAATACAGCCCATGCCGAGACTGATTGTGAACATGGTGAAAAACGCCATGTCCGCACGTCCCTTGAAAAGAGAACTTGAAGCCCCATGCAAGCATTTGGGCTCATTTGTGTCATTTCCCCATCGCTCAAGCAAGGGATTTTCTATCCTCACGGCGCTTCGTAGTCGCTCATCTTAGTTTCTTAAAACCGACCACCAACCTTCCTACCACTCACCCATACACCCCCTCTTCCCTAAGGGCCACCACCAACGACCCGATGGACACCTCAACCCCCACTCGCACCCGCCCCCAACCGACCCCTCCCTCAAGTTGGCTCCCAATGTTGAAGTCCACAAACCGCCCACACAGAATAATGAAAATTCAGCCCAGCAACCCGGCCTCTTGCCAATGCCCCCGTACGGCACACCCGACGCATGACAAGCCCCCAACCAACCCCCTCACACAGCCAAGCCCATCCCGAAGAAGACGAAAGCCCACACTTCGACCCAAAGCGTGACACAACCCATGGCCCCCATATCCACGACTCGACGCCCCCCCCATCAACCGCGAAATATAAGAATGGATACATGAACTCAACGGCAACACGTCGCCGGCAGTGACGAAGCCGACGACCACTGATGGAGCCTCCGGAGCCCCCACCTCTCCATCGACGACCGCCCCGGCCGGCACGGCCGCCCCGTTTCCCTAACTCTATAAAGGCCCGGACGACCCGTCCTGGTCCGACCCACAGCCACCCCACCCGCAATTATGACTGCCATAAGACAAGTATGGTAACGACTTGTACCCCTGCCTCCCTTCCGACTCACTTTATCTCACATACATGCACTGAGAATGTCCAAAGCTACTTCTTTGACTTAAACCTGGCACACGGTCTCCTTACCCCAATAGGCAACCTCGACATCGCAGTAGTTGTCCTTTAATTCCAATGGGGTAGATACCATGAACTCGCCAACCTCTACTCCATCGTGCTCTCTCTCGCCAAACTACACTAAACCCCCACGTCCTTCTATAACATAATTACGAATTCCGAAGTTGACACACTCCACCACCACAGTTCCTTCTCCACTCTGTAGGTGAACATCTCTAAACCCGGCCACCCCTCGAGACATGACACTCCACACCACACTCTCCTCGTCATCACATGGCAACACTCTCACTTCGGCCTCCTCCATTTCAACCACGATTCGGCAACATGGATTGACTCTCTCCACCACACCCCCCCTCCGACCTCAACACTCGCTCCGTCCGCCTTCTCAATACGTGGAACACCACGACGTCCCCACATCCAGCTCCATCACTCCGACTCCTAAAGCTCCCCGACAACGAGACCACGCCTACGAATGGTCATGTGGCACACATGTCCTACTTCCCACTTCTTACATCCTCACAAGATATACTACCGTCACTTAACACCGTATAATAAATTCACAAGAAATGCTAAAGTACTACTAACCACAACACCCAGGGATGGGTCGGCGCTCGAATGAGCTACACCGACCATCTTCGCTCCGGGCTTGGCCATCCCATGAGCGACAGATTGGTGGACACCGGAACCGCTGAACAGCGGGATCCGACCACCTCTTCCCCATTGAGCCTCGCTCACTCCGGTCAGTGGATCCGTAGATACACAATACGGTACACACTCAAAGGGCATCTTTCCAAAATTCGAATTCTGTCCTCACGACAGATTCCGCGCCACCACTTTCAAGTGCAAATCGAAATAAAGACACAATACCCCGAGAAGTACATATCGTTTACACAAATCCCTTCTCCACGGGTAGGGCGCACTCCACCGCGCCCCGAAGAGCGTCCGGACGTTAATGTCCGCCGCCCCCAAAAGGAAAACCCATATCTCATTGAAATTTGTCGAAGTTAAGGGGACGATAAGGAATGCTTACACACGGTGAGTGACACTGCATGTCATCTCACCCTCAGCAAGTCCCTAGCACTTGCCTATCACAGGACGCGCACTCTTCTTGTGGTGAGCACACGCCAACGTAAATTCTGAGCCTTTAGATGATATCTAACGCTCAGCAACTTGCCACCATCAGCAACCTAATCCTCTCTATTGCTGATTGGCTTATCATCTTTTAGTGCTGAGTCACAGCCGTACTATCACGATACTACTGACCAACATTGCTGTGCAACAACTTGATTACCACATAAAGTATGTTTCGCAACACTCCCCCTTGCTACGCAGGCAAACCCATGATGGCATTGCACAACTTGCCGTGCCTTGCACTCACTAATAGCTTGGTAAGCACATCGGCAAGCATGTCCTCCGTCGGACAATATTGTCCTCGACGTGTCCGCTCTCCACCTTCTCCCGACATAAGTGGTACCTCACGTCCATTTGCTTGCTGCGTCCGGTGGTCATGCTATTCTTGCTGAGTGCTATACAACTCTAATTGTCCTCGTGAATTGTGATGGGAGACCCGGAGTCATGGTGAAACTCATTGAGCAGTTGCTTAAAAAACATCGCCTCCTGAGTGGCCACAGTCAACGCCATATACTCTGCCTCCCCTGTAAAAACGAATCCTACCGTCACTAAAGATAGTAAAAAGATCCAAAGTACTACTAAAGTACTATTGAACCACAAAAAAGGGGATGGGTCGGTAGCTCTAATATGCAACGCCGACCGTCTTCGCTCAAGGCCTGGCCTCTCTATGAGCGACAGGTTGGTGGACATAGGGCTCGTTGAACGACAAGCACCGCCCACCTCTCCCCACCCGAGCCCAGCTCTCCCAGGTCAGTGGATCCGTAGCGACACCAGACGGTACACACAGCAAGGCGCAGCTTTCAGAATTTTGAAATCCGTCCCCCCGACAGCTCTCGCGCCATCCACTTCGAAATCCAAACGTGTACCCACTTGAGTACTACGAACAGACAAAAACAACCATCGATTACAAAAACCCCCCCTCCCCGGGGGCGGCGCGCCACACCGCGCCCCACCGAGCGTCCGGACGTTCAAGTCCGCCGTCAACAACCACCAAACCCAGGCCCCATCAGGCTTGGTCGTGTGCAGCCAACACACGCAACCCACTACGAATCCAACTCGAAAACATCTTATAAACCACCCTCTCTCCTACCAATACTGCGACCACACGAGATCAACATGTCGTCGACCTCTAACCCCCCCCCCACATACAGACAGGTGCTCCTACGGGATCGCCCGAAGCATGCGCGTCATGTGGACCTCTCCAACCCCGGGACCCGCCTCGCGGGACACCTTCTCGCCCCGTTCCTCACGGTTCCTCAACCACCCCCAGCCGTTCAAAACTTGGGCATTGCAATGGACCCCTCCCCTAGTCGAGGACTCCAAACTCCCTTGGTCCCCGCGACCCCCCCGTCAGCTACTGACCTAGGGCCGGCCGACGACTTCTCAACACGTATGATCGACTCATACCTCCTCACATGCCAGTACTCCACCTCCCCCCCCCCCCCAACTCGCCCGTTTCTGGATGCACGGAGTCTTCCTCCCGGACTCGACCCACCCCTCGGAATTTGTGCCCTCGGCCTGCTCGGTAGCCCGTCGTTGGCTGCTCGAAAGCCTCAACCAGCTCGACGACCTCCCCACCCGCGTTTAAAATATAATCGACCGCGAACTCGTCCACCAATCGCGCGGGACAGCGAACACCACTCGCACACACCACCCGACAGCGCAAACATCCTACGACACCGCCCCCCTGCCCGTCGAACTCGCATCGGGCTTCCAAGAGGTTCGTTTGGACATCCCCACCTCCTGCGTAGCGGTCGGCCTCCTGTACCAATTCGCTTCACGACAGCGTGAGCTCCCTTCGGCCGGTCCGGCGCCTCCCACCGCCGCGTCCTCTCCTTCCTTGATTGATAAACTACGTGAGCAGAAAATACAGTTCCTCCGACGTGCATCGGTCCCCCCAATCTCAGGTTGCCGCATCAAAACCCACTCCCCCCTCTTCACTGATCTCTCCGGCCCAGAAACCATCGCCCTCCTACATGACTTGCTCACCTCCCGTCTCGCGTTCGAGCTCGTCCCCGCAGGAACCACCCCCACGCCCCCCCCCTGCCAGGTCGAGGACCTACCCGAATCGACCCAATTCCTCCTCCAATTCGCGGACGCACTCCAACCAATGGGCGTCCCCACCCCGATCGAGGGTGACCTCTCCTCCCTCTGGGTAAATATCCTCCACCTGCCCAATAACCCCATCCATTCACAATTAGGCCCAGTTTCACTACACATTCTCCCTTATTCACTTCACGAAACTATACCCCCCAACCACCATCTTCACCACCACCATCACACCTCCCCCAGTCACGGGACACGTCCCAGGCACCTCATGGGCGGCCACCTGCCTCACTACGGTCCTCATCCAGTCCTGCCACACCCTCTCCCTCCCCTGCATCTCCGCCGACGGCGTCATTCCATCCACACAGTGATTATACACCCTGCTCCACCAAACCGCACGTGAATTCACAACACACCACACCCCCTCAACACCCCACACCCCCCTCGACCTCACCCATCACACATCCCTCCAGAAATTTCCAGACGGCTCGTACTTCCGTTCCCACCCCTCCACCTCCACTACCATCACCACCAGCATCCAAATATCTCTCACCACGGAAATGTATTGCATCCTCATCTCCACCAACGGCACAGTCTCAATCCCCCTCCAACACACATTCATCCACAGAGGCGCACACACCCAAACCACTTGCATCCTCACCATCACCCCCCACCACTGCTCCATCTTTGGTAAGGCCCGCCTTTCGGACCCAGTTTCCGCCACCACCCCCTCTCCACCTCCACTCACTCTCACCAAACGCAACATCCTATACCGCAACCCCCCGCCCTCCTCCTCCAATGGACCCACCACCTCCGAGAATGCAACGTCTCCAACATGTGGCCCCTCGAGACCTCCGACTTCTTAATGCTAGACGCCGAAAAAGACACCCCCCTAGACCTCAACTCCCTCCCTGACATTCAGCTCTCCTCCATCCCTCCCCATCCAGTCCCCACTCAGTCCAACACCTTCCCCCCCTCCAAAAAGGACCGCTCCACCCCCCCTCCCACTCCCCCCTCCAAACCCTCCGCCAACTCTCGCGGCCCCTCCTCCACACCCCATCTCGGCACCACTCCCCACACCCCAATCCTCACCATCACCGAAGACTCCACCGACCCAATGGACTCCTCCTCCTCACCTCTCACACACATTGACCCCAAACCAACCCACATCCTCTCCACCCCCTCCAACGCCCGCCTCCCCCCCCCCACCCGCCCCCCCCCTCCTCCCCCCGACACTCCCACCCACATCCCCCCCGCACATCCCCACCTCATCCCCACCCGACCACATGGATTCCTCCCCCTCCACCCGGCCTCCCACCGACCCCTCACACAAAACCCTCCTCCCGCCCGCCCTCCCCACTCCCTCCCCCCCTCACACTCCCCCCCTCATCCCCCCTTGACTCCCCCCCTTCCCCCCACCCCACCCTCGTCCCCCTATCCTCCGACTCCCGGAACGACGATGACTACACCCTCGAAGACCTCGAGAACGTGCTAGAGGGCGACCTAGGAGAGACTTGCACCCCCTCCTACGCCCCGCTCCCCTCCGGCAGCCCAACCAGCCCCCACAGGTCACCCCCGGCCAACACGGCCGAACCTCATCCCTAACTCTCCAAAGGACGGGCCTCACGGCCTAGAGGTTAGACCCCACGACCCCCCCCCCCATGCCCACAAGACCGATATCCGCAACCATACAGTAACTACCTCGCTTCGGTCCTCCCTCCCAGCCCACTTTACCTCACACACCTGCAACATAAAATTACACAACTACCTATTTGACTTAAATCTCGAACATGGCCTACCCACCCCCATTGGCAACCTTGACTCCTCCGCGGTGCTCTCTTTCCAATGGGGACAATACCAAGACCTCTCGAACCTATCTTGCAGGGCTAACTCCCTCGCTAAACTCCACTCCACCGCCTCTACCTCTTGCACCATCATCACCAATAACGAAGTTGACAACTTCCACCACCATTCGTTCTACCCTAGCCAATGGACTAACCTCTCTAACAAAGGCTCACCCCCTCACCCTGGCACGCCTAACCACCCCCTAATCGTCCTCACTTGGCAACACTCCCACTTCGGTCTCCTCCACTTAACCCACTCCTCGGCTACCTGGATTGACTCCCTCCACCACCCCCCCTCCCAACCTCCTCACTCGCTCTCTCGATCTTCTAGCCTCTTGGAACTCTTCACCTCCCCCCCCGCTCGTCGGCGACCTACGCTTACTTGACCCCCTTCCCAAAATGACACGTCCCACGCATGGTCGTGCGGAACCCACGCCCTATTACATATTGAAATTGAAATTAAAATTATCCACAACATGTGCCGGCAAACTGGACCGACTGCTGTCTCTCGGGCCACTCTACTTCGCCATACAGGACTTATTAGCAAGTTGGGCCCGGGTCTCTTCGACCAGGTACACCTATCGACACACCTAGCTTCACTATGTGTCGACGTTCCTCGGGAGCTAAAAAACTGTAAGCAGCCGCAATAATTGCCCAAGTCCCCCCGCCTAAGCAGTAACAGCGTAATAATTTTGTAATCAAGAAAAACATATCTAAAAATAAATCCACTTGTCGAGAAATGCAAAACTAAGCTGCTGCTCGACCTTCACGATGCACGGCCCGCTCCCACCGAACCGAGGTGCCGACCGGCCTAGGCCGGTCGGCGTTCGGGAGGGACGACGGGCCAGCCTAATCTAGCTCCCGCGTGACTTCGGTCTTGCCGAAGGTAGGAGGGGAAAGGCTGGCAAAAAACCCCTCCTCGCGCGGTCGCTCGTCGATCCCGCCGCTCTGTCCCGTAAACCCCGCCCCAAGGTCTTGCCGCGTCCACCGACGCGACGGTCCTCCTTGTCGAGGTCCCCCGTCACCTCGAGGACATGTGGGGGGGACCGAGACACACAGACATAGAAAAAATGGGCGCTCATGCCTCCGCGCCTGAATTTTCCCCGCTCATTTCCCCGGTTTCTCTGTCTGGTACCCGGGTACCTGTCGGTTATTCCGGCTTGTGGCCGTACCCTCCCCCCTTTTATCGCGCGTCCACCGAGCAGCCTTTGCTTGAGCGGGGGCCTCCGCGCTCACCCGGGCCCACGCTCAAGGAATCCTATGATTATGTAGTTCTGTCGGGGCAGTGGGTGTCGAAGAGGGGGGGGGGGGGGGGCAGGTCACGGTAGCCGGATCCGGCGGGCCGCGGGCGCCCGGAAATTATACAAAACCCTCCGTGCCGGGTTTTCCGGCGGCGCCGACCGAAAGGGTCGTGTCGCCAGATCGTGTCGCTCCTCCCGTCGCGACCTTACTCGGTACGCCTTGCCGCCCAAGCTTACTCCTCCCCCCGGGAGATGAAGCTTGTCGAGGTAGCGGCTCGCTAGTGAGCGCCCTACCATGGTGCTGCTCCCCAACTAGCTCGACGCCGGGTACGGACATTATTTTAATTTCCGAAGAAAACCTCCGTACAGGGCTTTCCGGCGGCGGCTGATCCTGAGGATCGCCGCCGCCTCACATAGCCGCTCCTCCGTCTGCGACTGGCCACCGGCCTGTGCCCTTTCTTGCCTCACCCCTCGGGAAGGTTTGACTAGCACATGGCTTGTCGACGGCTAGCGAGCGCCCTTTCTTGGCGCTGCTTCCCGGCTGGCCACCACCAGCTCCAACACCAGCCTCCCACCGCTGATCCGGCCGTACCCTCCTCGCCATCAAGCGCTGCCGTAGTACAAGCCCCACCCCTCAAAGTAAGACTGTATTCAAGAGTATATGTATGTGAAAAAACATATCGGACGGGCCGAGCGGGAGATCTTGGTGCCGGTATCGCACTGAGTTTTTTTTCAAAAGCCCTTTGTACATGGCTTTCCCGACAGCTGTTGGTCATGCGGATCGAGTTGTCGGCCCTCTTAGCCCCCTACCGTGCCAAGCATGGCACGGCTACGGGGTTTCCAGCGCCCACTACGGGGAGGTGAGGGGATGCCGACGGGCATGCGAGCGCACGCCCCTCCGGGGGCGCCACCGCTGCGCCGCCGGCGGGCGCCCCTATTACATACTTACTTCATCACCACAGCTCCCCCCGACCCAACTTACAACCCCCCTTACTTCGACCCCCGTACCACTGTCTACTCCCTACACTCACTCATGTGGCACCACACCTTCCGCTCGACTCCCCTCCCGGTCGGGCGCTCCCAACTACTCACCGCCCTCCACCCCCCCTCACCCCCCTGACCCCCTCCACTCCCACAACCCGCCCTTCCCCCACCACACACCCCGCCCCTCCCATGCCCCCCTGCCCCTCCCCCCCTACCACCTCCAATCACCCGCCCCCCCATCGACCCTTCCAACCCTCCCGACCCCCTCCTCTTTCCAATCCTCCCGAACCATATAGCCCAATCACTCCACCTCATCAACCTCAACACCCGCGGCCTCCACACCTCCGTTATGGACGTCGAACACCTCACAACCACACACCACCCGGACGTCCTGATCCTCACCGAAACCAACCACGCCACCCATAAATCACGCTGGCGTCTCGCCCTCCCCTAATACCTCCTCAAAAGCTCTCGACCATACTACTCAACTGTGCCCCTACCCAATGCAGGCGTCCTCTTCGCGGTCCGCCGAACCTCGTTCCAATCCGCCACTGTCCTAACCCCACCCTCCCACCTCATCCCCCACATCGCAGGACTAATTATAGTCCCACACTCGACCGGGACCAAAGACATCCTACCGTCACTAAAGACAGTAAAAAGATCCACAGTACTACTAAAGTACTACAAAAACCATATAACACGGGGATGGGTCGGTAGCTCGAATGAGCAACGCCGATCGTCTTCGCTCTGGGCCTGGCCTCCCATTGAGCGCAAGACTGGTGAACAGGGCCGCTGAACAGCGCGCACCATTCACCTCTCCCCACACGAGCCTAGCTCTAACTGGTCAGTGGATCCGTAGCGACACCAGACGGTACACACTCAAAGGCGCAGCTTCCAGGGATTTGAATTTCACCCCCCCGACAGCTACCGCGCCATCCATTTCGAAAACCACATCGGTATCCGTTAAAGTACTACAGAACCTCTGCGATACACATCGCTTACAAAAATCCTGCTACCCGGCGGCCGGCGCACTCCATCACGCCCCTCAGAGCGTCCGGACGTCCTTGTCCGCCGCCAACATCCACCAAACCCAGGTCCCATCACACCTGGTCGCGTGCAGCCAACACGCGCACTACACCTCTCACCTACCTCGACAAGCCACACCTCCTCAAACTACCCCCATTCCTCTCTCGACACACGGCTCGACGACTATGTCCTCATCGCTCAACCCCCCCCCCCACCTACAAGCAGGTGCTGCTGTGGGATCCCCCGCAACATGGCCGCTTCACGGACATACACCATCCCAGAAACACACTCGCGGGTCACCCGCTGACCCCATTCCTATCCACCACCCAGCTTCCCCGCCCCCAACAGGTCCTAGGCACAGCCTCAGACCCTCTACCGCTCCATCGAGGCCTACAGACCCCCCTGGTCCTTTCCGTCCCGCAGTCAACCGCGCAACTTGGAACGGCCGACGACCTCTCCACCAGAATGATCGACACACTCCTCCTCACAGGCCAGTACTCCACCAACCCCCCCCACCTTGCCCGCTTTTGGCTCCACGGCATCTTCCTGCCCGACCAGTCACACCATGACCCGATCGCGTCCGCCTGCTCATCGGCCCGCCGATGGCTCCTCGAACGCGTCAACGGCCTCACCGACCTACCCAACCGAATTAAAAATATAATCGGACGGGAACTCGCCCACCAGACGAGCTGGTCTGCGAACCTCTCTCGCACTCCACACCCCACTGCAACAAAAAGCAATGATGCCACCCCCCTCCCCGACGAGCTCCGATCAGGCTTTCAAGAGATCGGCCTCGCTATCCCCACCTCCTGTATAACGGTCGGTCTCCTGTACCAACTTACTTCACACCAGCGCGAATTCAGCTCAGCCGGTCCCGTACCTCCCTCCACGACCCTCTCCCCTTCGGTCCTGAACATTCTGCGACAGCAGAAAATTCGCTTCCTCCGAGATGCCACAGCTCCCGCAGTTTCAGGTCGTCGCGTGAAAATCCGCTCCCCCCTGTTCTCCGGTATCACCGGCCCAGAAATGATCGCTCTCCTCCAGGACCTCCTTACCTGTGACCTCGCCTCTGCACTCACCTCGACCGGTTCAGCCCCCTCGACTCACCCCCAATGCAGACTCGAGGACCTTCCGGAACAAGCCCAGTTCGTCCTCCAGTTCGCGGACGCCATCCAACCGCTGGACACACCGACCCCGATCGAAGCCGACCCCTCCGCATTCTGGGTAAATATCCTACACCTCTCCGAGAACCCCATCCTTTCACAATCCGGACCTGTATCCATTCCAATCCTTCCATTTTCACCCCGTGAACACGTACCTCCTGATAATCACCTCAACACCATCACCATCACTCCCCCCCCCGTCTCCGGTCTTATCCCCGGTCTATCATGGACTGACACCTGCCTCACCACAGTCCTCATACAATCCCGCCACTCCCTCTCCCTCCCCTGCATCAAACCCAACGGCACTATTCCCCCCTCCCATTGGCTACACAACCTCCTCTCCGAGACTGCCAACGAACACCTCACCCACACCAACCCCACAAACAATTCCCCCACCCAACACCTCCCCCACCCCTCCCAACACACATCACTGCGAAAATTCCCCGATGGCTCATACTTTCGGTCGCACCCCTCCAGCTCCTCCAACATCACCACAAGCATCCAAATTTCCCTAAGCCCCGACATGTACTGCATCATCATCTCCACCAACGGCACTATCACCATCCCTCTGAACCACACATACACACACAGAGGAGCCCTCACCCACTCCACTTGCACCCTCAACATCACCCCCCACCACTACTCCGCCTTCGGGAAAGCCCGCCTCTCCGACCCCATCTTCACCTCCCCCCCCTCCCCCCACCCCCTCACAATCACAAAAAGATACACCCTCCACCGCAACACCCCTGCCCTCCTCCTTCAATGGTTCCATCACCTCACAGATAACCACATCCCCAACCAATGGCACCTGGCACCCTCTACCTTCCTCCAGCAGGACATCGAGGACACCCCCCTCGACCTCTCCTCCCTCCCGGACATCCAACTCTCCAACACCCCGGCCATCTCATCCCCCACCACATGGCCTCCTCCCCAACCCTCAGCCTCACATCCCACCTCCAACTCTTCCTACCACGCGCATCCCCCCCCACACCCTCCGGCCCCCCCCTCGCTCCCACATCCCACCATCGCCCCTTCCCCTCTCCACACTATCACAGAAGACTCCTCCGAACCAATGGACTCCTCCACCTCACCACCCCGCCCTCCCCCCCACAACCAATCCCCCCCCCTCTTCCTCGCCCACCCAAACACCACTCATACCCTAACCCCACCTCCTACCCTTCCCCAACATCCTACCTCCCACCCCCCAGCACCGCCCCCATCAGCAGCCTCCCCCCCCCGCACACGCCCCCCCACTGACCACTCCCTTAAACCCGCCTCCCCCGCAGGGGTCACCAAACCCTCCAGACCCTCCCAAAAACACCGCTCCCCATCCCCCTCGGCTCGCGCCCCCCCGCACCCCTCCCTCCCACCCCACCCCGCCCCACCCTCTCCTCACCCTCCTCTCGACCCCACCTTCATCCCTCCAGGAGCCACCCCCACTCCCTCTGCCGCCGCTGCCCACCCCCCCCCTCCACCCGTCTCCCCTGACTACGACGACCTCGACTTCGAAGGCTACGAAGACCTTCCTGAGGGCGACGCGGAGACCACTGACACCCCACCGGCCAACACCGCCTCCCCCAGGGCCAGCCACCCCCACATGTCAACCCCGGCCGACCAGGCCGACTGTCATCATTAGGTCCCAACAGGACATAACAGAGGTTAGACCCCACACCCCCCCCCCGGACCCCCAACCGAACACACAACCTCACACTGTAAACACCAATACTCGTTTCACACTCCCGGCCCACTTTAACCCCCACACATGTTGCACAACTCTGCGTGACTTTCTCATCGACTTAAACCTCGGTTCCGGCCTTCCCACCCCTATCGGCTACCTGGACACCTCCGCTGCCCTTTCCTTCCAGTGGGGCCAATACCAGGACCTCTCTAACCTCTACTGCCTAGCATCCGCAATTACCAAACTCCACTCCACCTCCAACTCCTCCTACACAGTTATTACTAACCAGGAAGTAGATAATTACCACTTTAACTCCCTCTTCCCCAGCCACTGGACCAACCTCGCCAACCGTGGCTCCCCCCCACTTCCAGGAACGCCTAACCACTCCCTACTCGTCTTGACTTGGCAAAACTCGCACTTCGGCCTTCTGCACCTAACACACTCCTCTGCTACCTGGATAGACTCCCTACATCACTCCCCCCCCCCCGACCTCCTAGCCCGCTCACTCACACTCATCTCTGCCTGGAACTCCTCCCCCCCCCCTCCCATCGCCGAACTCCACTCCCTCAACCCCCCTCGCCAAAACGACTCCGACAGGGCATGGTCGTGCGGCACCCACGTCCTCTTACACACGTACTTCATCGCCACTGCCCCCCCCGACCAACACTATACTCCCCCCTCCTTCGACCCCCGGTCCTCCGTTTATTCCCTACACACTCTGCTCTGGCTCCATACCTTTCGCGCAGCCCCCCTCCCACAGGGACGCCAGCACCTCCTCGACGCTTTACGACCCCCTGCCCCACCCTCAACCCCTCAACACCCTCCCCACACCCATCCCAGCCCCCCCCAACCCTCTCCCCCCCCGCCTGCTTCAAAACCCTACCCAGGCCGCCACTCCTCGCGAACCCCCCCCCACACCTTCCCCACCCCCCCTCCTACCTTTCCGCCCCACCTCTCGCCTCATCCGCCACATCTTCCCCTCCCTTCTCCACTCCACCCCCCAGCACGACCCCCTCTCGTCGACAACCCCTCGGCCGCCCCCCCTAGCGCTACCGCCCCCGTCCCCTCCCCTATCCTGCCACACCACACCTCCCAACCCCTCCACTTTATCACCCTCAACACCCGTGGCCTACACACCTCCATCATGGACGTCGAACACCTCTCCACCTCCCACTCCCCAGACGTCTTGGTCCTCACAGAAACCACCCACGCCACCCACAAATCCCGATGGCGCACGGCCCTCCCCCAATACCACCTCAAAAGCTCCCGCCCTTGCTACTCAACGGTGCCCCTACCCAACGCAGGCGTTCTCTTCGCGGTCCGGCGGACCTCATTCCAATCCTCCACTGTCCTAACCCCGCCCCCCCACCTCATCCCCCATATCGCCGCACTGAAAATCGTCCCCCACTCAGGCAACCCATACCTCCTCATCGGCACGTATATGCCCCAGCTCCACGCCCCCCACCTGACTCGCCTCTACGCAGAAGTCGCGGCTTGGGGCCTCCGACTGACGGACGACCACCCCCACCACCGCACCCTCTGGGGAGGAGACTTCCAATCCACCACCCACCCAGGTACATGACACCCTGCTCTCACATCCCTCCTCAAATCCCACCTACACCCCCTCCACGACCCAATTCCTACCTTCCCCAGAAGCGGGGGCTGCCTCGACCACTGGCTCACCACCCCTCCTTCTCCCACTACCCTCCCACCATCCTCTTGCTCGATATACCCCTCTCCCTCCCACTTCACCGACCACTCCGCTATCCACCTGGTCATTCCAGCTCCTCTCTCACTAATAGCACACCCCCCCCCCCTACCCACACCCACCCCTGCACACATCACACAACGCGCAAACTCACATTCCGCCTTCCACTCACACCGGACCACATCACATCATACCAATCCAGCACACCAGCCCTCATCAACCAAACGGCATCCCTCCACGCAGAAATCCTTAACACCTCACACACCTCGGCCACCCCAGACACCCTTGACACCCTAGCCTCACAATTCACCACACTCCTCTCCCGCCACATGGACCACGCGGCCACAATCTGGCCCCTCCTCCCCGACAAACCACGACGCCCAACCCAAGGCACCTACACCCCCACCTGGCTCCCAAAAACAACACGCACTCAAATACTCACTCTCCGTAAATGCAGCAAACTCAAAGGCCCTCTTCACATCGCCCAGACCCTATTAAACACAACCGAATATCTCTCCCCTACCGCCATCAAACAACAATGCCAAGCACGCATCCGCCACCTACTTTACACCACCAACACGGATAGGATTAATAAAATAAAAACTCGAGCCAACACAGCCTATGACTCCTGCCCCAAACTATCTCACCGCCGATTAAAAATTAAGAGTGGCCTCCTACCCCCCTCAGGCACCACCTCCACCCTCCACCGCGTCACCACACCCGATAACACCACCGATCGACGCGGTGCACACTCACTTCGCTAAAGAACTCGACCGCGCCACCCCCCCCGAACTCCCCACCCCCCCATGGGAACTCCCTGACAACCCCGACAACTTCACCATCGAGCCCCGCGGCGACCCCTCTCTCACCCTAGCCGACATGATTACCCGCGATACCTTCGATAAAACCATCAATTCCCTGGGCACCGGCAAAGCCCCCGGCCCCGACGGTATCCCCAATGAAATAATTAAATTCCTACCCCCGGCGACCCGCTCCGCCCTCTTCTCTCTCCTCTCCCTCCTAGCCCATAAATCATACACCCCCCCGGACTGGTGCCACAGCACAACTTGCCTCCTACATAAAAAAGGCGACCCTTCCCTCCTCGATAATTACCGCCCTATCGCCCTCATGAACAACCTCCTTAAACTGTGGACAGCACTAATCAAAGACGCAGGCTCGAAGTACGCCGAAACCCACGGCATTCTCAGCGACCAACATGACGGATTCCGCCAACACCGCAGCATCCACGACGCCCTTTCCTCCCTCATTACGACGATGGAGGATGCGAAACTCCACAGCAAAGACATTTACGTCATGTACGCGGACTTCAAAGGTGCCTTTAACGCCGCGGACCACCGCATCATGTTCAAACACATGCGTCAACTCGGTATGCCCCCAACCTTTGTCGACACATGCGAACACCTGTACGGGGTCTCAACCACAGCATATATCACTCCCCACGGTCCCACCCCTTCCATAGACATCAATCGCGGAACCCTCCAGGGCGACACCCTCTCCCCCTTCCTTTTCACCCTCTTCCTCGAACCCTTCCTTCGCTGGCTCACGGTGGGCAGCCGGGGCTACCGCCCAGGCCCCCCCGCCACTAACGCTGACCCCACAGAACCCACAGCCACCTACCCGGGACACGGCTTCGCGGACGACCTCAGCCTCGCCACGGGCTCGACCCCCAACATGACAATCCAGCTAAGAAAACTCTCCCTCTTCAGCGCCTACACCGGCATGACAGTCAACATCCGCAAGTGCTGCATCACCGGAGCCCTCTGGCGTACAGGCAACGCCCTTACCCGGGCCAACACTACCCTCCTTGCATCCCGCCTGCATTCACAGTTCATCTCCCTAAACTCCACACCGACCCCCATCCCCTCCATTGGCCCCAAAGAAACGTACCGCGTCTTAGGAGTTGAACTGAACACCTCCCTTAACTTCACCAAACATTGGCAAGAACTCAAACGTTCCACTGCATCCCTCATCACCGCACTTTCCACATCCCCACTGACTCAATCCCGCAGAATCAGGGTCATCCGTGGTCTCCTCATCGGAAAGCACTTCACTCTCCAGCTCGGCCTCTTCACCGACTCCCAACTCGACACTCTCGAGGGACAAATCTGCCGCGCACTCCGCTCCGCCGTCTCTTCGGTACGTAGTCTTCCCCGCACCGCACTCCACCGCCCTACCACAGACCTAGGATACGGCCTCCCCTCCCTCAAAGCACACGCCGCACAACTCACAGTTTGTCACTTACATAAAATCATGAACAACTCGGGATATAGAGGCCACATGGCCCGCGCACACATACGCACCATATCCACCGCGTACTCCCACTGGCCCTCTGAATCCATCATGTCAACATGTCACACTCCACCCACACTAAAATGCTTAGTCCGCGCTCAACGGGACGCAGGCACCCTTTTCCACAACATCCCCCCACTCACCCTCACCAACCCTATCGCGTCCACAATCCGCACCCACTTCACCACTCAAGACAACAAACTCCTCGCCTCACTCCGTAACACCGCCACACACATCACCGACCCCCACACATATAAACAAGCCTACTGCGATTTCTCTCCCCGCAAAACACACGCCTCCCTCCTACCCCGCCTCACCCCCCTCTGGAAAAATAACATCACCTCGTGGCCACAAGTCCTCCTCAGAGCCAACTCATCCTCCTTCATCCTCAAATCAAGTAAAACCATCTCCACACTCACGGGGTCCACCACCCCACTCTCCGTTCCCATCCGTCTCCTCGCCGCAATCCTCACCGAACCCCTCGATACTATCCACAACCGCCTCCCCATCTCGAACCTCCATACCAAACAGGCATCCCCCCCCACCACTATACATCCCTCCTGGATTCCCCTCCTCTCCCCTCACCTCCCCCGCTCCACCCACGCCCTCCAATCCGGCATCTACACCCCCCGCACCAAACACCCCACCCCCATAGCACCCATCACACATCTAGACTCAGAATACCTCACCCCCTCCGACCACCCCTACCCCCCGTGCGACGTAACACGCATCATCTCCAAACACAAAGACACAGAATACGGCCAAACCCAATACATGGTTGAATGGGCCCCGGAACACCTCACGGAATGGGACATTCAGCTACAACTCGACGACGGCTTCCGCCTCATCTCCTCCACTCCCACATCGGTATGCCTCCCCTCCCCCTCCCCCTTTACCTGCTCCATCTGCCACGAAACCCTGAACACAGAACCCTCCTCGACCTGCTGCACATGCCCGCACTTTGCAATACACTCCCAATGCCGCCCGGCTCTAGGCCCGGCCACATGGCAGTGCGACTGGTGCGCTCGCGGCCAACACCACGACCTCACCCACCTCCACGAAGTGCAGTGGGCCCCATGCCTACAACTCCACGACACCATCAGTGAGACCCCCTCTGGCCCCATCGCCCTCACCGCATTTAACTCCGGTTATGTCCCCTCCACCACACCCATTCTGCATGACCCCGGACCCCCTCCATGGTCACACCCCCTCATCTCATTCAACCACGACCCCATCAACCCCGACCTTGACATGCTCCCTACCGGTAAATTCGCTATCCACGCACACCCATCACTCCACGACACCACCATACTCTGCACTCCCGACGGCCGCGCGGTCACCACCCTTAACGGCCCCCGCGTCCGCCACCTCTACCAACTCTTTCGCCCCGACCTCTCGCAGCATACGTTCGAAGAGGAGGTCTACCACCTCGTAACCCGCCTAGGTTCCCGCTCAGAAATCCACTCACCCACACCCGCCACCACCACCCGTAATAGATGGGCCACCAGAGAGGACCTCCTCACATCTCTCCGTCACACATTCCGCATCCAGACAGAACTCTACTCCGACCCCCTCAATAAATCACTTCACTCCCACACCTACCACTCCCTCTACCCCGAAGACATCGCCTTCTCATCTAGCGGCAGCAATGCCCCTCACACCTGGCAAGGCACCAACATAGCCAACCCCGAATACGACCACGAATGCATGCGACGAGCCATGGAACACGCAATCACCAGCGCACACCTCACAGCCCATCACACACCCAGCGCAACCATCCTCATCCTCCCCCGATGGGAACACACACCATACCGCCATTCAAAATACATCGACTCCCCCTACACCCACCACCTCTACACCCTACCTAATGACGCAAACACATTCCTGCCCCCCGACCAACACACTGGCAACCCCACCCCTACCCCCTTCGGCACACGATGGATGGTAGACATTTACCTCGTCGCTAACCCCCTCGCACTCTCCACCCTCCCATCACCCACAGCCATGTCCGCACTCCATAACACTCTTGAATCTATCTACGACACTCACCTCCCCATCCCCACCATCACCCCCCCCCCCCACACCTCCTTGTCTCCTACTCACCCCACTCATCAGGTATATACCACCGCCCCCCAAACCCCACTCACCCCCTCACGTACCCCCTCCCAGAACGCGTACACCTAACGTACCCTCCCACCAGAGGCACCCCTGCTTGGAACTGGCAGGACTTTGTATATACAGACGGCTCGAAAAAAGGCGGCTCGACCCCCCTAGGAGCAGCAGCCACCCACCCCGCCTCGGACACCAAACTCAAAATCCTGGTGAACTCTACCCCTCCCTCACATACAATAAATCGCGCCGAACTAGCAGGCATTGATGTAGGCCTCCAACTTGGCCACACCCACCTACTCACAGACAGTGCATGCTCCCTTCGCCTAATCCAAGGTTACTTAAACTGCCCATCCGCCTACCGCCATAACATACACCGCGACACACTCCTATCTATCACACACACCCTTACAACCCGCTGCGCAGCAGGCATACGCACACACCTCGGCAAAATCAAAGCCCACAACCACTCAACCGGTAACGACCTCGCAGATGCCCTCGCAAACCAAGTTGCAGATGGCCAACCACCAGATACTATTTACACCACCGGTTCAGAAGTCACGATAGGCCACTGGACATGGCCGTACACCCTCATCCCACAAACCCTAGGCGAACCCATACCCTACAGATACACCAACCTCAAATCCGATGCACACAAATACAGCACGCAACACACACACACTCTTCTCTCGAATACAACCAAACACGGAACCCTCCTCGCCCGCGCCGCGAAGGACGGCGCCGACTTCACATACCACAAAAAACACTCCTCCCTCACTAATATCCAGTTCACACACAAACAAGAATTCATGTGGGGCGTCCACAACACCCGCCTCCTTACTCACAACCCCACCCTGCGCTGCCCACTATGTGGACAATTCACTAGCAACGGCCACATGGCCGGTAACTGCCCCTCTATGTCTCGACTGAGACAGGACCGACACAACAGCGCTCTGCAACTACTACTAACCCTACTGGAACGCCACAACGGAGGACGCTGGGAGACCATCACCGCAGACTTCGGTAACAAACCCATCAAATCGTTTGAGTCCCCCACCCCTACCCACTCCCCTCACGATTGCCACCCTCCTCACCCCGCCCACATGCCCACCCGCCTTGTTGCTGCTGATGAAGGTCTCTCACATGACTCCCTAACATCATGCCCCGCCGTCCTCCCCCCTGAGATTCTTCCCCCCCAACTTCGTCCCTCAGCACACAAACCTGACTTCATCCGCATCCTCGAGCCCAGATTCGTTGGACACTCCAACGGTCGCCGCCGCTATGCATCTATTAAAAAGATTCAGATAGGGGAATGGAAATACTGCACAGACAACAACCTCACTCACACAGCCGACCTCATCCGTGACAAATACACACCCCTTGCGAACGCCATCAGAAACCACTGGCCAGGCACAGTGGTCGGCATCCTTCCCATAGTCATGAGCCGCACAGGTACACCGCACTCCTCCACCAACACGAGTCTCACCTCCCTCCTCACCGCCCGCACAGACCCTCCTGATAAACTCGTCTCCAAAGCACGCCTCGAAACATCTCGCATTCTCACACAACTCCATACGCATACCGTCCAATGGCTACATCACCTCCTACGCATATACCGCATCAAGTCCCGCACGACCTCCCGCCGCGCATCCGCACATTGCCTCCACGCACGACCCTGACTGCACACATCCTTCACCTCTACTTGCATCCTCCCCGGGGGGGAGTAAAACCCCCGAAAACCCTTGGAGAGGTTGGATTAGGTGGTTAACGGTCTAGCCCTGACTTGTAAGTTCCCTGTATGACATAGTTGGGAGGGCCCAGAGACAGCAGCCGACGCATCCGGCTTTTGGTGAAAAACCGGCGCATACGGTACATGTTGTAAACAATTTCAATTTCAATTTCAATTTCAATAGTCCCACACTCATGTACCCCCTACCTCCTCCTCGGCGCCTACATGCCCCAACTCCACAACACCCAACTGACACGAAATTGAAATTGAAATTGTTTACAACATGTGCCGGCAAACTGGACCGACTGCTGTCTCTCGGGCCACTCTACTTCGCCGTACAGGACTTATTAGCAAGTTGGGCCCGGGTCTCTTCGACCAGGTACACCTATCGACACACCTAGCTTCACTATGTGTCGACGTTCCTCGGGAGTTATAAAACTGTAAGCAACCGCAATAATTGCCCAAGTCCCCCCGCCTAAGCAGTAACAGCGTAATAATTTTGTAATCAAGAAAAACATATCTAAAAATAAATCCACTTGTCGAGAAATGCAAAACTAAACTGCTGCTCGACCTTCACGATGCTCGGCCCGCTCCCACCGAAGCGGGGTGCCGACCGGCCGAGGCCGGTCGGCGTTCGGGAGGGACGACGGGCCAGCCTAATCTAGCTCCCGCGTGACTTCGGTCTTGCCGAAGATAGGAGGGGAAAGGCTGGCAAAAAACCCCTCCTCGCGCGGTCGCTCGTCGATCCCGCCGTCGCATCCCGTAAGCCCCGCCAAGGTCTCCGCCGCATCCGCCGACGCGACGGTCCTCCTTGTCGAGGTCCCCCGTCACCTCCAGGGCAGGTGGGGGGGACCGAGACACATAGACATAGAAAAAATGGGCGCTCCTGCCTCCGCACCTGTGAGGTGCTACTTTGGTTAGGCTAAGTTGGCAACCTTAGACTAATAGTAGAACCTAATCTCTGGATCTAATTATACAGCGTAGAGAGAATTAATAAGATTGTCTTAGGAACAGGGTTTCTTACAGTCTGGGTGTGGCGTAATTCTATTCTGTACCGGTCTCTCACCTCTACCAGTAAGTCCCTATCTTAAATACCCACACCGCAGTTGTTCTAGAAACAGCCTTAGAACCTGTAGCTTGTGCTGTCTGCTAACTAAACCAAACTATTACTAGTGATACAGGTTAACTCAGGTTACCTGTACCGTCTACCTAACCTTATCACACAAGCTCTTAGAACTATCTAGAAAAGAACTATCTAGAAGAGATACTGCTAGTAACTCTGTACTGTCGAGGGAAAATACGGCGATATAGTTGTACTGCCGTGATGACAAATAAAGAGTCACTGAATATCGCTAAGATACAGGTACCATTTAGAGGAAACAAATAATGTCAGATACTAGCACTTAGCTAAATGGCTAGGATATGACACTCTCCCCTCCTTAAGCACCAGCGTCCTCGCTGTGCAGTACTCAGGGTCTTGGTTTCTTGGGGGTTCTTGCAGGCCAGCGATTGCGAAATCTGACAAAGTCAGGAGTGCCAGAAAATTCTCGATAAACATCCGTTCGAAGAAATTCGGAAAAGATGTTTAAGTGGTTGACTCCTCGCATGGGTTCCCAAGTGTCCTCGCTAGGTACGTTGAACGGTGCTGCCCAGCGGACCTTAAATAAAAGTCCCGTGCCATTGGAGTTAAAAGCCACGTCGAGTATTTTGTCGACTTCAAATCGCTTCGCATCGTGCACAATCGGGATTGGCTGCGCACTGTTGGCCTGTTCTGGTTCTGCATTCCATTTTTCCAGTAGACTGGCGTGTACAACATCGTGAATCCGTACTCCAGGGGGTAGCTTAAGCCGAAATGCAACCGGGGAAACTTCCTCCGTAATGAGAAACGGTCCAATGTAGCGGTCGCGTAGTTTAGAACATGGCTGTTGTACAAACCGTAGATTTGTCGCCTTGAGCTTAACCTTGTCGCCAACTGTAAAAGGTACTGGTAACCGGTGCCGATTTGCAGCGTCTTGCATGTGTGCCTGGGCTGCTTTGACGCAGTCGTGGGCAAATCTGTGCATCTCGACCAGAATCTTCACTTGCTCCGGTAAAGTACGGCTAGGCTCGTTATCTTCAAATGTAGCCGTCGTTGGAGATGTCGGCTCAAATCCTAGCGTCGCCTTAATTGGAGACATAGTCGTTGACGTAGAAACCGCTGCGTTGGTCGCGAACTCCACGTTGGTAAGGTGTTGAACCCAGTCGTCGTGCAAGGGGTGCACATAGCATCGTATGACTTGCTCCCATGTCTGGTTTACTCGTTCAGTTTGGCCATCTGTCTGGGGGTGGTAGCTTGTAGAGATATTAAGCTTGGTGCCAACAGCCCTAAATAGGGTTTGCCAGAAGTCGCTCATAAACCGGGGATCTCGATCGGATATTAATTTCCGTGGTAAGCCAAAATGTCGAAAAACAGCGCGGTGCATAACTTTTGCTAATTGTTCCGCTGTAATCGTTTTCGTAATTGGCTCGACAATCGTCCGTTTCGTAAGCATACAGACGAATACCACCACAGCATCATACCCATCGCACTCAGGAAGGTCCGTAATCAGGTCAAGCGATATATGCTCAAAGGGCCTGGTCGGTACCTCATGCGATTGAAGGAGTCCATAAGGCTTGTGTCGCGCTGCCTTGTTGCGTTGACAGGTAACACAGCTGCGTACATAGTGTTGTACTGTCCGCTTCATGTTAGGCCACCAAAACGTCCGGGTTACTGCTGCCAATAGTCGAATAATACCAGGGTGTCCCGCGGTCGGTGCGTCGTGTAGTTCGTACAGTACTCTTGATCGTAATGTAGAGACGTTCGGAACATACAGTCTTGTCCCGTAGGCGTACAAGAGTCCGTTAGATTGACGTACCAGCCAGGTAGGCAGAGATTTCCGGGTAAGCAGGTATTTATCCGAATCATAAGCGCTTTTGATTTCCTCATGAAGTCCAGAGTCAGGATGTAACCGGGATTCCAGGGAAAACATCTGCGCGTGTAACTCGCATTCTGCTTCGTCGTTGGTCCAATCGCGTAACAGTTGCAGCTTCTGTAATGAGTTCTTCAGGTCAGGTCGGCGAGACAGAGCGTCTGCCTGGTTGACTGCTCCCTTCTTGTATACGATGTCCATCTGTCGCTGGTAAGGTGCTAGAACTTGAAGCCATCGCACCTGTCGAGTAGACAAATCGCGCTGTCGAAAGAAGTGTCGCAACGTGTCGTGGTCCGTAATTACTGTAAATCCCGCCGCGCCATCTAAGTAGCAACGGAACTTCAGTAGAGCGTCTCGAACTGCCAGTAGCTCTTGTTCGTGGACAGGATAGTGTACCTCATGCTTGTTCATCTTTCGAGCATGGTACGCAACAGGTTGTAATCCAATACCTTGGTCTTGTAACAACACAGCTCCTACTGCAAATCCAGAAGCATCTGTGTACAGTGTGTACCTTGCATTAGGAGAAGTGTCAGGAATTACCAGTACTGGTGCACGTACCATCGCGTCTTTAATTTGCTCGAATGCTGACTCGGCTTGAGAGGTCCAGCGAAATTCCGGTGTCTTCTTGGTCAGGTCCGTTAATGGGGTTGCTAGGGTTGCGAATTGGTTGATGAACCTCCGGTAATATCCAGCAAGTCCCAGAAATCCACGTACTTCAGTCACAGATTTCGGTCGGGGCCAATTCTGTACTGCCTCCACCTTGTCGGGGTCCATTCGGATCTGTCCAGCTTCCACCACATGCCCAAGAAAATTGACGCTCGATCGTCCGAAGTAACACTTAGAGAGTTTGATATGCAACTGGTGTCGCTGCAACTCTCGTAACACGAGTCGAATATGCTCGAGGTGTTCGTCGGCCGTCTTACTGTAGATCAACACGTCGTCCAAATATACCACGCAGAACTTGCCAAGATACGGGGCCAAAACTCGATTCATCATCGCTTGGAATCCAGCTGGGGCATTACAAAGTCCAAAGGGTAGAACGCAGTATTCGAACAATCCGTAATGAGTTCGGAATGCTGTCTTATGTATGTCGCGCTCCTTGACTCGAACTTGATGATAGCCTTTATACAGGTCCAGCGTGCTGAAATAGTGAGCCCCATATAGCGAGTCGAGTAACTCATCAATCCGGGGTAACGGTGTTCGGTCTTTCCTCGTGAGGTCGTTGAGTTTCCGGTAGTCTACGCACATACGCATGGTACCATCCTTCTTGCGTACAAATAAAATCGGGGCACCATACGGAGATTTAGACGGACGAATCCAGCCTTTTGCGAGTAAGTCTTGCAACTGTACTTGAACCTCCCGGAGTTCTGCTGGTGACATACGGTACGTTCGCTCCTTAGGTGGTTCATCGCACTCCAAATTAATTTCAAAGTCGCACTCGCGAGTTGGCGGTAGACCGTCAGGCTCCTTGATAATGTCCGTAAACTCATTCAGGGAATCTCGTAACGAAGTCGTCCACTCAGGTTGTTGATCAGTGTTGATGTCGTCGACCGCGTCCTGTACTTCTCGTAGTCCAATCACGAAGAGGTCTGCTGGTTGTTGCCTAAGCAGCTTTGCCATCGCATCCGCCTCCAAGTGATGTACTGTCACAGGTACGGTGTACTCGTCGCCAGACACCATAGCTTCGCCAGTTTTACGGTCGCGAATCGTTTTAGTAGACCAATCTATATCCGGGTTGACGGCTTGTAACCAAGGTTGACCGAGGATGATGTCGAATTTGTCCAGTTCTGTCGTAATTGCGTCCAGACGTATGTCCAGGGTCCCTACTGTGAGCACTTCATTCCGTAGTCGCTGGCGAGTCGTAGTTGTACTACCATCTGCCAATTTTATCCGGTATTTCTCTCCAGTAACCGTCGGAATGTGATGCTCCCGTACCCACTCAGCCTTGCAGAAATTTTCCGAAGCGCCAGAGTCAACCAAAATACGGCATCGATGTCCGCGTAAGGTGCCTCTCAACACTAACAGACTTGTTCCAGACTGGGTTGTGGATACATGTAGCGTCGCAGGAACACTGTCTTCTAGTCGGACGTTCTTGTTCATCCACCCGTCGATCGGTTTCCCAAAAGTCTCGTAACGAAGAGGGAACTGCTGTTCTCCACAGACTAGATAACCCGTACGCCGTGCCGAAATTAATTCCTTCCAGGTAGCCCATACTGCCGAAGAAGTTGACGTAGCGTCCGGTATCGATCCGGGTCGAACGCGAGCGATATACACGTAGCGCTTATTCTGTCCGGAAGACTCCGTCCCTAAAAGGCGTAAATTTGTTTCGCTCACCTTAAATCCAGTTGTCTCCGTAAGAGCTCGCACTGCTGTGTATTCCGGGGTCGCGTCTTCAATCTCCTGTCTGCCACCAGGAAACCAGACCATGCCAGTGTCCTCTTTCGCTAGTAACACTCGTCGGCCATCGGTAACAAGAGTCGTCGAGTGAGTCCAGTAGGTCTTCGGGGGATTCTGTAGGTTCTGAGGCAGAAATCGAACTCGATCGGTGTCGTCGACGTAGACTTGCGTCGTCCATCTTGTCGGTCCAACATCTTGCCTTCTTCCTTCTATTCCATCGTTCGTGGGGCAGGTAAACACATGTTCTTTCGCCGCCAGCTCATCGACAAGTCGGAAATTTCGCAGCAGCTTGAACCATGGTTTTGCCCTCCATTTTGGAACCACTATAACCGCTCTCAGATGGGGATGAAGCAGTTTACTCCGCAAATAATGGCCCAAAAAATCTTCTAATTCATTAAATGGCGCATTTAGCCAAATTCTCCGGTACTTCTGTAAATCTCTCTCCTGAAATGGGCGCGCCGGACAGCAAAAATCCTCCGCCACTTGAGAATTAAGGCCGTCATTATCGCTAGCTCCATCTAAGTCGAAAGGTCCGTAGGTCTGAGAGTACTTCAGGAAATACTCCCTATTCATCATCCAGTCGCTAAAGTCCTTGCTCCTAAAGACTGGCCTCAATGTCGTTTGAGGTAACGGGTCTCGTACTTCTTCTGTTCTGGTCTCTTCCTGAGTCGCTGTAGGAGACGAAACCTCATCCTGCAGCTTGCCGCGAGCTGCCGACTCAGGTCTCACTTTCCCGGCCGGGATTTCCTCGTTCTGTCATTCTTCTTGTTCTTTCTGTCTGGGCAGTCGATAGCGATGTGTCCCTTCTTGTGGCAAATGAAGCACTTGCCCTCCTTCTTAAATCTGTCGACCTCCTCTTGAGTGAGGCGTCTAATCTCGTACAGCTCCCGCGGCTTTTCTTCGGTCGCGCCATGCGAATCTTCCTCCGACTCACTGTCGATCTCCTCCCCTGCCTCTGAAAAGTCGCTGTCTTCTTCGATGGCGTTCAGTCGGCCTGTCGAGCGTTGGGTCGTCTCAATCTTGGTCTCCGCTGCCTCCGCTCGCAGAGCTGCTTGAATCGCCTCGTGTAGGGTCTTAGGGTTTTTCAGGGCAACCTCCTTATGAATCGAGGGTCTCAAACCGCGCTGGAAATCATGTACGTTATCTTCTTCGTGACGGTGAGGAAGCTCCAATAATTGTTCTCGAAAATAGTTCGCGTACTTCAGGACCGTGGTTTTCTGTCTTGCTTTGTCCAAATTCAATCTCGCTTGTTCCGCCGGTGTTCTTCCGCAGAATTCCTGAATTAAGGATTTCTCCATCTCAGAAACTCCGGAAAATCCTCCACCGACTTCATCTCCAGTCTGCGCAACTTGGGAGTACCACCACTTCGATAGTGGTCCTTCCAGAAAGCCAGATACCCAGTACACTCCTCTTTGCTCTTCAGGGTTAACGCTGTGATACCGTAGATACCCTCGTGCATGTCGGAACCAGTTTCTCAGCTCGTCGATGTTAGTCGTAGCGATGCTCTTGATCTTGGCTGGTTTGACATCGTTCGGCATCATGCTTGGCATCTCTCGCGTCCTCTCCGATCTCAATTGTTCTCCTCGAAGAAAATTCTCCGTCTCTCGGCTTCTGTTCACTCGTCCTTCAAAATGTCTGAAACCGTTGTCGACGTGGTCACGCAGTTGAGATAGCTCAGTCGAAAAAGTGTCAACTCGGTTACTTAGTCGTTCAAGCATCTCGGTGACGTGTACCGACATAGGCTCCATCGTGGGACTCGATCCTTCTCGCACTGTCTGTCTTCTACCATCTGTCGACGTCGGCTGTGTCGGCCCAGAAGGCGCCCCCTCTGGTCGACCATCAACTTCCTCTGGTAGTCTCTCTCCTGCTCGGTTAGACATCTTCGTCTCGTCTAGCTGTTCTGAGGCTCCGAAACCACGTGTGAGGTGCTACTTTGGTTAGGCTAAGTTGGCAACCTTAGACTAATAGTAGAACCTAATCTCTGGATCTAATTATACAGCGTAGAGAGAATTAATAAGATTGTCTTAGGAACAGGGTTTCTTACAGTCTGGGTGTGGCGTAATTCTATTCTGTACCGGTCTCTCACCTCTACCAGTAAGTCCCTATCTTAAATACCCACACCGCAGTTGTTCTAGAAACAGCCTTAGAACCTGTAGCTTGTGCTGTCTGCTAACTAAACCAAACTATTACTAGTGATACAGGTTAACTCAGGTTACCTGTACCGTCTACCTAACCTTATCACACAAGCTCTTAGAACTATCTAGAAAAGAACTATCTAGAAGAGATACTGCTAGTAACTCTGTACTGTCGAGGGAAAATACGGCGATATAGTTGTACTGCCGTGATGACAAATAAAGAGTCACTGAATATCGCTAAGATACAGGTACCATTTAGAGGAAACAAATAATGTCAGATACTAGCACTTAGCTAAATGGCTAGGATATGACAGCACCTGAATTTTCCCCGCTCATTTCCCCGGTTTTTTCTCTGTCTGGTACCCGGGTACCTGTCTCGTAGTCCGGCCTGCGTCCGTACCCCCCCCCCCTCTGATGCGCGTCCACCTAGCAGACTTTGTTGAAACAGGGGCCTCCGCGCTCACCCGGGCCCCCCCGCAAGGGTCTCGTCTATCCGGTAGTGGGTATCGAGGAGGGGGGGAGGGGGTCAAGTCGCCGTAGCCGGATCCGTCGGGCCGCGGGTGCACGGAAATTAGTCAAAACCCTCCGTACGGGGTTTTCCGGCGGCGCCGACCCGGAGGGTCGTCGTCGCCAGATCTTGTCGCTCCGTCCTTCGCGACAGGCCTCCTTGCCGCCCAAGCCTACTCCTCCCCCCTCGGGAGATGTATCTGTCGGCGTGGCGGCTCGCTAGTGAGCGCCCTACCCTGGTGCTGCTCCCCAACTAGCTCGACGCCGGGTACGGACATTATTTTAATTTTCCAAAAAAGCCCTCCGTACAGGGCTTTCCGGCGGCGGCTGATCCAGAGGATCTCCGCCGCCTCACATAGCCGCTCCTCCGTCTGCGACCGGCCACCGGCATGTTCCAGGTCTTGCTTCCCCCCCTGAGAAGTGTCGACCGGCACAGGGCTGGTCGGCGGCTAGCGAGCGCCCTTTCCTGGCGCTACTTCCCGGCTGGCCACCTCTAGCTCCAACACCCACCCCCCACCGCAGATCCGGCCGTACCCTCCTCGCAATCAAACGCTCCTGAAGTACAGGTCCCACCCCTCAAAGTAAGGCTGTATCTAGGAGTATCTGTATGCCAAAAAACATATCGGACGGGCCGAGCGGGAGATCTTGGTGCCGGTATCGCACAGAAATTATTTTATTCAAAAGCCCTCTGTACATGGCTTTCCCGACAGCTGCTGTTCCCGCGGATCGAGCTGTCGGCCCTCTTAGCCCCCTACCGTGCAAGGCCTGGCACGGCTACGGGGTTTCCAGCGCCCACCACGGGGAGGTGAGGGGATGCCGACGGGCCTGCGAGCGCACCCCCCTCCGGGGCCGCCGCCGCTGCGCCGCCGGCGGGCGCCAACTGACACGCTTATACGCAGAAGTTGCACCGTGGGGCCTCCGCCTGACCGACGACCACCCGAACCACCGCGTCCTCCGGGAATGGGACTTCCAGTCGACCACCACACAAGGTACTAGTAACCCCGCCCTCACCTCACTACTCAAATCCCACCTCCTTCCCCTACACCCCCCCATCCCTACCTTCCCCCGCAGCGGCGGTTGCCTCGACCACTGGCTCACCTCACATCCCTCTCATCTCGTCCTCTCACCGTCCGCTTGCTCGGTCTTCCCCTCCCCCTCACACTTCACCGACCACTCAGCCATCCACCTCGTCATTCCTGCCCCCTCCTCTCTCATGGCTCATCCCCCCCCCACCCGATGCCCACCCCCACGCACACCACACCACCCGCAAACTCAGCTTCAAACTTCCCCTCACATCCGACCACATAAAAACATACCAAAACAGCTAACCCGATCTCATCAACCAAACGGCCACCCTTCATGCAGCCATACTCAATACACCCCCGTCTACGGCCTCCCCCGACACCCTCGACATCTTCGCCTCGCAATTCACCACGCTCCTCTCCCACCACATGGACCACGCAGCCACCATATGGCCCCTCCTCCCCCCGAAGAAACCCCGTCCACCTCACACGTCCCTCACCCCCACTTGGCTAGCAAAAAAAACACGCAAACACATCCAAAAACTTCGCCGATGTAGTACCAATAGCGGCCCCCTCCCCCTAGCCCAGGCCCTCTTAAATACGACCGACTATCTCACCCCTACCGCCATCAAACAACAGTGCCAAGCACGCATACACCACCTCCTTCGAGCCACCACCACAGATACATTGAGGAAAATAAAAACGCGAGCCAATACGGCCTACGACGCTTGCCCGAAATGTTAATCCATGTACACACGGAATGGCATGAAGGGGGGTAGAACCGCCGCTTCCCGGAACGGAGGTGTACGCCTTATCCAAGTACCGCCAAAAGTCGGTACCCGATAGGAACATATTGTGTATATGAACCTGTTTACATATCCCTCCGTAGGACTACTAATGGACACACGTGTACGCTAGACTCCGGGGGAGTCTTGGCCCTCCACCTATAGGTGTTCGCTATAGGTGTTCGCCGCTCAGTCGCGATGCGATGCGACGGGTTCATATACACAATATGTTCCTATCGGGTACCGACTTTTGGCGGTACTTGGATAAGGCGTAAACCTCCGTTCCGGGAAGCGGCGGTTCTATCCCCCTTCATGCCATTCCGTGTGTACATGGATTAACAGGTTATGGGCCCTCCGCGTTTACGCGGGGTTTACTAGGGCACCGGCCGGAGTTTGTCCATTAAGGGGGAGTGTTTACATATCCCTCCGTAGGACTACTAATGGACACATGTGTACGCTAGACTCCGGGGGAGTCTTGGCCCTCCACCTACAGGTGTTCGTTATAGGTGTTCGCCGCTCATTCGCGATGCGATGCGATGGGTTCATATGCACAATATGTTCCTATCGGGTACCGACTTTTGGCGGTACTTGGATAAGGCGTACAGCTCCGTTCCGGGAAGCGGCGGTTCTATCCCCCTTCATGCCATTCCGTGTGTACATGGATGAACACGAAATCCTCCCACCGCCTCTTGAAAATTAGACGCGGCCTCCTCCCCTCCAACAGCGCGACCTCGACCCTCCATAGAATCACCAAACCAGATAAAACTAAAGCAACCTCTCCCTCCGAGGTCCTACATGCGGTACACTCACACTTCGACGCCGAGCTCAGCCGCGCCACCCCACTCGTACTACCCACCCCCCCGTAGGAACTCCCGGATAACCATGAAATTTTTACCATCGAACCCCGCGGAGACCCCTCCCTCACCCTTGCCGACATGCTGGCCCGCGACACATTTGATAAAGCTAGTCACTCGCTCGGCACGGGCAAAGCCCCCGGCCCCGACGGTATCCCTAACGAAATCATCAAATTCCTACCCCCGGCGACCCGCTTAGCCCTCTTCTCTCTCCTCTCCCTCCTTGCCCACAAGTCCTACACCCCTCCTGACTGGTGCCATAGCACCACATGCCTCCTTCATAAGAAAGGTGACCCAACCCTCCTCGACAACTATCGCCCCATAGCCGTCATGAACAACCTCCTCAAACTCTGGACCGCACTAATCAAAGATGCAGGCTCAAAGTACGCAGAAAGTCACGGCATCCTTAGCGACCAACATGATGGATTCCGGAAACACCGCAGCATACACGACGCTCTCTCCTCCATCATCATGATGATGGAGGACGCCAAGCTCTACCACAAGGATTTCTACGTCATGTATGCCGACTTCAAGGGCGCCTACAACGCAGCCGACCACCGCATCATGTTCAAACACATGCGCCAACTCGGTATGCCCCCCAACTTTGTCGACACCTGCGAACACCTCTACGGCGTCTCTTCCACCAACTACATTACCCCGTACGGCCCCATTCCATCCATATACAGAAATCGTGGCACCCTGCAGGGGGACACCCTCTCTCCCTTCCTATTTACCCTCTTCCTTGAACCCTTCCTCCACTGGCTCACGGTGGGCAGCCGGGGATACCGCCCGGGCCCCCTGCCACTAACGTTGACCCCACAGAACCCACAGCTACCTACCCCGGCCACGGCTTCGCCGACGACCTCAGCCTCGCCACAGGCTCAACCCCCAACATGTCCATCCAGCTCCGGAAACTCTCCCTCTACAGCGCCTACACATGCATGACCGTAAACATTCGAAAATGTTGCACTACCGGCGCCCTATGGCGCTCAAGCAACGCCCTCTCCCTTGCCAACATCACCCTACTTGCATCCCGCCTCCAAACACAATTCATCACCACCAACTCAAACCGTGCCCCCATCCCTTCCATCGGCCCCTCGGACACATACCGCGTCCTCGGGGTAGAGCTCAACACCTCCATCACCTTCACTAAGCATTGGCACGAACTAAAGCGCACCACCGCATCCCTCATCACCGCCCTCTCCACCTCCCCACTAACACTATCCCGCAGACTATGCGTCATCCGAGGACTATTAATCGGCAAGCACTTCACCCTACAACTCGGCCTCTTCAGCGACTCCCAACTCGACAACCTCGAAGGACAAATCTGCCGGGCACTCCGCTCCGCCGTCTCCTCGGTGCGTAACCTCCCTCGCACCGCCCTCCACCGCCCTACCTCAGACCCCGGCTATGGCCTTCCTTCCCTTAAGGCTCACGCCGCACAACTCACAGTCTGCCACCTCCACAAAATCATGAACACCCCTGGCTATAGAGGCCACATGGCTTGAGCACACATTCACACCATATCCACCACATACACCCATTGGCCCGCCGAATCGATCATGACACGCAACTCCCCACCCACACTCCGATGCCTAGTACGAGTCTAACGCGACGCAGGCACCATGTTCCACAACATCCCTCCCTTCTCCCTCACCAACCCCATTGCCTCCACACTCCGCGACCATTTCACCTGCCAAGACAACACCCTCCTCGCTTCACTCCGAGACAGAGCCACCCACATCACTGACCCCCATTCCTTCAAACAAGCATACTGTGAATTCACTCCCCGCAAAACACACGCATCCCTCCTCCCCCGCCTCACCCCCCTTTGGAAACACAACATCACCACATGGCCACAAGTCCTCCTCCGCGCCACCTCAACTTCCCTCCTCCTCAAATCCTGCAAATCCATTTCCACACACACGGGGTCCACCGCCTCACTCTCAGTCCCCATCCGCCTCCTCGCCGCAGTCCCAAACGAGCCCATTAACACTAATACACTATCCACAACCGCCTCCCCATCGCACACCTCAACCCCAAACGCGCATCCCCCCCCACAACCACCCACCCCTCATGGCTCCCCCTCCTTTCCCCCCACCTTCCCCGCTCCCCCACCACCATGTCATCCGGCATCCATACCCCTCGGACCAGAGCCCCCCCTTCCCTGGCACCCACCACACACATCGAGACTGAATATCTCTCACCCTCTGACCACCACTACCCTCCCTGCGACATCACACGCATCATTTCTAAACACAAGGACACAAAGTATGGCCAAACCCAGTACATAGTAGAATGGGCCCTAGAACACCTCACGGAGTGGGACATCCAACTCCAACTCGACGACGGCTTCCGCCTCATCTCCTCCACCCCCACATCGGTATGCCTCCCCACCCCTCTCCCACTACCTGCTCCATTCGCCATGAACCCCTACACACAGATCCCACATCCACCTGTTGCACGTGTCCGCACTTTGCCGTCCATTCCCAATGCCGCCCCGCTCAGGGACCATTCACGTGGCAATGCGACTGGTGCGACCGTGGCCAACAACGCGACCTCACCCGCCTCCACGAGGTCCAGTGGGCCCCTTGCCTACAACTCCACGACACCATCAGTGAGACCCCCTCCGGCCCCACCGCCCTCACCGCATTTAACTCAAGCTTTGTCCCCTCCACAACACCCATCCTTCCCGTCCCTGGACCCCCCCCATGGATGCACCCCCTCATCACATTCAACCAAAACCCTATCCACCCCGACCTTGACATGCTTCCCAGCGGCAAGTTCACCATACACGCCCACCCAACACTACATGACACCACCATCCTCTGCACCCCCGACGGCCGCGCGGTCACTACCCTCAACGGCCCCCGCGTCCGTCACCTATTTCAACTCTTTCACCCCGACCTCACGCAACACTCGTTCGAAGAGGAGGTCTACCACCTCATCACTCGCCTAGGCTCCCGTTCAGAAATCCACTCACCCACACCCGCCACCACCACACGCAACGGATGGGCCACAGAGAGGACCTACTCACAGCACTCCGCGACACATTTCACATCCAAAAAGAACTCTACTCAGACCCCTTAACAAATCACGCCACTCTCACACCTACCACTCGCTATATCCCGAAGACATAGTCTTCTCATCCACCGGCAGCAACGCACCACTTACCTGGCACGGCACCAACATTGCCAACCCGGAATACGACCACGAATGCTTGCGCCGAGCCATGGAACACGCAATCACCAACGCCCACTCCACAGCCCCACACACACCCAGCGCCACCATCCTCATACTCCCCCGATGGGAACACACACCATACCGACATTCAAAACACATTGACTCCCCATACATCCACCACTTATACACCCTTCCCAACGACGCAAACACCTTCCTACCCCCCGACCAACACACATGCCACCCCACCCCTACCCTATTCGGCACACGCTGGATTATCGACATCTACCTCGTCGCCAACCCCCTCGCACTCTGCGCCTTGCCCTCACACGCAGCCATGACCGCCCTCCACAACACCCTCGAATCAATATACGACACACACCTCCCCAACCCCACCATCACCATCCCACCTCCACACCTCTTAGACACTTACTCGCCCCACTCCGCAGGCACCTACCATCTCCCCCCCAACCCCACTCACCCCCTTACTTATCCCCTCCCTTAACACACGAAACTAACATACTCCCCCACTAGAGGAATTCTTGCTTGGTACTGGCAAGACTTTGTATACAGAGACGGCTCCAAGAAAGGCGGTTCCTCCCCCCTCGGAGTAGCCGCCACCCACCCCGCCTCGGACACCCGCATCAAAATTCTGGTGACCCCTACCCCGCCCTCACACACCATCAACCGCGCTGAATTAGCAGGCATAGACATAGGCCTCCAACTAGGTCACACCCACCTCCTTACAGACAGTGCGTGCTCCCTCCGCCTCATACAAGGCTACTTAAACTGCCCATCCGCTTACATACACAACATCCACCGCGACACTCTCCTCTCCATCACACACACCCTCAAAACCCGCTGCAACGCAGGCATACGCACACACCTCGGCAAAATTAAAGCACACAACCACTCACTAGGAAACGACCTCGCAAACGCACTCGCTAACCATGTTACGGACGGATACCCACCCGACACAACATACACCACGGGTTCAGACGTGTCGATAGGCCACTGGACCTTGCCATACACCCTCATCCCACAAACCCTAGGGGATCATATACCCTACACATACACAAACCTCAAAACTGACGCCCACACCCACAGCACCAAACACACTCACACACCTCTTTGACAAACATCCAAACATGGTGCCCTCCTCGCCGACGCCGCGGAGGACGGCGTGGACTTTACTTTCCACAAAAAGCACACAACACTCACCAACATCCAATTCACCCACAAACAAGAATTCCTGTGGAGAGTCCGCAACACCCGCCTCCTCACATACAGCCCCACCCTGCGCTGCCCCATGTGTGGTCAATTCACTATCAACGGCCACATGGCCGGTAACTGCCCCACCATGTTTGGCCTAAGAGAGGACCGACACAACAGCGCGCTGCAAATCTTACTCTCCCTCTTGGAACGCCACAACGGCGGTCGATGGGAGACCATCACTGCGGACATCGGTAACAAACCCATCAAATCATTTACTTCCCCCACACTCACCCACACCCCTCTTGACTGTCACCCCCCTCACCCCACCCACATGCCCAACCGCCTTTTTTCTATTGACGAAGGTCTCTCGCCCGACTCTCTAACCTCGTGCCCCGCCATCCTCCCCCTCTGAGATTCTCCCCCCCGCGCTACGACCGCCGGCGCGCAAACCCGACTTTCTTCGGACTGTGAGAGGACGAGGGGAGAGGGAGACGTGGTGAGCCAGTGGTCGAGGCAGCCGCCGCTGCGGGGGAAGGTAGGGATGGGGGGGGTGTAGGGGAAGGAGGTGGGATTTGAGTATGGAGGTGAGGGCGGGGTTACCAATACCTTGTGTAGTGGTCGTTTGGAAGTCCCCGCCCCATAGGACGCGGTGAGTTGGGTGGTCGTCCGCGAGGCGGAGGCCCCAAGCTGCAACTTTAGCGTATAAACGGGTCAGTTGGGGGTTTTGGAGTTGGGGCATGTAGGCTCCGATGAGGAGGTAGGGGGTGCCTGAGTGCGGGACTATGATTAGTCCAGCAATGAGGGGGATGAGGTGGGAGGGTGGGGTTAGGACAATGGCGATTGGAATGGGGTCTTGCGGATCGCGAAGAGAACGCATGCATTGGGTAGGGGCACATGTGAATAGTGTGGTCGAGAGCTTTTGAGGAGGTATTGGGGGAGGGCGAGACGCCATCGTGATTTATGGGTGGCGTGGTTGGTTTCTGTGAGGATGAGGACGTCCGGGTGGTGGGTGGTAGTGAGGTGTTCGACGTCTAGGATGGATGTGTGGAGGCCGCGGGTGTTGAGATTGATGAGGTGGAGTGATTGGGCGGTATGGTGTGGGAGGATTGGTGAGGGGAGGGGGGCGGGGGGGTTGGGAGAGTCTTCGGGTCGGCGATCGACATGGGGAAGGGGGAGGGTCGTGGGGAGGGAGGGGGGGGAAGGGGGGCGGGGGAGGGGCGGGGTAGGTGGTGGAGGAAGGGCGAGGTGTGGGAGTGGAGGGGGGGGGGAGGGTTGGGGAGTGGTGGAAGGTGTGGTGCCACAAGAGTGAGTGTAGGGAGTAGACAGTGGTACGGGGGTCGAAGTAAGGGGGGTTGTAAGTCTGGTCGGGGGGTGCGGTGAGGATACAGCAGGTATGTAAGAGGGCGTGGGTCCCGCACGACCACTCGTGGGACGAGTCGTTTTGGCGAGGGGGGTTAAGTAAGCGTAGTGTCCGAACGGGCGGGGGGGGGGAAGAGTTCCAAGAGGCGAGAAGGGAGAGGGAGCGAGTGAGGAGCTTGGGAGGGGGGTGGTGGAGGGAGTCAATCCATGTAGCTTAGGAGTGGATTAGGTGGAGGAGACCGAAGTGGGAGTGTTACCAAGTGAGGACGATAAGGGAGTGGTTAGGTGTGCCAGGGTGAGGGGGCGAGCCTATGTTAGAGAGGTTAGTCCACTGGCTAGGGTAGACCATATGGTTGTAAAAGTTATCAACTTCGTTATTGGTGATTATGGTGTAGGAGTCAGAGGTGTTGGAGTGTAGTTTAGCGAGGGAGGTAGCTATGGAGTCAAGGTTGGTTAGCTCTTGCTAACGTCCCCACTGGAAGGAGAGCACCGCGGAGGAGTCGAGGTTGCCAATGGGGGTGGGGAGGCCATATTCAAGGTTTAAGTCGAAGAGGTAGTTGTGTAATTTGACGGTGCAAGTTTTGGGGTTGAAATGAGGCGGGAGCGAGGCCGAATGCAGAATATTTATTGTATGTTGTCGGATGTCTGGTAGGGAGGTGGGGGGGTGCGGGGTCTAACCTCCGGGCCGTTTGGCCCATTCGATGTGGAGTTAGGGATGACAAGCGGCCTTGCCGGCCGAGGCTTGTGGGGAGCGAGGGTGTGAGGCTCCGGAGGGTCCGTGCGTCGAGGTCCTGCGCATGTCGGCGAGGAGAAGCTCCTTGGAACGGGTGGTCGTTCGGAGCTTAAGAGGGGGTGGTAAGTGTAGGGATAGCGGAGAGAGGAGGAGAGGGTAGCGGAGAGGGGAAAGAGAAATTGTAAGCAAGGTATGGTAGGTGTTAAGGCGATGGCTAGGGGGGTGAGCTGCAGTGAGAGAGGGGGCTGTCGTTATCGTATCAAATATGCTTCGGGGCTTCCGAGAGAAACCTCGGAGCAGGCCTAAAGGAAGAGGGGACTGTAGAGGCGGGGAAATATGTGTAATGCTTAGAATATTACGGGTACGTGGCTGCAAGACTGTGTCTCTAAGTGAGAGGCGATATTTTCGGTGCATGGAGATACGCGGGATGGCGGGTAATCGGTTAATCACTCGGGTAGAGTAAGCCGGGCGGGCTAATCTCAGCAGAGGGAGAACTGGCATTATTGCAGCGACGGGCGAGTTGGGCAGAGCATGGGGTGTGTAGAAAGGGGCAGGGAGAACGAGTGCGCTAGTGTCTACAATGAGGTAATCGCAGGTAAGCGCGAGTGTCTCTTGAGTTAGGCGGGTGAGGTGGGCTACCATGTAAATAAGAAAGAAAATGAAAAGTCGGAGGGGAACACTGACATGAGCGAACGATGGATAGAGGGAGGAAGCAGGGGGAGGACAGCCGTCGACAGAAGGGTTAGAGAGGGGGGAAGAGGTGAGCGGGGCAGTGGCGTCCGCTGCTGGCATCGGGTGAGGAGAGTGGGAGTCGTCGGCGGACGGATCGTGTCGGTCGGCGAGCGGCGAGTTCGGGCGAGAGGGAGCGTACATGGCACGGGCCGGCGCGACAGGCCATGCAACATATGCAGCTGCGAATAGACTAGTGTAGTTGTGGGGTAGGATGGTAGCATGAGGGGGAGGGGGGTGTCGGGGAGTACTGATAAGGGATGTGGTTAGTGCAGGGGCAAGAATCAGGCATGTAAAATGTTTTTTTACTCGGAATAAAGAAAACGACTTTGAGTTTTAGGGTGTTGC
The DNA here is from genome assembly GCA_026401115.1 of Tetraselmis chui. Classification (NCBI taxonomy): domain Eukaryota; kingdom Viridiplantae; phylum Chlorophyta; class Chlorodendrophyceae; order Chlorodendrales; family Chlorodendraceae; genus Tetraselmis; species Tetraselmis chui. Next base: position 442,445 of record JAPMLY010000034.1, read on the forward strand.
ATTATTGGTCGAACTTTAAAGCCCTGTGGCTAGGAAGCACTGAGGTGAGGAAAAGGTATCGATTTTAGCGCGTTGTTAACGAGTGTATCAACGTAGGCTAACGGGAGGGGAATGGGGGTGCTAGACTGGTCCTTACTATGGGACGGAGTGGGGCGATCGTACCGGTACGGGGCGTATGTGCGGGGCGATAAGTCAGCGGCCCGTCCCAGGTCAGTGGTTGACCTGGGGGCGGCGAGGACCGTAGGCGTCTGGAGTCCTCTAACAAGCGAGGGTTCCGAAGCCGTGCCCCAAGTCTTGGGCGGCTGGGGGTGGTTGGAGTACAAAGTTGTGTGGAGCGAGCGGACGTCCCGCGTGACAGCTCCGGAGGTTGTGGTGGTCCGCGGTGGGGTCATGCGCGGGCCGATCCCGCAAGAGCATATGTCTGTACGTGGGAGGGTGGTTAGTGTTTGAAGACATATTGACCAAGTCGGGTTTATAGTAGGGTGTGGAGGTCTGTGGGTTCGTAGTGGGTTTGAAAGTCGGATTTGTAGTGGGTTGCGTGTGTTGGCGGCACACGACCAAGTCTGATGGGACATGGGTTTGGTGGATGTTGGCGGCGGACGTGAACGTCCGGACGCTCGGAGGGGCGCGGTGTGGTGCGCCGGTCCCGTGGAGGGGGTTTTCTTGTAAGCGATGGCGGACTGTGAGGGTCCGTCGTACTGTGGCTGGTATGTATTTTGATTTTGAAGTGGGTGGCGCGAGGGCTGTCGGGGGGACATAGTTCGGATTTTGGAAAGCTGCGCCTTGCTGTGTATACCGTCTGGTGTCGCTACGGATCCACTACCCTGGGTCAGCTAAGCTCGGTTGGGAAGAGGTGGACGGTGCCTGCTGTTCAACAAGCCCTATGTCCACCAGTCTGTCGCTCATTGGGAGGCCATGCCCTGAGCAAAGACGGTCGGCGTTGCTCAGTCGAGCTACCGACCCATCCCCGTTTTGCGGTTGAGTAGTACTTTAGTGACGGATCTTATTACTGTCTTTAGTGACGGTAGGATGCGTTTTAATGGGTTCCCAACATATGAAGCGTGGGAATGAATACTCCACATATTGGTACGTGCCGACAATGATGCCTCGAATCGACCCCATACCGCTGCTTTAACTAGGTTAGAGGGAACGCGTGGTTGCAAAGACGTCCATGCGGATGGGACGCGTACGTTTGGGGCTAATTCCACGCTTGCACTAGCAAAACTATCTAGCCACCTCACGGTCCCAAACGTCCAAGTATTTGGGCGCATACGACTAGGTTGGCGCACCACATCGCTTATGCATGTATTTAAGGTACGCGCTTTAAAGAACGCCCTAGTCCTAGCCGTTGTTGCCATTGCTTGTATGGGCGCTGTTCCTAGCTCCCGTAGTAACGGCGTTGTGGCCACCTCATGGGCTTTTGCACCCACCCCAACTAGGCGCCTCAAACATATATTTTATAGTTTGATTGATATAGCTTGTAATCTATTGACGCCGCTAGTCGAATCTATCCCCCATACTTCACACCCGTGAGTAAGGACCGGCAATATGCATGTCTTAAGCACCAAGGCGCGTACATTAACGGGGATATCCCGCCCTCCTAACACCGAGTTGCCAATGTCCGCTTGTTCGCGTAGTGCGACCGCATCGGAGTGGCGGCCTAGCGCCATTACCCCTCATTTTTTTACTCCGAATCCCATGTAGTGGTCCTCCGCCCATTGGGAAAAGTGGGCGACCATGGCATGCAAGTTATCGAGCGATGGCGCAAGGCCCACGGTGTCGTCAACGAATAATTGGCCCGGCACCCTTAACGGTTGCCTAGAGTCAGGCATGTCAACGCAACCCGGCACCTCGCACCCCGATCCTTTTATCCCGTCAAATATATCATTAGTAAATATGTTAAAGAGGATTGGGAATGTTGGGCACCCTTGCCGCAGCCCGCGCTCTATTGGGATGGGGTCACATAAATGCCCGGGGCCTCTCCAGTTTTTATTTGATTAGTGCTATCCCTATATAGAGCTTTATGGAACGATAGGAGATGTCCCGTAATCCCAATAGCCTCTAGTTTAGAAAACAGAAGTTCATTAGAAATAGGATCGTCTGCCTTCCGTACGTCTATAAACCGTATCGACTCATATAAGACTCCACCTTGTATCAATCTATCACCTTAGTAGTTCGTCTTTAGTGGCGGTCGGCATGCCCTACATGTGCCTTTGCCGGCCGCCATCTCTATCCTTCACTTCTCTTGTTCACACACCTAGCCCCCTTTTGGGGCCGGCTTGAGTATCCGTGGAACCATATAACTTCACTTCCAACCAACGTCGTGAATAGACCCTCGCCTTCCCCCAATATGCAATCCTTCGCGCAGTCCAAACCCTGAATCCCGCCTTTGCTGCTCCTTGCGAAGCTCCCTCCCCTTCAATTGCTCCATGCCACGGGAAGAGCGCCCAACTCATTTCAACGGTATGTCTACATATGGGCCGGGTAGGCACGGAACGCAGCCTATGAGCTCTCAACCATGCACAACATGCCCCCCTCCACTGCGCACACGTACCTAAAGCCAAAGCCGTTGAAAGCAATAGCACGTGTGGGGCACCATTCGCGCGGCACTACTCAACCCGCCACCCGCACTGGCTGCCTTGTGAAAGCCTCCATTTGTGCCTCACATCGGACTCTCTGCAGCCAGGAATACTACATTCCTCCGCCCCACACCCGTCATCAGGGCCCAGATGAGTTTGAGTGCATCACACGGCCTTCCAACTTCCGTGGCCGACATCAGGGAGCGCCTTCACATGCTTCATGGGGAAGCAAAGCGTCCCTGCTCCATGCCTCCATCTTCGCCAACGGTCCTCGTATCATATCACCCTTCCCCCGTGAGCTTGTGGGGCTGACCATGAAGAAGCTGGAACCGGGAGCGGAAGCAGCGGATGACTGCCTCTACGCTGGCCGCGTTTCGGAAAGTGCTGCGGCTCATCAGCCCCCCCGCGCCCCCGAGTATGCTTCCTAAGTGGCTCTTCACCACCTCCACGTTGGCCCACCACACACTGTGCCGCTCAAACTCCTCTCCCTCCTCCTCCACCACCCGTGGCGCCTTGTCACCCCGCCTCACTGGCCGGCTACCGTCCTCCAGCATCAACGGCGCCTCGCTCAGCCCAGCGACCTCCTCCACCAAACACACGTATGCCTCCGCCAGCGCCTTTCGTCCCCCTGGAGCCGTCGCAGCGCCACCATTCACCTCAAATCCCGCTCTCCGGAAGACGCCCGGGTCGCGCAGCAAGTGCTCGGCGACCATTATGCCCTCGGCGCCAGTCGCCAGTAAGTTGTCCACTATGTTGTCCGTTTCTCGGACATTGCCGTTGCTGAGGACGGGCACCCCGCGAGCTTGCAGCGCTCTGCAGCAGGAGCAAGTCAGCACGCGTCGCTTACGCCGTTACAGTAAGGAGGGTGGCTAGACTCTAGACGTGAACGAGCGCAAGCTGCAAATGGGGAGAACGAGAGGGCAAGGACTGTTATATTCTCACTCGACGACCGCGGCGATAGCGGACAAGTCCGCGCTGCCGTCGCGTCGACGGTCCTCGTGCCCTCGAGCCCTCCCGTGAACCGCCACCAGGGAGGCACCCGCGTTGGCCAGCATGAGCGCAAACCGGCAGGTGTCGTGCTTGCGGGGCTGCAGCCTGAGCTTCACCGTCACCGGTACCCGCAGGTCGGGGTGGCTGGCGGCGGCGCGGACGATCGCACAGCAGAGCTCCCATTCCTCGGGGTCGGTGAGGTACGACCCAAAATGCTGCTCACGGGCACGAGTCTGAGGACACCCGAGGTTGAGGTCCACGCCATCAGCACCAGCAGCCTACATCGCAGTCGTAGATGAGAGCAGCACCACAACTGTCACGTACACGTACACATACAAGTCACATTCGACAGCAATGGCATCCATCTCGCTGCGCCGAGTCCTACCTGTGCCAGGAGAGCGGCTTCCACGAAGTCTGCAGGGTCGTTAGCGGCAAACTGAACGACAAGCGGGTGGTCAAAGGAGCGCACGCCTCCTGCCCCCAGCGCTCGTATCCTGTAACCGGCTTCAGCCACGAAACGCTCCGCCATCAACATCTCCGAATATACAAGACTAACGCCGTATCGTCGACAGAGCGTTCGAAATGGGAGGTCAGACTGTCCTACCATCGGTGCCATCGCGGTAATAACGCCATCGCTGGTATACCAGCTCGGGGGTAGGGTACGGAGCTGGGGGGCTGCGCGGAACAAGAGCAAAGACGGGCTGCGCTTGACTGCAGGGATGCCCTCGATTGATGCCGGCTCTCGCTCGTCAGCAAAGCTACAGGGACTCAAGGAAAGGGGTTGCGCCAACCTTCGCGTCATTCCGCCACTAACAGCACACCCACGGCCATGCGGCCTGGGCTAGATAGGATCACACGGGACTGTTACGGTGTCTGCGGTGATGACTTGAAGCTGTGAACGGAGAAGTCTCACCCTGCAGGCCTGCAGTAGCGGCTGAGTACAGGTACCTGTACTGATGATAACTGCAGGGCGCGCGCTTTCGCGCGCGCGGGGGGTGCGGAGCGAGGAGTTCCCCTCTAGGGTCGCATGGGATAGTTGCTTACAATAGGAAGGGAAAGGCAAGAATGATATGCATGGGAGGTGGGGGATCCATGGATGATGACATGGTTGATGCGAGCGACGGGAACGTGGGCGGCGATGCAAGAGATGAGATTGGGTCCGGATGTGGCATTTGTACGGAACTAAATATTGTTTACATATTTACCCTAGGGCACGTTTTGCCAAAGATGTCAGCTTGCTTACAATTTGGCCAAAGGACACCCACAGACAGGGTCTGGGGGTCAATTAGCGCAGGATTATAGGGATGGGTGGGTGGGTTCGCGCGAAGCCTAGATTGGCTGAGCGCGAAAGCAGAGAGTGCCTAGGCTCGTGGCTAGCTACGGCTTATAAGGCACGGGCTAGCTAGAGCTGACCGTTGGGGAAGTCGTTGGTCGTTGGCTGCGTCTAACTGCTTTGGGCAAGGTGGTTGCCCTGCAGGTGAGACGCGCCGATATTAACGGTAACAGTAACCGCTAGAGTTACTGTCCCGTACACATGATATTGGATATGCAAACCTCTAGATTCAAATCAATCTGACCATTTACCCTAGGGCACGTTTTGCCAGTAACCTAAAGCCAAAGGCTTGCACAGCCAGAATTAGTGTTGCGGGGGGGACGGAGAGAGCCAGCCGAAGAACCGCCAAGCAGCAGGTGTTGGGGTCATGGTTGGGTCAATATATTTTCCTTCAGTCACGGAGCTGTTCTTGGCCCAGCCACCCATAAATTTGATTACGGGGAGGGGCGCGCCGATGCAGCTGGCAGCGGACGCCGCGCCTTTCCGTAGGCTGTGCGATGTCCATTTAAAGCCGGCGGGCGCGGACGAGTTGACTGTGAGAAGGGCGAGGGAGAGCCAGGTGGAGATGGTGGACGCGGCACCCCAATCGGCGGAGGGCTCTGAAGGTGAGAAACTCCAGAAGGCGAGCGGGGGTGGCTTGTTGTAGAATTTAGTGCAGAAAACAGCGCGTTGTTCCGTGTAGTAGTCTATCAGGTTCGCCAGGACGGGGTTAGCGGCTACAGGGATAGCGATGACCAGTTTATCGCTGGCGTCGCGGCGTTGGTCCCCCTTAGACTTCCGCACGTAGAGGCAGATTTGCTGCGAAGGCTTGTCGACCACGAGGTCACCGGTCTGGCAGCGGGCGCCGGTTTCGGCGCGGCAGAAAAAGGTGTAATTGACGCACACCGCTAAACAGGCTCTGAAGCGTTGCATCTGGGGGAAGGCAGCAGGGGTCCACGCGAAAGTGTCGTGGAGGGTGTTGGCGTAGTGTAGGATGTCCAGGGCGACTTGTGCGGGTAGCGGGAGGCGAGCGGTGGTAGGTACCAGGCGGTGCTGTAGCATTTCGAGGCCACGGCGGGCGTCCGCTAAAAGTTCGCCCACGGCGACAGGTTGGCGCCGGTGGTCACGGAAGAACTTGTTTATGGCGGAGAAGTAGGGTTGTAGCGAGCTTGCAGCGACCGTTCCGAGTAGGGCCAGCCAGGCCGTGTAACGGACCATTGTGGCGGGTGTGGCCTGTAGCGGGGCGATGTTCTCTTCTGCACAAAAAATAAAAATTGCCTGATTGCGCTCTGGTAGCTCGTGTACGTCGAGGGCGCTAGCGAGTTGCTGAGTAGGGCAACCGCCGTAACCCCGAGTCTGTCCGATCCTAGGAGGTCTTGGAAAGTTTCAGCTAAATCGGTGGACCAGGGCGACTGTGCTGCTTCACGGCGTAAGCCGTAGCGCGGCGGTCCTGTACGCAGAGGGGGGACGTGCTGTACAGGCGCATTTAATCGGTCCGGGCGTATCGCTCGGCCAATCGCACCGCGTCGAGTGTAGAGCCAAGAGGGGGTGTTAGCCGAAAGGCCACGATGCTCCACGCGGGTGGCCCGACCCCTTCGTGCTTGCCTAGCCTGCCTGGAAAGAACAGGTCGCGGGACGCTGGGAAGTGCACGGTCTCGGTGGCCAAGCGTGCGAACGCGTGGTACCACGTTTTGTTTCGCCAGAAGGGGGCGATAACGGTTGCCGCTGCTTGAGCTTGTTCGAGTTTTGCTGCCAGCGCCGGTAGGGCAGACCAAGGGGGGTTGCAGTAGTTGTTTTCGCACTTCCACGCCACGTCGGGGAGGTGTAGGCAGTCGATGTCCTCGCATAGGGGGTCGCGCCAGCGGGCATTGAAGCGTGGTAGCTGCGTGTTGAGCATCGAGGCGAAACGGTCGATAGTGTGCGGCCCCCACCGGCGTTGAAGGTAGGCGAAAACACGAGGGTTGAGCTGCCAGTCTTCGTAGTCCAGCTCCCGGCTTAGCGCGTCGGCCCATATGTTGGCCGCCGAGCGGATGTAGCGCGGCCGGATGTTGATGTCGTTGCAGTCGAGGAGGTACCATAGGCGACGGAGTTCGGCCATCATGGCGGGCGAGCGCGAGGTGAGCTTGGTGAGGGCGGCGACCACCGCCGTGTTGTCCTCGTGTAGGAGGACTTGTCGGCCTCGGAGTTGGGGTAGAAAAGATTCCACCGCGTGTCGGACCGCTCGAAGTTCCTTCCACGTAATGTGTTGTTGGCGGTCGGTAGCGCTCCAAAAGCCCCGGGCTTGATAGTTGGAGTCCTCGTTGAGAACGGCCCCCCAACCGTAGTCGCTCGAGTCGGCGTGGAGGTAGGCGGTCTCGATAGGCTTGTAGATGGACCGGCCGTTGTGTTGAGTGGGGACCGTGCGCCACCACTCGAGGTCTCGGCGTAGTTGGTGGGTGAGGCGGACGCGTCCGCCCCACCCAACCCGTGTGGCTAACACGTTGTGAAGCTCGCGCAAAAAGAAGCGCGCGGGGGCGATGGCGAGGTAGAGGAACTGCGCCTTTCCGGCGAAAGCCGCAAGTTGGCGAGTAGGTAGCCACCGGGCGTTTGACGCAGCTCGGCCGAGTAGGGATGAGGCTTGTTGCGCGAGCTGTTGGAGCTTTGCGGGGGGGGCGCGAAACATGCCGTGATGGAGGTCCACCGTTAAGCCCAAATGGTCGCCCACTTGGGTAGGTGTCCAAACGCCTTTCTTGGGGTTGCGTTCGAGGCCGAGGCTGTTGAGTAGGGCTTGAACGCGCTGTCGCAGTAGGAGGGCGTCCTCGTAGGAGTCGGCGAGGAAAAGGAAGTCGTCCATGTAGGGTAGGAGTCGAATTCCCCGCCACCGCGCGTTTCGGAGGAAGCGCTTGGTGGGGCGGCGACTGTGCGGGGAAGTAGCCGTTGACACCGGCTGCGGGGGGCGACGTAGGTGGTTCGTGAACACTTGAGTTAGCTTGCAAAAGTAGTAAGCCGATCCCGACCAGCCCATGGGGAGGCATGCTAGTCGCCATAGCGTGCCGCGGTAGTTGACCGTGAAGAAGTCGCGGTCTTCCTCCCGGATGCCAAGGGTGTAGTACCCGTCGGCAAGGTCGAGGGAGACGAAGTAGTCGCCCGGTCGTGAGAGGTGACGTAGGTGTTTGAGCGTCTCGCACGTCATGGTGAAGGTCGAGCAATAACGGTTGAGTTCTCGAAGGTCGATAATCAAACGCCATTGGTTGCACCCGGGTTTTGGAACTAAAAACATCCGGGAGACGTAGCGAGGGTTGTCCGCCCGCTCCCAAGCTCCGCATGCCTCGAAGCGAGGGAGCTCCGAGTTTAGAAACTCGAGTTGGGCCGGCGTCGCGTCGAGCATAGAGATGCCGTGGTTGAAGGGCTTGGGGCGTAGACCTTGCTTGAATTTTACGCGAACGCCATGGCGGATCCAGTTTAGGACTTGGCCGCTCGCTCCGATGCGCTCCCACTCCCGCCATCTTCGACGCACGCGGTGGCGCATGAAGGAAGACGTCGGGGAGCAGGAATCGGAGCGGCGGGCCACACCGTCATTTCTTGGTGGAGGTTTTAGCCGAGTCGGTCGGCTTGGGGGCGGGGGTGGCGCGTGCTGCGGCTGCTGCTGCTGCAGCGGCCTTGCGTTTGTCGGCGGCGGCTTTGCGGGCTCGCGCGTCGGGGCCGGGAGGCTTGTCCGGTGTGACTTTTGCGAAGGCAGCTCCGGCGGCGGCCTTGCTGGCGGCGTGTAGGCTGACTTCCAGCGTGCGGTCGACGAACGCTTGGCGAAGCGCATCCAATGTGCCGGAGACCGCGGCAGGGCGCGGTCGGCAGAAGCGCTCGTGGGCCAGTTCGGCAAAGACGCGGTCCGCATCTGTGCTCGTTTGTCCGCCCTTGGTGAGGCGGAGGAAGCCCAATCTAGTACGGGCGGCCTCCTCCGTCGCCATGTGGGTGCGATGACCCGCTCGGATGAGGGTAATCGCTGCCGCCTGCTCTGGCGGTAGAGGTGTGCCGTGCGACAGCGTGTCCAGAGCCTCGCCAATTGCCGCGTTGGCGCAGCTGTCGAAGAAGGCATAGCACCCGATGTGTAGGTACTCGTCGTAGGCGGCCTGGGTGCGTTTGTCGCTTAGAGAGCGGGCGGTGTCGTCCGTGAGTGTCCACAGACGTGGCTCGTCGACGTCGCGAGGGGGACGTTCGAGGCCGGCTGGGATGACTTCGCCGTAGTAGGTGAAGTCGACGAATTCGGCCGCGGCGGGGTCGTGCTCGTCGTCAAGCAGGTCGATAGGTGGCACAGGGGCCTCCTTGCCACCCTCCGTCGCTGTGGTCGCGTCGGTGGGAATGGAATGCTGTTGATCAGTAATAGCAGGTGTGGCTGTCGGCTGTCGAAGCTGAGCGAGTAAGGTAGCGTTAGCCGCCAAAAACTGCTCAGTAATGCGTTGTTCCGATTCCAAAACCGCCGTACGAATCTGTTCGGCTGTGCGTTGTTCGAGTGTGGTAGCGTGAGGGTCGGCCGCTGCGGCGGATGTAGACTGCTCGGGCTGCATAGTGGGGAATTGCCTAGCTGAACGAGGGGAAGTGTCGCGTGACGCTCGAGTGCGCATGGGACGAAAAGGTAAAACTGACACCCTGCTCGACTACTAGAGTCGAGACTGCATTCGCGCGAAGCCTAGATTGGCTGAGCGCGAAAGCAGAGAGTGCCTAGGCTCGTGGCTAGCTACGGCTTATAAGGCACGGGCTAGCTAGAGCTGACCGTTGGGGAAGTCGTTGGTCGTTGGCTGCGTCTAACTGCTTTAGGCAAGGTGGTTGCCCTGCAGGTGAGACGCGCCGATATTAACGGTAACAGTAACCGCTAGAGTTACTGTCCCGTACACATAATATTGGATATGCAAACCTCTAGATTCAAATCAATCTGACCATAAATTCGAATGTGTGATTATTAGTTTATCCATACATGGTACGCAACAGGTTGTAATCCAATACCTTGGTCTTGTAACAGCACAGCTCCTACTGCAAATCCAGAAGCATCTGTGTACAGTGTGTACCTTGCATTAGGAGAAGTGTCAGGAATTACCAAGACTAGTGCACGTACCATCGCGCCTTTAATTTGCTCGAATGCTGACTCGGCTTGAGGAGTCCAGCGAAATTCCGGTGTCATCTTGGTCAGGTCCGTTAATGGGGTTGCTAGGGTTGCGAATTGGTTGATAAACCTCCGGTAATATCCAGCAAGTCCCAGAAATCCACGTACTTCCGTCACAGATTTCGGTCGGGGCCAATTCTGTACTGCCTCCACCTTGTCGGGGTCCATTCGGATCTGTCCAGCTTCCACCACATGCCCAAGGAAATTGACGCTCGATCGCCCGAAGTAACACTTAGAGAGTCTGATATGCAACTGGTGTCGCTTCAGCTCTCGTAACACGAGTCGAATATGCTCGAGGTGTTCGTCGGCCGTCTTACTGTAGATCAACACGTCGTCCAAATATACCACGCAGAATTTGCCAAGATACGGGGCCAAAACTCGATTCATCATCGCTTGGAATCTAGCTAGGGGGTTACAAAGTCCAAAGGGTAGAACGCAGTACTCGAACAATCCGTAATGAGTTCGGAATGCTGTTTTATGTATGTCGCGCTCCTTGACTCGAACTTGATGATAGCCTTTATACAGGTCCAACGTGCTGAAGTAACGAGCCCCATATAGCGAGTCGAGTAACTCATCAATCCGGGGTAACGGTGTTCGGTCTTTCCTTGTAAGGTCATTGAGTTTCCGATAGTCTACGCACATGCGCATGGTACCATCCTTCTTGCGTACAAATAAAATCGGGGCACCGTACGGAGATTTAGACGGACGAATCTAGCCTTTTGCGAGTAAGTCTTGTAACTGTGCCTGAACCTCCCGGAGTTCTGCTGGTGACATACGGTACGTTCGCTCTTTAGGTGGTTCATCGCACTCCAAATTAATTTCAAAGTCGCACTCGCGAGTTGGCGGTAGACCGTCAGGCTCCTTGATGATGTCCGTAAGCTCATTCAAGGAATCTCGTAACGAAGTCGTCCACAGGTTGTTGATCAGTATTGATGTCGTCGACCGCGTCTTGTACTTCTCGTAGTCCAATCACGAAGAGGTCTGCTGGTTGTTGCCTAAGCGGCTTTGCCATCGCATCCGCCTCCAAGTGATGTACTGCCACAGGTACGGTGTACTCGTCGCCAGACACCATAGCTTCGCCACTTTTACGGTCGCGAATCGGTTTAGTAGACCAATCTATATCCGGGTTGACGGCTTGTAACCAAGGTTGACCGAGGATGATGTCGAATTTATCCAGCTTTGTCATAATTGCGTCCAGACGTATATCTAGGGTCCCTACGGTGAGCACTTCATGCCGTAGTCGCTGGCGAGTCGTAGTTGTACTACCATCTGCCAATTTTATCCGGTATTTCTCTCCAGTAACCGTCGGAATGTGATGCTCCCGTACCCACTCAGCCTTGCAAAATTTTCCGAAGCGCTAGAGTCAACCAAAATACGGCATCGATGTCCGCGTAAGGTGCCTCCCCACACTAACAGACTTGTTCTAGACTGGGTTGTGGATACATGTAGCGTCGCAGGAACATTGTCTTCGGGTCGGACGTTCTTGTTCATCCACCCGTCGATCGGTTTCCCAAAAGTCTCGTAACGAAGAGGGAACTGCTGATCTCCACGGACTAGATAACCCGTACGCCGTGCCGAAATTAATTCCTTTCAGGTAGCCCATACTTCCCGAGAAGTTGACGTAGCGTCCGGTATCGATCCGGGTCGAACGCGAGCGATATACACGTAGCGCTTATTCTGTCCGGAAGACTCCGTCCCTAAAAGGCGCAAATTTGTTTCGCTCACCTTAAATCCAGTTGTCTCCGTAAGAGCTCGCACTGCTGTGCATTCCGGGGTCGCGTTTTCAAGCTCATGTTTGCCACCAGGAAACCAGACCATGCCAGTGTCCTCTTTCGCTAGTAACACTCGTCGGCCATCGGTCACAAGAGTCGTCGAGTGAGTCCAATAGGTCTTCGGGGGATTCTGTAGGTTCTAAGGCAGAAATCGAACTCGATCGGTGTCGTCGACGTAGACTTGCGTCGTCCATCTTGTCGGTCCAACATCTTGCCTTCTTCCTTCTATTCCGTCGTTCGTAGGGCAGGTAAACACATGTTCTTTCGCCGCCAGCTCGTCGACAAGTTGGAAATTTCGCAGCAACTTGAACCATGGTTTTGCCCTCCATTTTGGAACCACTATAACCGCTCTCAGATGGGGATGAAGCAGATTACTCCGCAAATAATGGCCCCAAAAATCTTCTAATTCATTCAATGGCGCATTTAGCCAAATTCTCCGGTACTTCTGTAAATCTCTCTCCTGAAATGGGCGCGCCGGACAGCAAAAATCCTCCGCCACTTGAGAATTAAGGCCGTCATTATCGCTAGCTCCATCTAAGTCGAAAGGTCCGTAGGTCCGAGAGTACTTCAAGAAATACTCCCTATTCATCATCTAGTCGCTAAAGTCCTTGCCCCTAAAGACTGGCCTCAATGTCGTTTGAGGTAACGGGTCTCGTACTTCTTCTGTTCTGGTCTCTTCCTGAGTCGCTGTAGGAGACGAAACCTCATCCTGCAGCTTGCCGCGAGCTGCCGACTCAGGTTTCACTTTCCCGGCCGGGATTTCTTCGTTCTGTCGTTCTTCTTGTTCTTTTTCTCTGGGTAGTCGATAGCGATGTGTCCCTTCTTGTGGCAAATGAAGCACTTGCCCTCCTTCTTAAATCTGTCGACCTCCTCTTGAGTGAGGCGTCTAATCTCGTACAGCTCCCGCGGCTTTTCTTCGGTCGCGCCATGCGAATCTTCCTCCGACTCACTGTCGATCTCCTCCGCTGCCTCTGAAAAGTCGCTGTCTTTTTCGATGGCGTTCAGTCGGCTTGTCGAACGTTGGGTCGTCTCAATCTTGGTCTCCGGTGCCTCCGCTCGCAGAGCTGCTTGAATCGCCTCGTGTAGGGTCTTAGGGTTTTTCAGGGCAACCTCCTTATGAATCGAGGGTCTCAAACCGCGCTGGAAATCATGTACGTTATCTTGTTCGTGACGGTGAGGAAGCTCCAATAATTGTTCTCGAAAACAGTTTGCATATTTCAGGACCGTGGTTTTCTGTCGCGCTTTATCCAAATTCAATCTCGCTTGTTCCGCCGGTGTTCTTCCGCAGAATTCCTGAATTAAGGATTTCTCCATCTCAGAAACTCCGGAAAATCCTCCACCGACTTCATCTCCAGTCTGCGCAACTTGGGAGTACCACCACTTCGATAGTGGTCCTTCCAGAAAGCCAGATACCCAGTACACTCCTCTTTGCTCTTCAGGGTTAACGCTGCGATACCGTAGATACCCTCGTGCATGTCGGAACCAGTTTCTCAGCTCGTCGATGTTAGTCGTAGCGATGCTCTTGATCTTGGCTGGTTTGACATCGTTCGGCATCATGCTTGGCATCTCTCGCGTCCTCTCCGATCTCAATTGTTCTCCTCGAAGAAAATTCTCCGTTTCCCGGCTTCTGTTCACTCGTCCTTCCAAATGTCTAAAACCGTTGTCGACGTGGTCACGCAGGTGAGGTAGCTCAGTCGAAAAAGTGTCAACTCGGTTACTTAGTCGTTGTAGCATCTCGGTGACGTGTACCGACATAGGCTCCATCGTGGGACTCGATCCTTCTCGCACTGTCTGTCTTCCACCATCTGTCGACGTCGGCTGTGTCGGCCCAGCAGGCGCCCCCTCTGGTCGACCATCAACTTCCTCTGGTAGTCTCTCTCTTGCTCGGTTAGACATCTTCGTCTCGTCTAGCTGTTCCGAGGCTCCGAAACCACGAGTGAGGTACTGCTTTGGTTAGGCTAAATTGGCAACCTTAGATTAATAGTAGAACCTAATCTCTGGATCTAATTGTACAGCGTAGAGAGAATTAGTAAGATTGTCTTAGGAACATGGTTTCTTACAATCTGGGTGTGGCGTAATTCTATTCTGTACCGGTCTTCTCCTCTACCAGTAAGTCCCCGTCTTAAATATCCACACCTCAGGTGTTCTAGAAACAGCCTTAGAACCTGTGGCTTGTGCTGTCTGCTAACTAAACCAAACTATTACTAGTGATACAGATTAACTGAGGTTACCTGTACCGTCTATCTAACCTTATCGCACACGCTCTTAGAACTATCTTGAAAAGAACCATCAAGAAGAGATACTGCTAGTAACTCTGTACTGTCGAGGGAAAATACGGCGATACAGTTGTACTGCCGTGATGACAATAAAACAGTCACTGAATATCGCTAAGATACAGGTACCATTAGGGGAGAAAGAGGGAGAGGGAAAGAGCGAAATAGAGGAGGGTGGGAGAGAGAGAGAGAGAGAGAGAGAGAGAGGGTGAGGGTGAGGGAGAGTGAGGGAGAGAGAGAGAGAGAGAGAGAGAGAGAGAGAGAGAGAGAGAGAGAGAGAGAGAGCGATAGGAAGAGAGAGAGAGAGAGGGAGAGAGAGAGAGAAGAGGGAGAGGAAGAGAGAGAGAGGGAGAGGTAGAGGAAGTGGGAGGGGTCTGAGGGGAGAAAGAGGGAGAGGGAGAGAGCGAAATAGAGGAGGGTGGGAGAGAGAGAGAGAGAGAGAGAGAGAGAGAGGGTGAGGGTGAGGGAGAGGGAGAGAGAGAGAGAGAGAGAGAGAGAGAGAGAGAGAGAGAGAGAGTGAGAGGAAGAGAGAGAGAGAGGGAGAGAGAGAGAAGAGGGAGAGGAAGAGAGAGAGAGGGAGAGGTAGAGGAAGAGGGAGAAAGCGAAAGAGAGGAGGGTGGGAGAGAGAGAGATAGAGAGAGAGAGAAGAGGGAGAGGAAGAGAGAGAGAGAGAGGGAGAGGTAGAGGGAGAGAGCGAAAGAGAGGAGGGTGGGAGAGAGAGAGAGGGAGAGGAAGAGGAAGAGAGAGAGAGAGAGAGGGAGCGGGATAGGAAGAGAGCGAAAGAGAGGAGGGTGGAAG